>CAWUFW010003599.1:1200000-1773138 GCA_963921515.1 Calotriton arnoldi
GGGAAAAGGCCTAGCAGCGAAGGGGTTAATGTTTAAACATTTATACGTGTAACCAGAATTAGTTACATGTGGGTGCAATTAATTTGGTGAGTCGTAATTCTTTACAATTTATACATGGATTAGGAAGCTGCATTTATTGTGTGTGTAGAAAAGTGCACATATTCTGTAACCCTGTGCACTGTTAACTTGTCTAAAGTGTAGGCCACGAGAAAAGTTTGGTCTATGCTCACGTTTAGAGTTTAACATGTAATTCATATTTAACCTTCAATGTAGAATGTGTGTACTTGTATTTTGTTTCCACTGCAGATATGGAAAGAGAAAGCTTCATTAAATTCGAATAGGAGGGTTTTGTTTTTACTAGATAGCAAGGTATGAAAAGACGCAGTTGGCAAGGAGAAGCGCTGTAATGAGAAAGGAGGAGAGTGCTCATGGGAGAGCAGAGGAATGACCAAGGACGAGCGAAGTTGCAACTTATCGATGTGGGAAAGGTGGTGAAAGTATCCAGCTGTACCAGAACTATGGAAATTCATGAGCAAAGATCACATGGGAAAGTCTACTTGGACTGCTATTGATATTTTATGCTGAACAAAGTAGGGTTTTCACCGAGAGCAGACCTATTCTTCTGCTTGTGTGGCTTTATGCTACTTGACCCATGGTTGGAGTGCCTTCTAGCAAAGACTCCGAGAGCTGACACCTTTCTGATTTCACCTTTACCAAATGCTTCTCAGTATTAGGGCTGCCCTTTTTAAGGTAGATATGGAAAGATAGTTTGCTCATGCTCATTAAGTAGAATCATCTGATGCAATTTAATTTTCAATAATTTTTCCTGATCGTCTGCATCATCATCATAGAGTTAGTCATCTGCTTTGTATTATATAGGGTTACTCTCTTCAGAAGATTTGGACTTATCATGGTCTTTCTGTACTTTTATATGATTATGTTGAGATTAGTCTATATTGATTTGTTTCTAAATTTATAATTAAACTCTACTAAACTCAGATTAAGTTGTCAAGTGGATTAATGTGTGGCCACATTGGTTGCACTGGTGAAACAGTCGGAACACCGTGGCCTCAGCCATGCATGTTCCGACATCGCAAGCTTAACCATGCTTGCCTTAACCAAGCATATGCCTTAACCACACATATGCGTGGTTAAGGCATATGTGCGGTCTAGTTGCTGGCTGGCTGGCGGAAGCAGGAAGAGGGAGGATCGGGAGAGGACGCGAGGCGGTGAGGTAAGTGGGGTTTTGAGGTGTGGAGGGTAGCTTGTATGGGTTGAGGAGACAGTTTTCAGAGCTGGGAGGGGGTTGGGGTAGTTTTCAGGGCTGGGGTAGGGAGTTTTAGGGCTCAGGGCATGGGAAGGAGTGGGGTAGTTTGTTTGGGTTGGGGTAGTTTTGAGGGCTGGGGGGTCGGGTGTAGTCTTGAGGGCTGGGGGGTCGGGAGTTTTAGGGCTCCGGGCAGGGGACAGGAAAGGGGCAGTTTTCAGGCCAAGGGGGTAGTTGGGCTGGGGCAGGGGGGAGGTGAGGGGAGGTTTTAGGGGGTGGGGACTGGTTTTGGGGCTCAGGGCAGGGGACAGGAAAGGGCCAGTTTTCAGGCCAATGGGGCAGTTGAGCTGGGGCAGGAGGTGGTGGGGGTAGGTTTTAGGGGGTGGGGGATGGTTTTAGGGCTCAGGGAGGGGGCTGGGATCAGAGAAGTTTTTTGGAGCAAAGGGGTCAGATTTTAAGGCTCAAGATAGGGGGTCGGGGTAGTTTATAGGGCTGGGGTGAGTAGAATAGACTACAAGAGGGAAGAATTTTAGGGCTCAGGGCATAGGGACAGGAGTGTGATCTTTACCACACATGTCCCTTTGCCAATCATGTCTTTACCACGAAATTGCATGGTAAAGGCATGCGTGGTAAAGGCATGCGTGGTAAAGACGCAGTCGTGGTTAAGACCGTGTGGTTACAGCATGCGTTGTTGAGGTATGCGTTGTTCCATCACACAACCGTTGCACTGTATTATGATGTTAAGTGATAATTTTCTCCCTTTACCTTTCATGCTGCTAGAATGGTTGCCCCTCTGGAGAAGAAATGTTGTTTTATGGGCTCAATCTCCAACAGGATAAAGCAGGGAGGGTGGCCAAGGAAAAAACAGCAAAGGCAATGGAGGGAATGGTGGGAGGGTGGGAGGGCACTAAGCTTCAGCTGGCTGCAACGGAGGGATTGTGGGTGGGGCTAAAGCAGGGACGTTGGACAGGTGCCTAGAAGCTTCAGGAAGGGGGGGCAGCGCACCAGCGAGAGAGATGAACATTGAGCACGGAATAGAAACACATGGGTGAGGAGCAGGCGGGGGACGAAGAAACACGGAAGGAGGAAGGGCAGAGGAGAAGGACTTAGGCAAGAGACAACAAACTGTAGCATGGGGAAGGAGACTGCAGAACATAGGAGAGGAAACAACTTGGAGAACCTGGGTGGGAAGAAAAGCACACAAGGGAGACAGCTGGAAAATGTATACACTCTCATGGAGTACTTCTGAAAAAGTAAAAATAGTTCCTGAATAGCAGACACTGTTGGAAACATAGAAAGAGTAAATTTGAAAGATAGTAAAAAAGCTTTGCTTCATGAGAGGGAGAAACACAAGTTGGACGAGCTAAAAGAAATAAAGTTAGCAGACAGAAAGCAAACAAACTTGAGTCACAAAATTCAAAGCCAATGGTAAGCAATGGGTGGAATGTATTCCTAGGTAAGCTTTTGGCATGTCCTCAAGTCAATATGTCTTTGCAACCACACAACTTTGCTGTGTGGTAGACTTCGACCTAATGATGTAAGGTGTCAGGAATTGCTCAGTATAACACTTGTAGGGGTAGAATGGTCTGTGGATTGGAGACACTATTTTATAGAACCTGTTACTATCAAATAAATCTTATTTGTTTAAAAAAGACCCATTACCAAGGTATGACGTCTTTGCCATACCCAGTGAATATAGTCTCAACATTGCTAAATTGCCAGGAGTGAATGGAATGAATCATTATCTCTCAAACTCTCTTTCGTGGTGGAAAAAATAGGTTATGGACGGAAATTGGAATTTTTGAAATTTCCCTGAAAATCTGAGTTCAGTGTGCTTCAAAAGTCATTCATCCTGTGGTCTCTATTTTAGCAAGACTGTGGTTGATGTGGACTGATGCCTCAATAACAAATTTAAATTGGCAACGGTGTAAGCATGTATGAAGTGCATATGTATATTTCTGTCTAAAAGTAGACATTCCTAGATAAGAGTCATTTTTCATGCTTATGTCATGGTTAAAGATTTCACATATGCTCACCAGCTTTACTCCAAGAACAGTCATGAACGTGTTGAAACAATCTCTGCAGTAAATAAGGTATTTTGCCACAGTTAACATTGAAATAGTTTCAAGAAGTCTTTTTAAATACCAGTTTGTGATGCTTATACATCAGATGATAGCAATATTTCATCTGAACTTATGGTTCAGATGGTAAGTTTACAGGAAATGGCATTAGAGTTTTTGCTAATAACATTTGAGCCATTTGAATAATCTACGCTGAACGTCGTTTGTTCATTCAATATTTTGTGAATATCGATCAAAGATTTCCAACGTTATTAAAGAAAATGACTTTTCACCGTGTTCGAACTCCCTATGTTAATTTTTGGTCTGTGCTACAGACAGAAGTATTATATGGAATTACACCAAACAAAGAATGAAGACTGAATGTGTGACAGACTGGAGTCTTCCTGGATGAAGCTGTCCCCTGCAAAGCTTGTTAGTGTTTATCCCTGCCGTGAGTTCACTTAACAGCGAGTCTGTCGGTTTTTGGTTTTCCGCAGACCACATGACAATCATGTGTGCTCGCAAGAGACATCACATTTCATGGTATGAGCTCCAGAATCCATGGCCATATGGGCAACCAAAAAATACACTTCTCCTTTTAGAGTATGACTATTGACATCCCCCTAGCCTAGGAAGGCAGTAGTGGAAGTGGCAGACAGACCTTACTCCCTTCAATTGGAGAGTCCTCACTGGCCTCCCCTGTGTGCTTTTCATCCTAGTATTCATTCTATCCAAGTGGGACCTGGATGGTGAATACATGTTTACCCTGCATGCATGTGGAGTGCTTGTGTGTGCTATCAATCAATCAATCGGGGGTTTATAAAGCACGCTACTCACCAGTGAGGGTCTCCAGGCGCTGGGGGGGGGAGGGGTGCAGCTCCGAATCAGTCGAAGAGCCAGGTCTTGAGGTTCTTCCTGAAGGTGTGCAGAGTGGAGGAGCGTCTGATGTTGACTGGGAGCTCGTTCCAGGTCTTTGCTGCAACATAGGAGAAGGGTCTTCCACCTGCTCTGGTTCTGCGGATGCGTGGGGTCTCTGCCAGGGCGAGGTCGGCGGAGCGGAGGTTCCTTTTGGGTACGTGGAAGGAGACTCTTTCGTTGAGGTATGTGGGTCCGATGTTGTGGAGGATTTGTAGGCATGGGTGAGTAGTTTGAAGGTTACTCTCTTCTCGATGGGGAGCCAGTGGAGGTCTCGTAGGTGCTGGGTCATGAGCTCGTGTTGTGGGGTTCTGAGGATGAGTCTGGCTGCAGTGTACCTGGATGGTTTGGAGCTTGTGTAGCAGGGTTTTGTTAAATCCGGCGTAGAGGTCGTTACCGTGGTCTTCTGGTAATGAGTGCGTGGGTGATGGTCTTTCTGCATTCAGGGGGGATCCACTTGAAGGTCTTGCGGAGGATGCGGAGGGAGTTGAAGCAGGTGGAGGCGACGGCGTTGATCTGGTGAGTCATGGTGAGGGAGGAGTCTAGGATGATGCTGAGGTTTCGGGCGTGGTCTGATGGAGTGGGTGGGATTCCGAGGGCGGAAGGCACCAGGTGTTGTCCCAGGCGGTGCTATTGGCTGCATGAAGGCGGAAATCCATTTTCTGCCAGTGTCCAGGGTGGGTTTCCAAGGGCGGAAGGCCACCAGGTGTTGTCCCAGGTGGTGCTATTGGCTGCATTAAGGCGGAAATCCATTTTCTGCCAGTGTTCCAGGGATTTCTCACTGACCAGTGCCTGGGCAGGACACATCTGTGTGTTGTGGAAACCATCTGAGTACCAGGGCTGGTGCCATTGCAGCCAATTTTCTTGACAGGTCAGAAATAGACTTGAAGTCCTGCAACAGCACTTCTAGAAGTGCTGCTTGGGGAGAAGTTTGAGGGAAGGGGCTATCACTGAGCAAAATGTTTATTCAATGAATCCCGAGACCTGCCTCGAATATTGACCCACAACTCAGCTACATGGAGAAACTAGGAATTCCACAGTAAGGACTGAAGCAGGAAACAGGAAGAGTAAAACACTGAGAAAGCTGTCAGGGAGCCATTTGCATGGAGCTGTGGTGAGCATGTAGCTATAACTCCCGTAGACCACAGGCCTTGATCTGGGTCCACTAACCCCTAAGGAGAGACTTCTTGAGGGCTAGGCCAGAAGAAAGTCTGCTTTAACCAAGGGACCGCACTGACCCAGAGTTTGTGCCCATGGGGGACGTTATGCTAAATGTGGGGGAATTTTATGGGGCATATTCCTCTCACTTCCATACTTTCCCCATTGCATAATTATACATAGCATAGAATTAAGCACTGGGTAAAAGTTGCCTAATGTGCATATACACTTTTTTCTTTTCTTTCTCCACTGAGAAAAGAAAATTCCCTTTGGAGAACGCCATTCCCCTACATCTCTTCAGAATTTGGAGTTTGTTTATGCCCACAAATGTTCAAGGTTGTGGGCATTTATAAACATACAATGTTAAACATTCCTTGTTCTAGCTAATTATCACCCCCTGCATTGGAGTTACTACTATGCATGCCTCACAACCGAAGTGGGGAACTCCACAGTAATAAACCCATTTACACCTGCCAGTAATACATAAATGGAATCCTGATAAGTGTAAATGGGTTTATTACTTTGGGCATTCACAAACTCCAAAATACTGTCTATAGCATAGCTGCAAGAATTTATCACTTGGATCACATTCAGAGGCGTAATGCAGGCCCCTGTAGCCCCTGTGGGGCAGGGGCCCCAACCCTTCAGTAGCCCTCAACTGTTACAGAGGCCTTCATTCAGGGCAAGGCCAATGAATATCTTTGAGATGTAGGAGACTCAAGGACTACTCATCGCATTCTGCAGGGGAGCCCCATCACTTTGTGTTATGTTACTGATCAAGCTGCAGACTAATACCACCCACTTTTGTAGCTGAGTGGCCTTGTCACTATGGCTTAGGGATCTTGGTGCGTTAAGTCCACATCATGCTCCTGTTGAACTTCCTGCAGTGTCCTAACATCAAGTCTTGACTTGGAATGGATCTCCTGTCCTGTTTTGGGAGAGGGGTTTTGTTGAGCATGAGCAACATCTCCTAAGGCACAAGAAAATACCAGCACGATCCATCTCTCAATGATTTGGAGAACAAATCTCCTCCAACACAGACAGAACTGTCTCTATCCTCCACTCCCATCATGAACGAGCCACAGAATATAGAAACTCATAGCCTGCACACATATGCCTTGCAAGCAGTGGAGCTAGCTGAATGAGTGATTGTGCAAGACATAGCGTGGGCACCAGTACAAAAATTAGCACTGAGGCAGCATTAACTCTTCCGTGGTGGGTTGCCGTGGGGAATGTTGTCATCATATCTGACCCTTTAGGCTCTTTGGGAATTAAACTTTTCAATCTATTATATTCTTCAGCTTTTCTCTGATCCAGTTCAACTTTTTCTTTGGTGAGTCTTCTTTTTGCCTTTGCATTTCATTTTGAAACACATGCTAAAAGTAACTTCACAACGTTTAAAGGTTAGATCAGGGGTCTCCAAACTACAGCCCATGAGCCACACCTGGCCAGCTACAAGATTTTATCCGGCCCACAGAACACAGTGGAAATATTAGTTCTATGTCTACTCCTTATGCATCTGCAAAAACTACGGATGTAGGATACATCAGAACGCTAGACCTACGTCCTGTAAATTAATAAAAATTACACTAAAATATTAAACGGGTTGTAAGTTTTTGAACTGAGTGTTGCCTGAGACATTCACAGCATGCTTAAATGAAGGGGGTTGAAGTGAATCTTATTGTCTTTAGGCTTGTAAACCATATGCAAGATGTTACCATTCTAAAGCGCCCACCTAGTTCATATAATATCAGCACAATCACAAGAAAGAACACTACAGTGATGGCTGTCTTCTTTCTGTTTCCGTGATTTGAGGACTGCTGGGTAAACACTATGGGCCTGATTCACAGAACTAACTTACGTCAAAAACGTAAAGTTAGTACTTTTTGGTATTCACAGAATACACTTACTCATTTTGGTATTCACAGAATACACTTACTCATTTTGGTTTCACAGAATGAACTTACTCATTTCGGTATTCACAGAAGTTAGTAGTCCTAACTTTAGGACTCCTAAATGCCTTCTGTGAATACCGAAAGTCTTAAAGTTAGGATTTTTCTCACATTTAGGAGTCCTAAAGTTAGGAGTAACTTTAGGACTCCTAAATGTGAGAAAAATCCTAACTTAAGACTTTCGGTATTCACAGAAGGCATTTAGGAGTCCTAAAGTTAGGACTACTAACTTCTGTGAATACCGAAATGAGTAAGTTCATTCTGTGAATACCAAAATGAGTAAGTGTATTCTGTGAATACCAAAATGAGTAAGTGTATTCTGTGAATACCAAAAAGTACTAACTTTACGTTTTTGACGTAAGTTAGTTCTGTGAATTAGGCCCATTAAACATAAAGCTGGGCTACGTGTTGTCTGAGTTTTAATCAAAAGCCATTACTTAAAAACTAAATAAAGGTCTGTAAGGATAACAACTCCCAGAAACAGCATTGAATCAGCTGGCGATGAGACTCAGAGGGGGTGATTTTTATCAATATATAAAAGATCTTCGTTGAGGCAGAGAATCTCCAGCAAGGGCATAATTGGGTCTTCTGAGAGACTGGAGGCAGTGTAGAAACTTTGTCTCCGTTTGAAGCGTAAGTAAGTTTTGTTAAAAACAGAAAAGCTTACCATTATTGTTTTTGCAACTGCGACTTTTACTAGCATTCTGTGCAAATGGTATGGTCCACACCAAGGACTTCAAAGTACCGGCATAGAAAATGCTGTTAGTTAAAATGCCGCCACTGGATAATGGGTAAGAGGATAGTGCAACATATATGAGTCCATTTAGCTATGTGATAGATTGGCGGTTTTATTACTAAGAGACATTAATTGTATAAGTGTTGGAAAACGAGGCAGTATCTGTGAGGCGTGCACAAATAACATGACTACATTTGTCCTTCACTGGGAACCAAACACCCAATAGTAGCGCCTGACTCTCAGAGTGTAGCGTTGCAGAGCAGTCTGAGGCTTACTCAAGGGAGGTGGTGTGGGCTAGTAATCGCCATTACAGGTGCGCAGAAATAACACTCAATAATTGATTGTCCAGTCTGTACTTTGCTTTATAAAAGTAAGAGTACATTTATTAAACACACACACTACTCAATACTATGCACCAATTTACAAATATACATAAGCTGTTGGAATTACTTTCTGACATTGCATAACATCTCCACCCCTCCCGCAGGGGGGGTGGGGGTCTAGTACCACCACTCCCATGTATGCACATCATCTTGCGCCCAAATGCAGTTAGCTGAACATAACCTGGAGCGAGGGCCCTGCGCACTGGCATCACCCCAGCGGCGAACCCCCCCTCCCTGTTACCTCAACAAGCATTTAAAATAGGTACACCTGCCCTGGTGACACAGAACCCTGACTGAGCATTTCCTACTGACCATGAAGTATACACCTCTACATCTTAAGGGCTAACAGGCTGGGTTCTTCACCTAAGCGCAGCAGCAAGAATACATGTTTAAGCATCACTTTAGGATGACAGTACTCATCACATTTGTTGGACATTAGAATGCGTTGTAATTACAGCCCCTAAAGGCATCACAGATGAAATCACAGGATTAAGCATATACAGCCAGACACCCTAGCAGGAATGTCTGGCAACATAACCCCACTTTGCTTATGACATCACCTTACACACGGGTACTTCACATTACACATGTGACCTTCAGTCCCTCTGAAAGACATAACATTAGTAAATGCACCACAGGTGTAAATGCACCACAGGTGCAATTACACCTCATCACCTCCAGGAGATGCCCTTCTCCAGACATCCCCCAGCTCAGTCCTTCATCCCTTGGTGCACTTCTAAATACACCCCCAGCTGTAGAACAAAAGTTCCAGCCCAGAAGGTGTTGAAATGCTCGCTGAGCCCTTGAGGGGTTATCCTTTTCAAGTCCCCATGAGACTTAGGGAGGGACTTCTCTTCTTCGTGCTGGGGGAGGCTGCGTTCTCCTGCAGCTCCCCCTGCACCTCTGCACTCACTTGGTGGTGACCCCGTCCTCCTGGGGCCACCACGAGCCGAGAACCATCCGTTTTTCCTTGCAGGCCAATCCGGGTCTGCAAGGCATTATGGGCGATTCTCTCCCGCCCTCGTGAATATCAGAACAGCGGCTCTCCCGCTGTGCCGGGGAGAGCCACACAACCTGCATCACTTTGCGGGGGCCCAGTCCCACCCGGGCCCTCTTGCATCGCCAGGCTCGTTGGGGGGCCCGGTCCCACCCGGACCCCCAGGTAAGCGGTCTCGGCTCGGGGAGCCCACCCCTGGGCGCTGCTCTCTGATTTTCAGGGGCCCGGTCCCACCCGGGCCCCTGGCTCCTCCTCTTTGGTTTTGGGGGCCCGGTCCCACCCGGGACCCCCGCCTGCATCTTTGTTGGAGGGCAGCCCAGGGAGCCCACCCCCGGCTGCCCCCGCCGGCTCCCCGACCGGCCAGCACCCTCGCGTGCTGCCGCGGGAGCCGGCGCCACAGTTCTGGTCTGCCGGCTCCGGCGGGCAGACGCGCAGGCCTTCGGATCCCGGGCCCCTCCTCCTCTTCACGGGGAGCGCGCTGGCGCTCCCCGACTTGCGCTTCCTCGGGGCCCGGAGATGGGGTCCCGGGCCCCTCTTCCCACCTTCGCGGGGAGCGTGACGGCGCTCCCCGTCTTTCGCTTCTTCGCCAGGGGCCAGGGTGGGCTCCTGGCACCCCATGGGGTGAAATCTTCACGGGGAGCGCAACGGCGCTCCCTGGCTTTGCTTCGGCCATGAGGGGGGACGCGCGACGGCGCGCCCCCTCCTCTGCCTCACCGTCACCCGCCTGCCTCTTTGTTGGAGGGCAGCCCAGGGAGCCCACCCCCGGCTGCCCCCGCCGGCTCCCCGCCCAGCCAGCACCCTCGCGTGCTGCCGCGGGAGCCGGCGCCACAGTTCTGGTCTGCCCGCTCCGGCGGGCAGACGCGCCGGCCTTTGGATCCCGGGCCCCTCCTCCTCTTCACGGGGAGCGCGCTGGCGCTCCCCGACTTGCGCTTCCTCGGGGCCCGGAGATGGGGTCCCGGGCCCCTCTTCCCACCTTCGCGGGGAGCGTGATGGCGCTCCCCGTCTTTTGCTTCTTCGCCAGGGGCCAGGGTGGGCTCCTGGCACCCCATGGGGTGAAATCTTCACGGGGAGCGCAACGGCGCTCCCTGGCTTTGCTTCGGCCATGAGGGGGGATGCGCGACGGCGCGCCCCCCTCCTCTGCCTCACCGTCACCCGCCTGCCTCTTTGTTGGAGGGCAGCCCAGGGAGCCCACCCCCGGCTGCCCCCGCCGGCTCCCCGCCCGGCCAGCACCCTCGCGTGCTGCCGCGGGAGCCGGCACCACAGTTCTGGTCTGCCCGCTCTGGCGGGCAGATGCGCATGCCTTCGGATCCCGGGCCCCTCCTCCTCTTCACGGGGAGCGCGCTGGCGCTCCCCGACTTGTGCTTCCTCGGGGCCCGGAGATGGGGTCCCGGGCCCCTCTTCCCACCTTCGCGGGGAGCATGACGGCGCTCCCCGTCTTTCGCTTCTTTGCCAGGGGCCAGGGTAGGCTCCTGGCACCCCATGGGGTGAAATCTTCACGGGGAGCGCAACGGCGCTCCCTGGCTTTGCTTCGGCCATGAGGGGGGACGCGCGACGGCGCGACCCCCTCCTCTGCCTCACCGTCACCGGGGCCATGTTCACGGGGA
Source organism: Calotriton arnoldi (assembly GCA_963921515.1). Taxonomy (NCBI): domain Eukaryota; kingdom Metazoa; phylum Chordata; class Amphibia; order Caudata; family Salamandridae; genus Calotriton; species Calotriton arnoldi. The sequence goes on from CAWUFW010003599.1 coordinate 1,211,070, forward strand.
GCGCGACGGCGCTCCCCGGCTATGACTTCTCCCGTGGGGGGGTTTTGCGCGATGGCACACCCCCCTCCTCTGCTGCGCCATCACCATCGGGCCCGGAGTTGGGATCCCGGGCCCCTGAGCTCTCTTTGAGGGGGGCGCGATGGCGCTCCCCCTCCACCGATGTCTATGGGGGCCAGGGTGGGCTCCTGGCACCCCTCATGGGCCAGTTCACGGGGAGCGCGACGGCGCTCCCCGACTTTATTTCTTTCTGGGGGCAGCCCCCAGGACCTGACCCACCCCGGGGGCATATCCAACACCGGCGGCGGAGCCCCACGTGCTTCGTCATCAGTCTGCCAGAGGTCAAAGGTCGCCTACCTTCTGGGGGCATTTCTCAGCCCCCAGGGGACCGTTCTTCGCGATTCTGGCCTCTTCTTGCTCCTGGTGGCGCTCCCCAGCCACTGGGAGCACTCTCTTTTGCCCTCTGGGTCTCTGAGAGGGGGGATTCAGCAGGGAGCTGTCTTCACTGGCCCCCTGCGCCAGCCTTCCGCCTGGCTCTCCTCCTGGGCCTCTCTTCTCCCTGCGCAGAGGCCCCTGCTTCTGCGCACTGGTCCTGGACTCTTCTCCTGGCACTGTTCAGGATCCTGGAACAGTCAGGGGGTTCCTCCTTCCAACTGCCCATTGCGCCAGGCTCCTGCACCTTCTGCCTCTGCAGACCACACCCCAGAGAGAGCTCCTCTTCCTGTGCAAGTTCTTTTAAGAAGTTGGGGAGGGGGCTGGCAGGAAGTCTCTGTTTGCCCTATCACACAGCGACACATCACTTCTCTGCCCCTGCTCCCTCCTTCCTGCCCAGGCCTCTGGGTTTGTTCAAAATGGCATCGTCCAGGGTCTCCTGCCACATGGTCTCTGAGAGCCCCTTCCCCCCAGGGCTGCCTTCGCCCTGGTGCAGCTTGGTGCCTGACACCCAGTGACAGCTGCTGATGGATTAGCCTGTAGCTCCATCCATTTTCTCTCCTTGGAGGGAACGTCTTCGCTCTGGGAAGAAAGGTCATTAATCTAACCTGCCAGGGCCAGACCCCAGCCAGGCCCTGGTTATGAGCTGACTCAGAGAAATATGACATTTCTGGATGACCCAAAAGCAGTACAAATATGACTTTGGACTCTGCAGAATACTTCTTCTCACACCCGTTACAGTGGACTTTGGTGAGTGTCTGGAATTTGTAGGCCCTAGGAAAGTAAAACTAGCCCATGTGCTCCCTATCCCCATAAGAGAATAATGGAATAAACACTGTAAAGCACACTGACTTTCCCTGGCATGTTTCTTCCCACTGTATAAAGCCTATTCCATGTCACCACCCAATTCTGCATAAGTCCTGCCACACCATTCAATTTGTAGCTGCTCCTGGACTGCGCACGCCAGGAATCTCCCCTGCGCAGCCCGTACATGTGTGCACACGCATGTACACATGTGTCTGCATGTAACCAGCCCAGTGCCCCTTCCTCCTGCGGCTGCACAGCGGCCTGGTCAAGCCAGGGGGACACCAGTAAAATCCCCATGCAGTCTCTTTCATTGTGAGTTCACTGTGGGTGAGTCCCAACTTATGAGGTTCCCCCACAGTAAAAGCTCAACAATTAGGTGCTCAAAAAACGAAAAATCCAGGCGGCCCATAGTGTCAGAACCACCTTCTAACAATAAGTCAATAGTCTCATCCCCTGTAAGAGTGGGCAAGAAACAAATCTACATTAACTTGTGTGAAAGGGCTGTTTATACGAGGAAGCTGGCAAGGTGTTTGAAAATAATACAAGAATTGATAAAGCCAAAAGGTTGGACAGTTTTTATAATGCTCACTTTGTAGACCTGCGCATAACGTGATATGCACACTCACGTTGACAAAGATCATACATGCATAAATGTAAAGAAGCAATATTTTTACACACATCCATGTGCGCGCACAATACTATGCAGACATTCATGCACCCTTAACCTACGTGTACCCATACATGTAGAGATTAAATGAACGCCTATCTTGACATAGATCTTACATGCATGAATCAAAAGAAAGAAATGTTCCTCCACTATACAGGGGAAAGGGAGAGTGGTGGATGGGAAGGGATATTGGTAGATGCAAGGGAGGGGGGAGTGATAAATGTGATGGAAGAGCTGTTGGTGTGAGAGTGGTGGAAGTCTGGAGCAGTGAGTGGTAACGGTGGTTGGAGGTTGATAGAACGGACGAGTAAGTAGTGGTGATGAGAAAGATGCAGTGGTAAGGGGAGAGTGTCAGGGGTGTACTGAAGAAGAGAAAAGATAGAGTTGAGAAGGCGGCTAAATGAAAGAGTAGGGGCAGTGGATAGGGATAGTCATACGGGTTGGCGCCCGAATGATGGATGGGGTTAGTGGAGAGTAAATACAGAAGGAAGAGTGGTAGGGGTCATGAGAAGAATTGTGAGGGCTACTGACACATGGGACTGGTTAGTGGGAGAGGCGAGAGACAAATGGTTTTGGTTTTGAGTTGGGTAATCACTCTGATTGTTTTCAGCCTTTGAATATTTGCAAAATATATGATGTGGCCCTCGTACTGAAACCTTGGAGACACCTAGGTTAGATAAACACCTTACACCGTTACCCATACTACACCAAGTGAGACAGTAACTACTTCTAAGACCCATTTACCCTAATCACTCAACCATGATTCAATCAGATCCCAGAATCCAGGTTCTGCTAATGGGTGAACTCCTTGCCACAATATTAGTCATATTCTTAATATGCCTATTAATATTTGGAGAATTATCTGGCACATATGTACAGCATTAAGTCTTAATCCGCTTACAAACACCTCCCTCCTTTGCTAAAAGCATATCTAACACCACACTATTATGAATAGCCATGTTTCTAATTGCAAGCATCTCTTGAATAAAAATAGTTAACGCACCTGCTGTGTTAACCGCTGAACGTTCTATTAAAGTAGACAGCTTTCTTATCTTCACATCATTTAAAGCTATCCCTATAAAAGGAATCAAAGAAGAGTAAACATCCAGAATCTTTTGCTCTAAATTATCATGCTTCATTCTACTATAGCGCACATCTTTTAAACTATTCACATGATAGATTTTAGAAGCACCAATGCTAAATAACAAATACCTGTCCAGCCCATTATAAGTGTGGAATAAGCAGTCTTTTACATATGTGAATAATACCTCTAAACATGAGACTATTACCTACAAAGTAATGTCTATTTACATCATAAGTGTATGCACATCAATTATTTTGTACTTTGACTTTACCATTTCATCATCACTAATCCTACACATATGTCCTTCTCCATCTTTCCAAATCCTAAGAGAAGGATGTATTTTTGACTTTTTAATCACAGCTTCTTCTTTAGAATTAAATTTCAACACTCCAAAACCTGCAAGTTTAACATTCTGTTTTTGATTATATTCTCTAATAAACCGACTCTTTGATTCATTTAGTTTGCACACACCAATCTCTGAAAAAGAAACACATTAGTACTTTTTATATTGGCACTGTAAAACTATATAGGAATTCCCCAAGATCTGCAGTAGCAGGTGATTTATCTATTGGAAAAGTATGATCCATATTAACCTCCTCCAAGAGACTCTGATGTATTATTATTGAATAATAAACTGAAGAGGGCAAAGCATAGGACAAAGGTAATTGCATGTATGTCACACTTTCAGACATAGAAATAAGGAGATGTGTACAAGTGTAACAATCTGTAACATTCAAGATCTCTCTATAATTTTTTAACAATAGCATGTAGATATTGTCTAAATAATCATTTTCATAACTATTCCAAACATCTAATTCCTCATGTATTGTACTATTTACATTAGCAGTGTTTGAGAGATTCCCAAAAGGAGGAAATGCATACACTAGCAGTCCAATAACAGTAGTCAAAATTAAAACTATTAAAACTACTTTTGAATCCATACAAATCTTCTCTCTTCTTGTGGACATTTTCTCTTCCAATGTGTCTCTCAAAAACAAAGCCTTTTAAATATGTTTCAGGAAAACGTATTTAGCATCTCAAGGTTTCTCAGATTCTTTCTCAATTTGCGGCCCCTCTTTTAGATCTCCAAACAAAGATTGAAGACCTTTCAAGTTAAATTCTTCTTCTGGTTCAATTCTTCCCAAGTGCACCCACTCAATAGCCGTGTACTTCTCGTTTGGCTTTCTCTGCCTCGCTGGTTAACAGGTTGCACTCCCTCTGAGAATTCTTCAGCTCTCACTTCAGGTTCTTCAGTAGAAAGTTTTCTAATTTCTTCAGTTACTTTTGAACTACCAAGTGTAGAACAACTTTGCACAACACTTCTTTGCACACTCTCACCTTCAGTTTGAACTTCTTTTGCTTGAGTTTGATTTTGTGCAACTGACCTTCCACTCAAGTACCTGTTTTCTTTGTTTGCTTTTGAACTTTGTTTTTCACTGTTTTCATTTGCCTCTTCTATCACCCCCCTCTATATCTAAGTTTTGAGTCCGGCTCTCTGTCTTAACAACTCAGAATAAGTCTTTCTGGTACCCACATTCTCCAGGTATGTGATGCATGAATCCAAGAAGCAGTCCGTTACACTTTACAGCAGTGTTTGTCACCAGAATAATCTGGTGGATCCCCTTCCATCACAGTTGTAAACAATCTACTCTTGCTTTTGATAAGAATCAACTCTTCTGGGTATAGATTGTGACAGGCAACTGAGGGCACAGAGGGGGTGGGAATCTGCACTTGGTGGGAGAGAGGGAGCAGACTGTATCAGGAAAATCTTGCAATAATCCTGGATCAAGTCACCAGTAATACTGAGCAGGGATGCAGACAGGATACCAGGGACTCGCATTGTTCTGCCCATCAATATTTCAGGTAAGCTTAGACCAGTCTTTCCGTTCAGAGTACATCTCATATTCAGTAACACTAGAGGGAGGGCATCTGGCCATTTCAGAGAAGTAGAGGCACACACTTTTGTCAGCTTCTTTTGATCACATCTTTCAACAAAACCTGATGATAGTGGGTGGTAACTGCAATGAAACTTTTGATTAATGATTAACGCGTATCAGACCATCCTCATGATGTCATTCTTAAGGTGTCCACCTCTGTCCGATTTGATCAATAATGGTGTTCCTTACCTAGGGATAAAATCTTTGAGCAGTAATTTTGCAACTGCCAATGTATTACATCTCTTTGTCGGGTATGCCTCAAGGCACTTTGAAATCATGCCTACCACTACTAAGATGGACCTAAGATTATTGCATGTTGGTATTTTCATAAAATCGGCCTGCAATCTAATGAAAGTACCATGTGCCTTTCCCATATGACTAATGACTACATGAGTTTTCTTTCCATCATTATTTTTGATGACACACTGTACACCTCTGACAATAACTTTCTGCACTATTCCAAAAGTGGGGGCCTGATTAACAAAGGTCCTCCGCCGCACTTGTGGCGGAGGCACCGCAGTAATGGGTAAGTCTCCGCACTCCGGGCGAATATTCACAATGAGAATGATTGTAGGGAGTGGAGAGGTGTGGTGCAGCGGCCAGGGCAGCTGACTTCGGAGCACAGGGCTCACGGTTCGATCCCTGGCTCCGGCGGCAGCTCAGCTCAGCACCATGTGACTCTGGGCAATAGCTCACTTAATTTCCACGACGGCCCCCAGCGCCTTGAGACCCGTAAGGGTGAGTAGTTCGTGCTTTACAAATACGGATTTACATTTTTACATTTAGGGCCTCCGCCACAAGTACGGAGTCCCTTTGTGAATCAGGCCCTGATGGTTGAACCAGTACTGATTACATTTATTAATCATCCCATATCCTCCCACAAGTTTAGGTCCATGAAACAATCTCACCAATTGTGATAAAAGTGAATTTGGCAAGACAAACTTTTCATCATCGTTTTTCCAGAAGCCATCCTGTCCTTGTTTACATCTGGTATTTTCCCACCCTTTCTTTTCCTCATCTGACAATGTTTCCTGTACTTCACTCAACTCATCCAATGTTTTCATTAACACACAAGTAAAATCAGGTGCAGGGAGACTATCAACCTGCATTTGCAAAGCAGTACTTAGTGCTGTTTAGTAACGTGCAACTGCATTCGCTTAATTATTTCCTTTTGTGACATCATCACAATCACGTCCATGAGCTGCACACTTCACAACTGCAACCTTAGATGGCAGTCTCAAAGAATACAGTAAATCAAGAATTCCCGGTCCATTTCGAAATGGTACATCAGAAACCACTCTGTGACCATAACTGTCCAAAACTGTGCAGAATTCTAAAAGTATACTGAGTATCAGTGTAAACTATAATGCTCTGTGCATGAGCAGTACAACAGGCTCTAGTAGGAGCAATCAGCTCAGCAACCTGGGCAAGAAACACATTGTACAAATATGATGCTTCAACAATGTACTTAACATCCAAACAACATATAAACACAAGAACATTTCCTTCAATGTCTCATGAACAAAATCCATCAGCAAATAGAAACAAATCAGCTTGATTCAAAGGCACATCTTATGTCAGGTCTTAGTTTTGTGCACAATTCTGTGACTTCCAAACAATCACGTTCGTCATCATCATGGTCAATATCATTCTCTACATTTGGAAGCTGCAAAAGAATATCAGGATTTAAAGAACCACATATTCTGATTTACACATTTGTGGCCACAAGAATTATTAGCACATACTTAATTAATTAATCTTGCGTCAGCTAGCTGTTGGGTCATGCTTCAGATCAAAATTGTCTCCGGTAAATGTAGCACAAAAACAACTAATGTGTGACTGAAAACCACTGAGTCACTTTGGGTGACGCTATCGCAGCAACTAATTGCAAACATCCAGTAATATCAATGGCAACTGGATCTAGGTTTCTAGAAGGATATGCAGCAGGTATTTTCACACTGCGGTGCTGCTGAGTGAGAACAGAAAGACAGCACCTTTCTCTTCCTTGACAATGCAAAGATAACTCTTTCTCATAATCTAGCATTTCTAGAGTGAGTGGTATACACAATGTGTGTCTCATCGCTCCAGGAAGAATGTCATGCATTCCCCTTCGTAGGGCAGTGGTACATTTATGCTGCTATGTGTCTGTCTTTGTAATCGCTCAGGAGTTAGGGAAAAAATTGGGAATCCACTGGCGACAGGATACCACCATTTCCAAGAACACGTTCACATATCATTAACTATCTTGTCAATCGTTCTTAAATCTTGTACTATTCTCCAATTTCCATTGGACTTGTGAAATCATATTATAGTGGTATTACTTGGGCTACCAAAATTCCCATTAAAATACACTGTTGCCCCAACTTCACTGGGGTAATCCCTTCCTCAGCTTCATGAGAAGTCTGAGAGAGTCTGTAGTGTGGTATACCTGGATAGACTGCTCTTGGTTTTATTGTAACATGCACTCGTTTAGCACTTTTAATAAGTCCAATGCTTTTACTTGTCAAATCCCAAACCTCCTTTTTCAAAGTCTGTCTTAAATCTGGAGGTATGCCCTCTTCTGCAAGAACTAAAAACATTTTCACTCTCGCTAACTCTGATTTAAATTTATACTCAACATCTGGGTCATTTGTCTGAATAAAGACACAATCCAGTGTGCAATAATTTACACAATTCAATTTACAAAGTAACTTTCAACCCAGCAGGTTAACAGGACTTGTTTCGCTAATCATAAATTCATGTTTATTTGTAACTCAACCTATCCCTACTGGAATAGAATTTGAAATTTGATGAACCACTTGTTTATTTGCAACGCCTAAAGCTTGGACTACTTTCCCCCCTAAAGGAGTAGGCTAGGAATTTCCACTGGTCTAACTGTGGATTGGGTAGCAACAGTATGAACTAGGAAGGTCATGGGATGACAATTAACTGTACCTTCCACATATGGTCCATCTTAAAAACTGGACCAAGAATGCAGTCCTCTTCCCTCCTCAGGTACCATCTTTGTGCCTGACTAGGTCCTTGCAGGATCTCCAGGTTAGCTGCAAACTGTGAAAATGATTCACTGTTTTCTGATTGTCTCACAAGTTATTGTGATGAATTTGTTTGCACCTCTAAATTATGGGAAAATTATACCACAACATTCTGTAACTGTGGCTGTAAGGAAGTTGCTGAAAGCATAGCTCTGTAAAGCTCCCCTGCCTTCTGCACATGTCTGTTGGGCTGGGATCAGTGATACCATTATCGTCCCTTTTCTGTGACATTGGAGTCATTACATTTGCCATCCTGGTTTTATTGACAGGCTGCTGCCCCTGCATATTCAACCTACGCTCTTTTTTTCAAATTAACCACCTTTGCACATTTATGGCACACTCCCTGCTTCATTGTCCCATTGTTACCATTATTATTGAAGCTTCTACCTATACCTTAACCCCTGCATTCACCTCTCTCGGAGGACCAGGAGCTTGAACCCTATGAGATAACAACCCATCCCTCTGAGATATCAACGCATGCCCTTGTCACTAAAAAAATCAGTTTATGCCACCATCAACCTCTCCTTTGCCAATTTCTTTTTTGATTCACAAAATCTCAAAAATCGAGTTCACTTGACAGCACATCACACTCTGTTGAAGCTGTGCGATCTGCTCTGGTTTCAATCCTAGCACAAAAGCTGCTAAAAAAAACGACTCACCTTCTTTAGTAGGTCCATTCCACCATATTGTTTCTACTTGTGCATTAACCGCTCATAATATGCATGAACCAACTAATCTGCATTCTGGATTGTTCTCGAGATTTTGACCAATGTACTTGCTTTGCTGGAATCTTCTTAAAATTATAATAACAACCTCATTATATTTCTCCATAACCTCTGGAGAAGGCTGGTAACTCTGCGCAGTCCTTTCAGGTTCCTTTTCTGCCCACTTAATCCTGTCTTGCATTCACGCTACAAATCATTCATAATCAATGTTGAAAACAACACATCTAAACCTGCTATAAAAACTTCAACACTCTCGCAATCCAATCAACTTCTGAATACCATTTCTCAGGTACTTCTCTCAGTTTCATAAAATATTTTGTAAAACCCCATAGACCATGACTAGTCCATGGCACAAGACTGTACGTCAGACACATGATCTCTAAACCTCTCTCAATGGAACTTCTCCTTCAACAGTACAACATGACAAATTATTTGCACCACTATTACATTCACCTTCCAAAGGCTTTAAAATCAATTAACTCGTATGTCCTTCGACATCTTCCCAATCTCTAATTTTCTCCAGAGGTTTTTCAATATAATGCCTCTGCTGCATGATCATTTATTTTAGTGATTTACTTTCTCGAATTTGAATTGCATAAAATGTACTAATTTCCCTCCTATCTAAATTCACATTCATTTTTATCGCTAGTTTCTCCAAATCCTAAAGTTAATGGCACACTTGTTTAACTGCTTCTAGAATCAGAAACACCAACTAATCAGATGTTCATGTCATTAGCAAATTACTTAAATTGCAGGAACCAGCAAAATGTTCCAAATTCAACTTACATGCTGAACATCTAGTTTTAGTAAATGTCAATTCAGACTCCAGTAACTTCACAATCACTGATAAAGCAGCATCTATCTGTACTCTCGACATTGTGTCTTCATTACAGGGTGTGGTCTTGCACTCAGCAACTCCTTTCTCACTTCGTCTTCCTCATTTGAATCATCCTGCTTTCCACCTTCAGATTTTCCTTTCAACTATGGTCTGTGGCCACCAAACCAGATACAGAGGGAAAAACTCCCACAGTGTCTACACACTTCTCTACGCCATGCCTGTTTTCACTGCTGCAATTTAGAATCCATTCAATCCTGAATAGCTTTGCTAATACGCACCTTCATGCATCCCTGATTCACTTTTTCATTGGCCTATATATGCCACTCTTTTAACACTTCAAACTGTGCACGCCTTGGCTGAAGTTTCATAACAAACAAAGAGCATTTCAGAAAATCAATTGTTTCAAATCCAATGTACCATTTTCAGGAAACTGTAACTTTTTATCACTCTCTGTGGCCTAGCTTAATTGTTTCAACCTCAAACATTTATACATTCCAACCTTAACAAGAATTTCATGAGGTGAGCTTCCATGCAGCAGAGGCGGTTGCGCGTCATCAAGCGACTTCTCAGACTTACCAGATTTCACAGCCATTGTTAAAATCACAAGTTCTAAACAAAGTTCAGACATATGCAAAACAAATGTGAATTAATACAACATAATGTGTCCTAAATACAGTATACCCCAAAAGCAAATTACAGCTCTGTCAGTGATCACGGGGAAACTGGAAGGAAATTCAAACTCACCCCAAGTACACTAGTGCTTAGAAGCACTTTACAAACACACCAAGAGCTAGGCCTGGGCCAGCCAAACCATACTTAGGACCCCAAATAGCTGTACCTTTTGTGCAAATAAACTACCTCCACTTTTCTGTTCCAAATTCATACGCCCTCACACCTTGACCATCAAGAAAATCCATAAAACCCTACAATCCTGGGAACCTGGCTTACCACCACTTGATCCTTAACAGATACTATACCCAACTCACTACTCCATCAAAATCAACACATAGAATACAAAAAGTGGCAACACATAATCAACAATAATAACTCATCAGCACAGCGCTAGACACAGTTCTACTTACCACATCAAAAGCACTGCATACTCGCCAGTCCATAACTGAACCACTGCTCTACAGGAGAGTCCACCTACCCATAGAATTCTCAAATTTGAGGGCCAAAATATTCTATTGCTCACTGCATTCTGCACCACAAACTCTTGATGCTTCTGTTCTACCAAGAAGAATCAATACACAGAATCAGTGAAAGGATAAGTAGACTCGGCGAAGAATTCCACCAAATGAACTCAATTGGTCTTTTCAATGTACATAGATTCATTTAGTAAATATAATTAACTTGACAGTCATAACTTACGGGGTCATTAGGATGGCGGGCGGACTCACGTGGTGCCTGCCACCTTGTGCATGGAAATGTAGGGGGGTACCATGGGCACCCCCCCAGTGCACAACTGCCCCCCCAACAGAGGGGGCCCGCAACGGGCCCCCAAAGCCAGTCTCTGCCTGTCTTTTTGCAGCGGGATTTCCGCCGCAAAAAGACAGGCAGAAGGGCATATCATAAACACTACGGCAGTGCCTGCACGGCACCGCCGAAATGTTGCCCTGGTTCCAGGTTCTGCAAGGCGGGTGGAAAAGGACCGCCTTGCGGAACCATGGTGGACAGTCTTTCCGTCCACCACGAAACCTTTGTGATTCCCACCGCCATCCTAATTTGGCGGTGGGTAAATCTCATTCTGATGGCGGGAGGATCGCCACCACCGGCCCGGTGGTGGCGGTCCTCCCGCCATCATAATGAGCCCCATAATGAGCAAAAATAGTACCAATGATCATTAAAATAGTATGCTTGTTGCATATAAATTGCCTTCAGAAACAGCATGCCAGCCAAATCAATAGAGCATAATTAAATAGCCAAATCATTAGACTGAACAACAGAGTGCTTCATAGGACAAGACTGCAGTGTGTTCTCATAACATGTGACTACTTGGCAGTAAAAACAAGCCTTCTTATAGGGTTTTGAACAATACAAACAATTGAATATGTAACTAAAAATAATTGTCACACATTTAATTCCTAACACTCTGTCAACAACAGGCCACATCATTAAATAATGTCACATGAAAATGAAAATATTTTCTGTTGCTTTCCATCCAGACACTTGTATGTTTGTAAAAATCAAATACATTATGCTATCATTTTCTGTGCAGACATTCATTACATTCATGCACTATTCCACCAGAAGTAAAATGACGACTTCGAAATATATTTCATTAATTCATTTCTTTGCACAACTTTTTCTTGCATGCACTTCAGACTGGAAGAAAGCACCATCAAATATTACAACATGAGAACATTTACATTTCTAACAAAACACCCTGCAGACTTCGACTTTATAATATTACATTGGTTAGCCATGGCAAGATACAACAGACTGGCAAGCCAGGAAGTTACAACTAATTCACAATATTTTTCTATTTCACAGAGAAAGACCACATGCACATTTATTTAGCATGCATGTTTAAGGCAACTTACAAAATAATGTCATATACTTTGTTGATTCACTTTTTTACAAGCACTGAATCAGAGAAACAATTTAAATTCCTTGGCTGAGTTCACTTCCAGTTCACAATCTAAAACTCCTATGACTGGAGAAGAAAGAATGAGATTGTCCTCCGCAAATACCATTATGCTTTTCTTAAACTTGGCCTCTACTTCACAAACCACAGTGCTCATCATGGATTAGCTTCAAGGAGGAGGATGCTACACCAGAGAGGGGTGGGAAATGCCCTCTATTTACAAGAAAAGTGTCATAAAATGAAGCAAAGACTATGAACTCAGATCTTGGGTCATAAATGTAGGCTGATGGCGTATCATGAACCTAGTATGGTTCATGAACTGTAAGTCAGCAGTCTTGAACCAAATATTGATCATGATCACATAAAGTTTTGCATCATTTCTGCAAAGATGGATAGTTTGACCTTGTGTCACAGTTATTTTTTAATTTCTCCCATTGTTCACAAGTAGTAGGAAAGAGTAAACAAAAAAGATGCCTCCTCTTTCGTTGTTCTAAACGTCTTCTCCTCTTTAGAAGTGGAAGCCCCGCAGAACATTTCGCTAATTTCTTTTTTGCTTACTTTCTTCAATGTGTATAGGGGATGTTAAGCTCACATAGATGAATATGCCTCTCTGACATTTGTTTGCTCCCTCTGCACCCTGCCGTGACCAAAGCTGACGTGTGAGCCTCTTATTTTTTATAATCTAGGACTGCAAGGTAAATACCAGCTCCTCCAGTGTCCTGTTTGAAATAGTTACTTTTTTTTTAAATAAAAGACATGTATTGCAAGTTCTGTAACTATCCATTAGAAGGTCAGAAACAAAAGGAAAATGTTAAAAACACAAAGAAGCATTCTTTTTGGCTGGATGTTCCCAATATTTATGAACATCATACATGTGATTCATGAAGTTCCTCTTACATTTTCAGAGAGTAGTCATCTTGTTTTTATCACATTTGATTGCAAACATCAGAATGTTCACATATCAATGCAGGGAAAAACACAAATGTGCTGTTCAACCCTCAAAAACATGCCAAATCAGTGAGAAATGGTGCACATGGTGTTGCATGTTCTCCTCACAGGGATAAAACAACCCATTTGTAAAATAAAGCCTCTGTCCATGAACATTGGGAGGAATAAAGGAAAAATGATATGCTACATCAGGAGAGCTGCTGCTGATTTATGCCTAAGGGGTTGGCTACACACACACACACACACACACACACATATATATATATATATATATTGCAGGCTCCGTCTCCAAACATCCACTGCACTCGGACAGACGAACGCGGACCCAAAGTTCTTTGTGCAATATGTTTATTTTGTGCCCTGCATCTCCGCCATGACGCGTTTCAGCCCCACCACGAACGAGGTGCATGCCAAGAATATTAGTTTAGTCATACGTGCCAATAGACCCGATTCAGGCGGGAGACCCACAATTTGTTATGCCAAAAATGGCTTTATATTAGCTGTCTCCCGCCTGGAATTGCATTTTCTTCAATTGAAGTCCATGGGGAAATTACATTCTCCCAATGTCTGTTTCAAAATCTCCCACTTCCCTGTCCTAAAATGTTGGCATGTATGGTTTAGTAGATATTTATTGCCACAACGTTAAAAGATTCCACCGAACAGACGCGTTTCGGCGCTTCCGCCTTCCTCAATGTCGGTGTGTGTACAATACTTTACATCATTTAAACACGAAGGGGCAGCTCAGAAAAGCACGTCATAGAAATCAACAAGGGATAAGTAACTGTCACATTTTTTCTGTGAATCTGGCGGCCATTTTGAAGTGGTAACTCTTTCTCATTCAGACCCACTTTGTAAAACAATAATTTCAACATTTCAACCTTAATTCATCTTGGTTGCCATCAGGAATATTTATTCCTTTGTAATCCCATTGATTATGGTTCAAAGAGCTCAGCATGTTATTTTAAATCACATGTAAAGTCACTCTGCTTTGTCATATAATTCATTCAAAAGACATTTAAACAAATAATGATAAACAAAATTTCATAATAGTTCATTATTATCAAAGTGACTCTCTAATTGTGTTATAAAATGAATATTCATTCACTCTAATTGTAAAATAGCTCAACCAAAATTAATTCCTTTGGCCAATCATGGAAATGGACAGTGTACCTTCACTCAATCACGCCCTGAATGGACAAATCTCTACCGTTTGCAAGCAATGTGTGATGTGTTCTTCAAACAGTGGTGGGAGATCTTACTGTACCCAAACTGTTTCTCTATTCAGACCCACTTTAATTATCAACCTATATGGACCCATAACTCTTCCTTGTTGCTAAGTCCTCCAGGACTCTTTGTCTGGAGTTCAATTAAATATTGGGACTCCAATGTCCTAAGTTTCTTTGTTCTGTTGCCTCCTCTCTCTTGAAGAGAAGAGATGGGTTATGTGGTCACCCCAGGTCACAACATCACCAGGCCTAGGGTGCTAGGGTATCCATATGTTGCCCTGAATGTCTTCTTTTTGCATTTTTTGGAGACTCGGAACTGAGTCCCGAGTCCTAAGATGGCTGTAGCCATATCGTTGTTGATGTGGTGGCAGACAATCAAATCTCAGCAGGAGATCTCTCGGGTCCACTGAGCCTCCGGAACATGAAATATACAAAGATGTTGAGCCTTAGTTGTTCAAAACCTACTGAAGGGGTTGACACCACATCACAAAACGCACTCTTTCTGGACAAAGATCTAATTTTCTGCCACATTTGGTGTAAATCTGCTCAGTAGTTTGGGCTGTAGCAATGTCTAAAGTTCCTATGGAAAAATGAATGTGGTAGATGCATTTTAGGGCCCCCCCTTTTTCTTGGCTTCCACTTGACGGATCACCCCGAAACCTTCCATGTGCAAACTAGTCAAAATGTAGCACATTTTATCAAAGTTTCGTGGAGATTCATCAAACGGCGGCAAGGTTATTAGGAACGCAAAAAGGGCATTTCCAATGGAAGCCCAATCCTAACTATAACTACCCATTGGCGACTGCCACTTGGTTATATATATATATAATCTACTGGCGGTCGCCAGTAGATAGTTATAGTTAGGACCACGTTTCCATAGGAAAAGCGTTTTTTGATTTGCTTATAACTTTGGCGTCGTTTGACGAATGTTTACGAAATGTTCCCAAAAACTTCTCTTCTTAGATCAGCTCCTATCTTGAAAGTTTGGGGGTGATTCGTCAAGGGGGGCTGAGAAAAAAGGGGGGTCCCAAAACGTGTTTTCTCCATGCAATTTCCATAGGAAACTTTAGACAAGGCTACAGGTCAAACTGCTGAACGGAATTACACCAAATTTGGCAGGGAGAAAGGTCTTGGTCCATAAAGCACACTTTTGTTTAAATGGTGTAAATCCGTTCAGTAGTTTTTGAGAAATATAAAAATTTATAGATATTGATATTTGAGAATTCTGACATCTGATTGGCTGAGGCGTTACAAGCACGAGCTTGCGGCTCATTGGCTGTGAACGGTTGAAACTAGGAAGTGTTGGCAGCCATTTTGTGACTCAGTTGAAAGGAGTAGGGGGAAAAAAAGAGAAAAATTGTATAAGAGGGTATAGTAGGAACACTGTGGACTTAGTTTAAGAGGTCTGTACGGTGCAGAGGCAGGGAGTTTGAATGTTGCGTAGGCCTTGGAAATCACGTCCACAGAACAACGGTGCGCGGTATTGCGGCAAGGTTGCGTTGTCTCTGGAAATCCCGTTGGGAAAACAATGCGCCGTATTGCGGCAAGCAGTGTGTAGGGTGCACACACAGGTAGTGTGAATGTTGCGTAGGCCGTGGAAATCATGTCCGCAAAACAACGATGCGCGGTATTGCGGCAATGTTCAGTAGGCTTGTGGAAATCATATCGGGAAAACAACAATGCGCCGTATTGCAGCCTTCCTTTAATATAATGCGCAGTAATGTTTACTTATAATGCGGTGTTCACTTTTATCACGGATAGTGTCACTATGTTAGAGGAAATTTAATATTATGTGGGAGGGCGTGTTCTGTCCCTGTGCGCGGAACAAAATTAACGTTTAATTGGCTGAGGTGTTCCAACAACGAGCTTAATGTTCATTGGCTGCGAACCATTGAAAGTAGAAGTGTTGCTAGCCATTCCCTCCCCCTCCGCGGAGTAGCAAGGACATCTGATTGGCTCACATGTTCCAAGCAGGACCTTCCAGAGCTTAATGTTCATTGGCTGCGAACCATTGAAAGTAGAAGTGTTGCCAGCCATTCTCTTCCCCTCCGCGCAGTAGCAGGGACATCTGATTGGCTGACGTGTTCCAAGCAGGGCCTTCCCAAGCTTAATGTTCATTGGCTGTAAACCATTGCAAGTAGAAGTGTTGTCAGCGATTCCCTCCCCCTCCGCGGAGTATCAGGGACATCTGATTGGGTAACGTGTTCCAAGCAGGACCTTCCCAAGCTTAATGTTCATTGGCTGTGAAGCATTAAAAGTAGAAGTGTTGGCAGCCATTCCCTCCCTCTCTGCGGAACACCATAGACATTTAATTGGCTAAAGGGTTCCGAGTTCAAGTTTGCTCCTTATTGGCTGGGAACGGTTCACTGTTGTCAGCCATTTTGTGACGCACTTCAAAGGAGTATGGGAAAAAAAAGTAGTAGAGGGGAGGGTAGGAACACTATTAACTCTGTACAGTGGTCACAAGGTGGTGGACAGGGACTGTGAAGGTAAAAATTGTTTTTTTATATATTTTAAGGGCCATTTATATAATTTGCGTGGGGCCTACAAATCACGGCGGGAAAATAACAGAGTGTGTTGCGGTCTTCTTTTTATTAAGTCCGCGGGTGGGATACTTCCCAGGAGCACTATTTACTTAGAATGTGGTGTTTACTTTTCTGACGTGGAGGTGTGGTTGCCCTGCAAAAATTTCAGTCTAGGTTTGAAACAGTTTTTATTAAGCAATCACAAATGCACTTTCTTAGGAAAGTGAAGCTGTATATATGAGAGGGGTGACAAATAAAAACGCAATTCATAAAATATCCCTTAAGCGTGGCCACACCCTCTCTTTTTTTGTCGCCTATAGTTTGTAAAAGTGTTGCCCCATATTCTTGTTAATATAAAAGGGCATCAGTTACTTTTAGATAAAGTAGAAAAGAAGTGCTACAAGAAACACTCCCGCACTACATCATCTCAGGTCACAACAACAATAACAAGTAAAAAACAGTTAGACACAAATGATGTCATATTACATAGAAATGTACGCTTTATCAAAATATTAAATGAAGCACTATGTATACAATTTTTTTTTTAGCAACTACTACTTTATAAAAGATTAGCAGTGTTACAAACTGTGAGGTAGTAAGTTATCAACGGAAATAACTGTAGTATATGTTGTTAATTTCTCGCACAGATAGATCTCCAACCCCTTTGAACTACTATAAAGTCACAGTATTAAAATATACAGGGTGACTTTATAGTATTCCACAGGAGAACAAGAATAAGGACCACAACAAAAAAATCAAAATTTTTACAATTTCTATTCTGTAGAACTCGGGAAAGTTCTGTCGTAGTGCTTAGAGGTCGCTCACTGCTCCGCTAAGAGATCACGTACTCCTTTAAGAACATATAGGATAGTAGTATAATATACACTACTATTTCTATATATTCTATAGGGAGAAGGAGAATAGGAACCACAACAGAGAAAAAGAGAAATACCAAAATATCATTCAGAAATGTAGGGTTTATCAAAGGCATTCAGTAAGAAAGTATCTATGCAAACAATCTTTTTTTAAACTGCAATTCCGAAAAATATTCTCACTGAAAAAATATCTAATCAAGTAAGTTATAAAGGTCAGTAAGCTGTATTTCAGATGGTGTACTCCTGGCGCCAACAAATCTCCAACTCTTGTTGTCTGAAAAAATGACACTGTACTACAATATACAGATTGTCACTGATGCCAGACAATAGGAAAAGGAAAATAAAGTCATGAACAAAAAACAAGATGAATAACGAAATATTTTCCAGTGGTGAATATGTTCAAAGCTTCTTTTCTCCGGGACTTCGAAATCTTTCGTCTTCGCGTCGACGGGTCATAAACTCCACTGAGGTCAGTATGAATGTGAATATTACAATATACATACTCACACTATATGATCCCAGGGGGGAAACAGACTAAGAACCAGAAGCTGCTGACGTTACATATAAATCTTTAGTCTTCACGCCCACGGGTCACCAACACCTCTGAGGTCAAGTATAGTGTCAATATTATAATATACAAAGTCACACTATATGAGCTCAAAGGAGCCAGAAAAGGAACAGTGTTTTCTCTATTCTGTCTGTTTCTGAATACAAGCTGCTGACGTTACATATAAAAGGCAAAACCAATCAATAACACTTTTTTCTAAATACAAATCTTTAAATAATCACAAATAGCTACGTATTATAAATATCTGCTATGCCATAATCAAACAACTTACAACTCCGTAATATGTTTTGTTGTCGCAAAAGAAGAATCCGACGCTAGAAAACGGAACCTGCATCACAGAATGGACACGCGTGAATAACTCGCAAAAACAAAACTAATCGATCAACGGGTGTGGTTTATATACTTTTAGGTTATTGAGTAGTCTATGGAAGGAACATGCGGCTCCGCCCATTTAGATGTCATGTTTTACAGTTGACACGTGCTCACGTTTTCACTGTTTAACTTGTGCACGTGTTGGGAAAAGTTACAAAATGTAAAGCGGTAAAGGTTTCGATTTCGATCCTCACACGTATAAGCTCCTTAATATGTACATATGTTGGAGAGCTTAAAAACTGTTACCCGGCAAACCGTGTCATTTCCTTTCTCGTGACTAAAAACATCTATTAATTGCCGTAATTCTAAATAGAAGATATAAAAAAAATATCGTTCAGAATAGAAGAAAAAAAAAATACGTGCTAATATTTCTCATCACTATGGTTTTAAATTAAAAAAATGCCAGTATTTGTAAAGCGTACAGCTACCTCCAGAGAGGTGTCCCGGCGCTCGGGGGCGTCGGGAAGATTAAGCAAGGTATTGCCCACAGTGACATAGTGGTGGGCTAACGTGGCGCCGGAGTCAGGAATCGAACTGTGAACGCTGTTGTTCGAAGTCAGGTATCATAGCTGCTGCGTCACACTTTTTCCACACTTAGATGTTAATTAGTGCTAATTAAGTTTTAAACATTGTTAAATTATAACTTATAACAGACTACTGTTACAGTTAGTTTTTCACTACAAAAAGTATGCACGTTTTTTTTTTTTAATTTAATTAAAAACAATATAGGTTTCAGGGACATTGTAGTTAGAAATTAGCATTTATAAAAGCTTCGAAATTCACTGAAAAAACCATAGGTTTTAAAAACGTTATAGTTAGAAATTAGCATTTAAAAACCTTAGAAATTCACTGAAAAAACCATAGGTTTTCAAAACGTTATAGTTAGAAATTAGCATTTAAAAAACCTTAGAAATTCACTGAAAAAAACATAGGTTTCAGGGACGTTATAGTTAGAAATTAGCATTTAAAAAACCTTAGAAATTCACTGAAAAAACCACAGGTTTCAGGGACGTTATAGTTAGTTGGACATTTCACTCGTACAAAACCAGAGAAATTCCGCTGTTATAGTTAGTTCAGCTAACTATAACTCGCGCCCCCGCAATGCACTGCTGATGACGTCACATATTACATCATTCATGACATGGTCAGTGACATCACTGATGACATCACTGATGACATCTCAAATGACATCACTGATGACATCACTGATGACATCATCCAGTGACTGTGTGTTTCTGTAAAGTTTAAATATGTTTTATATATATATAGGCCAAGGTGTATTGAAGAATGAGTGGGTGTATAAGTGTCTGAATGGATGATCTAGTAGGTGCGTGACTGACTGTATAAGTGAGTGATTAAATGTGTCTTACTGAATGCATGGGTTAGTGACTGATACAGACATTCACACAGTTTAGTTTGTCAGTTGGTGTGTAAGCTGTTGCATGGGTTGGTGAGTAGCTAAATGAGGGTCTGTATGGGTTATTGATTGGTTGTCTGAGTATCTGTATGGGTGCCTGAGTGTCTGTGTGGGTGGGTGGGGTGGTGTGACTCTGTGCATAGATGTGTGAGTGGGTGATTCACTGGGTGTATGGGTTCAAGAGTTGAATTGAGTTGAAGTTGAAAGGGGACTTGTAGAGTGCGTGGTTACCCGGGAGCATCCCAGCGCTAGACGGAGTCAGAGTGGTAGACCTGAAGGGTTATGGGAATAGCCACGTCTTCAGCTGTTTGCGGAAGCTGAGGTGGTTCGATTCACTTCGGAGATGGAGTGGGAGGGTATTCCACAGCTTGGAGGCATTGTATGAGAAGAGCCTACCCCCACTTCTTGCTTTCTTAATTCTCGGCATTTTCGCTAAGTGGAGCATATTAGAGCGGAGATTTCTAGAGGCTTTATACGGGTGGATCAGATCTTTGATGATGGGTGGTCCCTCCCCTTTCAGAGATTTGTGGGCCACACAAAGAGCTTTAAAATGAATCCTCTCCTGGACCGGGAGCCAGTGCAAGGAGCGCAATGCGGGCTTAGCCGAGCAACGATGGCTGGTGCCGGTGAGCAGTCTTGCTGCAGAATTCTGAACAATCTGAAGTCGCATAACCACTGCCTTGGAGGCCCCAAGATAAAGGGCATTGCCAAAATCGATCCTGGATAGGATCAAGGCTTGAATCAACAGTTTTTTTGCTGAGTATGGGAGCACAGAGAGGATTTTACGAACCATTTTAAGCATACCATACCAAGGCGACCATCTTCCTAACTTGGGTTTTAAAGGACAGATCTTGGTCAAGCCAAATGCCTAGGCTTTTTATCTCTGATTTAGAAACCGGGGCTATACCCATACAGGGTGGCCAAAGAGCATTCAAATTGGCACTTTGATAGTTACCAAGCATCATAATTTCGGTTTTTTCACCGTTAAGTTTAAGATGGGACAAACTCATCCATTTTGCCACTTCCTCCAAACAGGTGTGGAGGTCAGTAGGCGACTGGTCAGCTTGATTCAGTGCCACGACCAACTGTGTGTCGTCAGCGTAGGACACGATATGGACTCCAAAGGGGGCAACCAGGTCCGCCAGAGGGGCCATATAAACATTAAAAAGGGTCGGGCTCAGGGAGGAGCCCTGAGGGACTCCGCACAACAGAGGTAAAGGGTCTGAGGAAGTATCATCTTCGAACACCTGAAAGGTCCTACCTTCCAGGAAGGATTGAAGCCAGGAAAGAGCCAAACCCGACACTCCCACGTTCTTGAGACGGTGAACCAGAATCTGATGGTTCACCGTATCAAAGGCCGCGCTAAGGTCGAGAAGGATGATGGCCGAGGAGCCTCCTGAGTCAAGAATCTTTCTTGATTCCTCCACTACCACAAGCAGAGCAGTTTCAATTCCTTGGCGAGGGCGGAAGCCTGTTTGTGAGGGGTGGAGCAGATCATGTGACTCAAAAAACGCAGAGAGAGTAATATTAACATGTTTTTCTGTGATCTTACTCACTCCAGGGAGGAGCGAGATAGGCCGATAGTTGCCAAGAACCTTAGGATCCAGATGCGGTTTCTTCAATAGAGCTTTAACCAGGGCTCTTTTCCATTCAAAAGGGACCACGACTGAAGTGAGGGAGACGTTAATCACTCTAAGAATGTAGGGAGCGACAGTGGGGGCTACTAATTTCAAAATGTTGAGAGGTGCCGGATCAAGTGGCGACCCACTTTTGATAGAGGCTAGAATAGACGACAAAGAATCCAAGGACAAGGGTTCAAAGGCCTCCAGACAGGGGGCGTTCTTGGCTCGGGAAGGAGTAGTGGTATTGGTAATGTATACATTGTCTTTCACAGGAAGAATTTTGAGAATATTTTGTACTTTAGAGGAGAAGAATTGTGCAAGATCGTTGCACCGATGTCCAGAAAGATCGGGAGTTGGCGGTGGGTCAGATACTCTTAACAACTTTTTAGCAATCTGAAAAATTTCCCTGTGAGAGTTAGCTGCGAGGAGGATCTTTTCCTCAAAGTATGAAGCTTGGGCCTTTTTGATTTCCACTTTATACGTCCGTAGGGTTGCTCTATATTCTAGTTTCTTATTAGGGAGAAATCTTTTCTCCAGAGCCTCTCCAACCTTTTACATTGTTTTTTGAGAAGGCGTAATTCAGGAGAAAACCATCCTGATTTAGTAGTTCCAGCTTTTTTGTTAATTGATTTTTTTGGAAGCACCAGGTTAAGGGTGCCTTCAATTCAAGAAGTGAAATGGTTGTAAGCGGTGGCCGGATTAGTGTAAGAGACGGGGAAGGTCTTACAAGAGTGTATCTGTGAAGGGCTGTATGGGTGGGTGAGTGTGTGTATGGGTGTGTTGGTAAGTGAATGGATGCCTCAGTGGTACATGTGTGAGTAACTGCATATGTGAAAGGTAGTATATGTGAGTGTTGGAGTATATAAATGACTATATGTGAGAGTGAGTGATTGTGAGAGTGGCTGTATGGATGACTGTGTGCTTGTATTAGTTATTGTATAAGAGTGTAAGTATGTGTTAGTATATGTTTGAATAAGTGAGGTGGAGTGTGTATAACTGTATAGGTGAGTATATGGGAGTGTGATTGATTCTTTGCATGACTGACTAGGTGTGTGAGTAATCCTATGGATGAGTGGTGTGTGAGTGTCTGTATAGATATGTGAGTGCATATGATAGTGCAGTATTGATGGTTGACTGCATGTATGAGTGACTGTATGGGTGAATGAGTGGATGTATGTGTAGACCTAGGAATTAGTGAGTGGGTATGTACTAACCGGTATTGGTGTGTCTATCGTTTCGAAAGTGGGTGTATCAAAGGTTATATTAGGGTATGAGGAGGTGCATCAGATTATCACGTGGATGATGTCATCAGTGATGTCATCAGTGATGTCATTTGAGATGTCATCAGTGATGTCACTGACCAAGTCATGAATGATGTAATATGTGACGTCATCAGCAGTGCATTGCGGGGGCACGAGTTATAGTTAGCTGAACTAACTATAACGGCGGAATTTCTCTGGTTTTGTACGAGTGAAATGTCCAACTAACTATAACGTCCCTGAAACCTGTGGTTTTTTCAGTGAATTTCAAAGGTTTTTTAAATGCTAATTTCTAACTATAACGTCCCTGAAACCTATGGTTTTTTCAGTGAATATATATATATATATATATATAACCTACTGGCGGACCTTGTTTCTATTCAAAAAGCATTTTTTCTTTTGCCAATATCTTTGGCGCCGTTTGACGAATTGGACAGAGAAAAAAGGGGGGTCCCAAAACGTGTTTTTTCCATGTTAATTTCCATAGGAAACTTCTGTCGCGGCTACAGCCCGAACTGCTGAACGGAATTACACCAAATTTGGCAGAAAGGTAGCTCTTGGTCCAGAGTGCACTCTTTGCTTTAAATGGTGTAAATCCATTCAGTAGTTTTTTTTTAAATATTAAAGGAAAAAGACATTTATATATCTGGGCGGAGCCTAACCACACATCTCATTGTGAGATCTGATTGGCTGTCAGCACTTCATCCAAGAAGTGTTGGCAGCCATCTTGGGACCAATATACATGATAGCAACACATTAAAATGCATTGTAGTGAATGGAAGGTAAGGAAAACGTATAAAGTTTGATAACAGACTTTAGTTACATTATAAATCATTTGTTGATGGTACCATACTAATTTTAGGAATTGTGGTGTGTTCATAGGTGATTTTACCCTGTGAAAAAGCCTTCTGCTGGGATATCCTGAATCATGTTTGAGAGAAAACTATTTTCTCATGCTTTTCAAAAAAGAGGTTTGGAAGGTGCTCCAGAAGCTAAAATGAGAGCATATTTTCTGTAAATTCACATTATCTTTCTCAGTCATATGAGAATGAAAAATTTCCTAGTTAACATGAAGGAAAGTTTCAACTCTATTAAGGACGCGGAGGCGAGGATTATGCATTTCTTTCTTCACTCTTTATTAACAGCATTTTCAAAGATAAAGTAAACAAGCATTGGAAATGCAATAGGTCTCGCATTTCCTTGAGTTAGAGCTATTGGCGTTGTAAATGACAACGTCTTTTACCTATGTGTTATGGAGTGTATGTATGTGGTGTATAGTGGAATTATGTGGTTTGATTGGAATTATGTGGCATGGTGTGCAGTGGAAATATGTGAATAGTAATTATGTGGTATTGAGTTACTTGAATTTTGTGGAGTGGGATTGTGTGTTATGGAGTGTAATTATGTGGAAGTGCATTTTCTGTTGTGGAGTGATATGTAGTGGAGTTTAGTTATGTGGTGTGCTGTTAATGTTTGTGCCATGATGTGGAATTTTGTGGTGTGCTGTGTAATTGTGTTGTTGAGTTGAATTATGTGGTTTGGTGTTGAAGTATGTTGTGTAGATTGGAAATGTGTGGAGTTGAATTGTGTGGCATGGAACTGTGTGGATAGCATTGCCTTTCTGGTGACTAAAAGAAAATCAGATAGGTAGGAGCTAAGCTGTAGATGGTGTATTTGGGTGTTAAAAAAAAGAGATGGTGTGGGAGCTTGGGGCACTACGTAAGCACATACACAAATACACGCTAACAAGATAAACAAGCAAAATGACCCTTATAGTCTTCAGTGAGATCATCCACTCTAAACCTTCCTCGCCCTCCAAAAAATAGGTTATCTCTATTGATTTCAACGAGATCGTCCGTGAAAGCGGCAAGCCTACATCAATCTCGCCCTCCGAGGCTCAAAAGGTTGAGAGGTATGTTGGGGGCTCTATTGCAACATAATTACAAAGAGCAAAATCATAGTATCAAATATATTGTGCACCCTTGATTTATACTGTAGAAATTAGTTTGCAACGTTACCACACAGGTCGTCCACGTGACCCTGCAAAGGAGGGTGTGAGGAAGATTTGGTAGAGGGGCGGAGGCGGTTAAACCTCTTTTGCTATAAGGTACAGCGACTAGACATTTTTCAACATGGCTGCTTCAGTCGCAAGCAGAGAAGGAAAAGACCCATTTGATTTTTCCAATGCGAAAGCTATTTTAAAATAATCCGTGCTCTTCAACAACAAATACATTCAACTAATTGATCTAAGAACACAGCAAGATAATCACTAGTAATGGAAGGAGTATACTTTCTATGATTCTTGGAAAGTATTGTATTTTAACGTACATTTATATATTGCGCATTAAACATACAAACGTTGTTTGAAATGGATTGTTTGGTTAAAAAGTTAGCTAGTTATAGATTTTATGCAATTCTTTTTAAAGTTAAGGCAAACTATTGTTATTTTAAAATGGCTGCCGCAGTCTTTTCTCGGGTATATGAATTGAAGCTATCCTGCGAGAGTCTTCGCGCTAGTCCGTTCTCGGTGTCTATGCAGCGAGCTGGTGGTGGTGCCGTGCACAACGTTTAGAGGGATATTAAGTGTACACAAACGTTCGTGCATAAGCACCTCGGCTCAACGCCTTCTGCTCTGTTGTGACTGTCTGCCACCCCTTCCCCCACCTTTTTTTGGACCATGAAGCCAGCCATAGATGAGATGTTCCCTGAGGGAGCAGGACCCTATGTGGATCTAGATGAGGTGAGTGGGGACTAGGGTAACAAGCGGTAGCAGTAGCTTCTCTCTCTCTCACACACACCACACAGGCAGCACGAGTGCAAGATTCCACACACAAGTAGAGAGCACAGGCTGTGCCCGTGAGACCGTCACACGACAGGCACGGATAACCTTTGAACTGCTTTCAGCATGGATGGGAATATTCCTAAAGCCCGTTTAAAGGAAAGTTGTAATTTTATAAAGGACACGAAGTTCAGAATCCCATCACTCACTGAATATTCTACTCCCCCCTCGCACCTCAGAGCAGCATGATTTATGTTTTTACTGCTGATTTAACAGAGCAAGAGGAAGACCAGGGAGGGTGGGACAGTGAGAGAGAGTGCATGAATAATGCCAGGGCCTGGCTGTGATGCTGTGAGAAATAGTCGCCGTGTCTATGGCGATTGGGTACAGCACATAATGAAACTAAACAGTGGTGCGCGCGCACCACAGAGGAGCGGGGGGAGGGAGCGCGGCAGCGAGACGAACGCGTGCTGCGGCGCGTGCTGGCCAACGACGGGAATGGACAGAGCAAAGGCGGGACATGCGCCCGCCTTTGCCCAATTGCGTGCTTGATTTTTTTTTAAAAAGCATGCGAAAGCCAATGGCAGCCGCGGAAAGCAAAACCACACGCACGAGCGTGTGGTTAGCTTTCGAAAGCCCTTTCTAGAGGTCTCGCACTGCAACGCTAGGCGCGAGACCTAAAAAGCACGTTAATAAACTACAACTCCCATGAACACCAGGAGTAACCATGGCCACCAACAATCCAATCTTATCACATTCCGATAGTCCATATATTATAGGCGATATCATAGTCTTTCCTCTTCTTCACTGAAGGAAGTTAAGCCCATTGGACCTTAATCCACTTTAGAGTCTTAACCTAAGATAAAAGGGTAGAATGTTAAAGACTCTCCCTTAAACGGTTCTTACCATAGTTTCCAAACATTCAATAGAGAATTGCATACACAACGTAACATCGGACCTGGAATGAACACGAAATGAGTTCAAGGAAATTCCTAACTTCATATTAGGTATTGGAGTACCAAACAGGAAACAGTTGTCAACAATGATGTCAATACATATTTAGTTGTCAAGCATATCAATAAACCATAGTAGAGACATAAACTCAGTACTCCCTGAGAATCACGAGATCCCGTCTAGACCTCTGTAGACTCCATGAAGGTTATAACATAAGTCCTCCTAGGGAGGGAGGCATCACAATAGTATGCCAGGGGGGGATAATCCTTGCCTCTGCGTCCTTAATAGGATTGAAACTTTCCTTCATGTTAACTAGGAAATTTATCATTCTATGTCAGGACCGGAGGCGAGGATTATGCATTTTCAAAGCTTACTTACCACCAGAGCGGCTGCGTCATGGATTGGTTTGAAATAAAACTTTTTAAAAGTGGAATCAGATGACCAATCTGCCGCATTCATGATATCTTCCAATCTGCCCCCTACCTGGACAGCCTTGGAAGCCATAGCCCCTCTAGTGGAGTGTGCCCCAAACTCGCTAGTATCGATGCCAGCCTCTGCCATGATCCATCTCACCCACCTAGCAATGGTCGGGGATGACACAGCCTTGAAGGATTTCTTAATGGCAATTAGAAGTTGCCGTTCCCCCGGAGGTTGGACCTCCAAAGTCATGTCCTCGTAGGCTTTTAGGCATCTGACCACACACAATTTTGGAGACTCAGGGAAAGCTGGATAGGATACCGACCTGGTACTCGTTTTCGTCCTCCTTGAGATGTTGAATGTTACCCCCTCAGGGGTGAAAATTCTAGCCGAAAGGTCTAAGGCTCTCACATCTGAAGATCTCTTGCAGGAGATGAGGCAGAGAAGCATAGCCAGCTTTGCTGATATCTCCTTTCTGGATAGGTATTGGTTGTCTTTCCAAGATGACAACAGTCGCAGGACCAGATTGAGGTCCAAAAGGCCCGCGTAGTGAGGTTCAGGAGGGGAGGGAGATCCTGATGCCTTTGAGTAATTTACTCACCCAGGGGTGCGCCCCCACAGGAATGTTATCCACCGGTGTATGACCAGCTGAAATCGTCGATCTGAAGGAATGGATGGTGCAATAGGCCAGTCCTTCTTGAAAGAGTTCCACCAGGAAAAGTTCACTACATTGGTAACGCAGGTGCCCACGGGATCCAGGTGTCTCTCCACACACCAATGTACCCATCTCCTCCAGGCCGATTTATACCTCTTAATGGTCCCTGGGTCCCAAGCCTGCTGGATAAGGAATTCAGCCTCCTGCGAAAGTCTGATGTCCTGCCAGCGTCGCCTGAAATCCTCCATGCCATGAGGTGAAGATGGCCCTGGAGAACCAGAGGGTGTGGTTGACCTATAGGGTCCACCAGGACCTGATCGTACGATGGAAGGTGTACCGGCGCATCCCAGACCAGCTCTAGGAGAGAGGGGAACCACGCTTGAGATCACCATATCGGAGTGACCAGGATGATCGATGCCTTTTGGCGGCGGGCCTGCGCTGCCACCCGCTGGATAAAGAGAATAGGAGGGAAGGCGTAGGCCAGAACAGTTGACCAATCCTGAAGGAAGGAGTCCACCGATTCCGCCCCTGGGTCCGGACTCCAGCTGAAGTAACGGGGTAGCTGAGCATTCCATCTGGATGCAAACAGGTCCACCTGACAAGGACCCCAGAGCGTCATCAGCGCTCGGAAAACTACCGGATCGAGTCTCCAGTCGCTGGCATCCCTGAAGTGCGTGGAGTTCCAGTCCGCCACAGAGTTATGGGCTCCGGGAAGGTACTCTGCTGTCACAGAAATCTGATGGTGGCGGCAGTAGGGCCAGAAGTCCTTGCCCAGTTCTGCTAGGGCCCTGGAATGGGTACCACCCAGCCGGTTGATGTACTGCACAGCTGTCATGTTGTCCATCCGTAGGAGCACACAGCACGAAACTCTGTCCCTCGCCAGGGATCAAATGGCAAAAGAGCCCACTAGGAGCTCTAGGCACTTGATATGGAGAGACAGTTCCTCCTCTGTCCATCTGCCTCCCATGGAGATCAACCCACACCTGGCGCCCCAGCCCAGGCGACTGGCGTCCGACTCTATCACTAGGTCCGGTTGTGAGCCAAAGATCGCCCGACCGTTCCATGCTTCCATGTGGTCGATCCACCACTGGAGCTCCATCCTGGCTTCCAGAGTCAGAGCCACCAGCTCGGAGTATGTGAGACCCCTCCGGAGGTGGGATGCCTTCAGTCTCTGCAATGCTCTGTAGTGCAGCGGTCCTGGAAAGATGGCCTGTATCAATGATTATAACAAGCCAACAATCCTGGCCAACTGACGTAGAGATATCCTGTCCCGTCTGAGGACCTTCCTCAGTTCCTTCTTGATCTTGGTGATTTTCTGTTCCGGTAGATTCAGGGTCGCCGCCATGGAGTCGATCCGAAAGCCCAAGAAAGGCATGCTCTGCTGAGGGACCATGTCCGATTTCTGCTGATTGATAGTGAACCCCAAACTCTGCAGCAGGGAAATGGTGGTATTCAGATGAGCAATGAGGCGATCTCGGGACTGATCCATCAGCAGGATGTCGTCCAGATAGATAATCAGTCTGATGCCCAGGGTACGTAGGTGCTCCACCACTGGCTTGAGGAGCTTGGTAAAGCACCAGGGTGCTGAAGACAGGCCGAACGGCAGGGTCCGGAATTCGAAGACCTGCCCCCTCCACTCGAACTGGAGAAACCTGCAGTGGGGAGGAAAGATGGGGACTGAAAGGTATGCATCCTTGAGGTCGAGACGCGCTAACCAGTCGTCCTGCAGTAACAGATCTCGGAGGAGATGAATCCCCTCCATCTTGAAGTGGCGGTAGACCAGCCACTCGTTGAAAGACCTGAGATTGATGACTGGGCGGAAGATCTTTTCCTTCTTCTCCACCAAAAATAGGTTGCTTAGAAACCACCTGGGGTGCAGCTCCGAGGGGCAAACTGCCCCATTTGTCAGAAGGTCCTGGACCTCCTGATCTATAAGGGATTCGTCCTGAGAGGAGAAAACCAGTGGACGGGGCTTGACTGTTTGCACCGGAGTGCCGTAAAACTCTATGTGATACCCCCTAACCGTCTCCAGAACCCAAGGGTCTGAGGAGATCTCTGCCCACTCGTGGGAAAACATGCTTATTCTCCCTCCCAAATGAAGAGGTGTTAACAGACTGATGCTTACCACTGTATCCGCCGGAGTTGTTGTGGGCTCCTCCACGGCCACGGTGGTTCTTGCCTTTTCCGCCACGGAAGGGGTACAATGTTCCTTGCCAGCCGTCCTGCCAGCCATTGTTTCTTCTAGCCTGGGCTCTGTTAGGGCTTTGGAGGGATTGGCAGCCGGAAGAGCGACCCCTGCCTCGTCAGGCCCCGCCAAAAACCTTTCCAGGAAAGATTTTTTTCATCGACGCCTGTGCCTTGTCAAGAGCTGAGAACGTCGACACAAACTTTCCCAGCTCCTTGACGAAGGGATCGCCGAAGAGTGAGCCCTGGGCCACGGGACCTGCCTCTGAGGATGAGAGCTCCCCCAGCTTAGGGTCTATCTTCAGGAAAAGAGAGCGGCGATGTTCTGCAGAGAGGGCGCAGTTGGCGTTGCCAAGGAGGCATACCTCCCTCTGTGCCCACCCCGCCATGTCGTCCGTGGGAAGGGGTTGACCTGATTCCCTCGACCGCTCTGCCAGCTCTATGATTTTAGTTAGCGGCCCCACCACATCCAGGAGCTTGCCCTGGCAGGCCCTCCATGATCTATCGATCCCCTTCTTGGGATCCCTCATATATTTACTAAAGAAGGTGCACAGCTTCGGGTCTATCTCTGGCGTAGCTGTGACCTTGTCGGCCAAGGATGGTCGGGACATTCTGACCTGAGGCGGGCCCTCACCTCCTTGCTAAGTGGCTGTCTGATCTTTTTGCCCACATAGTCGGCCACTTTCTTGTCTGGGACCCACTCTGCAGAGCGCGGCCTAAAAATACCTTCGGGGTCGAACATGTCAGAAGGGGCACCCTACCCATCCCTAGTATCAGAGTTGGATGACTGTGGGTGCCAAAACCTGCCCGAATCTTGCGTCTCATCAGAGGAGCCCTCTTCATCTTCAAAATCGCCCTCCCCCATGTCGGCGAACCCCTCTTCGGGGTCAAAATCTGTGGCGAACTTGTCTCTGGTAACCCCAGGTAGCTCTTCCTCCCGGTAGGGTGCCTCTTTAAGCGTTTGCGCACTCTTATGAAAGACCTCAGTCAGCTGACTGAAGCCTTCAAGGTGCCCCACGTTACCCTTATTGGCCTTACGTGGGAGAGACTGCGTTACCCCACTAGGCCCAGCCACCCGGTCTCCCAGTATCCCCGTGCCCTTGAAGACCTGGGCAGACAACTTATCAACGGTGTCCTGCAGGGGAGCCAGCGCCTGGGCAATAGCCTTTGAAAGGAGCTTGTCCACCCCTGCAGGAAGGTGAGGGGGGCCCATTCCTCCTCAGAGGAGTGCGAGGGCGCATAGTCATGGTCTTACTGGGGTTGCATAATATGTGGAGGGCAGGAGCACTAAATACAAAATACGCCCGTTTGGTACTGTGGGCAGCCCCCTCGCCAGTGCTCCGTTATATACCCTGCTTTGAGCAGTGGTGAAAATACCATAGACTGCCTGAAGCAGTACGAGGGAATAATACTTAATAATGGGCTATGCCCATCAGCTCAACCGCAACGAGGTGTCAGGCGAGGGTTGGGGGAGAAGTTGGCACGAGCGGAGTCCGCTCACCTTCCCCGAGCGCATGCAACCACGGGAGCGCAGCAAGCAGCTCTGTGGAGCGTTTGAAGCGCGCTAGAGGCGCGAAAGAGCGCCACCTAGCGCACCCGCGCAGGAGCTTGAAATTGGCGCACCCGGGCTAGAGAGCCTGCTGCGCGCTCGAGAAGCGGGAAAAACCGCTAAAAAGTTAAGCGCTCGCAGCGCGTTGCCACAATAAGCCAGCACAAGCAATTAAAGATATTGTACAGCAAACACACGCCAGATAAGCCCTAAACTCTAACCCCCTTAAGTGAGGAAGAAGGCATGAAGGGACTTAACTGACGAGGCAGCAGTGAAGAAAGAGGAAGGACTATGATATTGCCTATAATATATGGACTATCGAAATGTGATATTATTAGACTGTTGGTGGCCATGGTTACTCCTGGTGTTAATGGGAGTTGTAGTTTATTGACGTGTTTTTTTACTTTATCTTTGAAAATGCTGTTAATAAAGAGTGAAGAAAGAAATGCATAATCCTCGCCTCCGGTCCTGACATAGAATGAAGTCTGACATTCTCAGTAAAACATGTACATCCAACAAGGGCAGAGACTGTTGATTCCTTTGTGTTCTACTACAGCTTCCCAGAGTGTTCTAAAGAACAACTAGAACGCTAACAGTCTTACTTATGACAAAGGTATGGCACACCTGAAGCCATCTTGATTGGAATAAACTGGTAACACTTAAAACATTTAATTTAAAAAGGAACAAAATGAGGGCTTCATTTTGCCATAGAAATTATGATTAGTGCTACAGAAAGAAAAATTAGGGCACATTTTGAGTGACTTCTCAAATCCTCTTCTATTTTATTAAAAAATTCTGACATGCAGACTGAAACATGCACTTTCAATACCAGCAGCAGACTTCCAGTTAACTCCCTGGTGAGCAGTAGCTTTACTACAGTGATCTAATGAGCAACTAGAGTGCTAGCATTCTGAATTTATGGCAAATGTGTGACACATCTGAATGCCTTCTTGATGGAATCAAAGTAAAAAACTGAAAGCATTTCCTAGTGAGGAGACTGCAGTAAATGAGGAAATTAGGAAACTTCATAACAAATAAGTCTCCTAAGATGGCCACCAGAGAAAAAAGAGCCCAAATGTAGCGCAAATATCACCCAGATGTAGCTCACGTATAGCCCAATGACAGAAGTGTGCAAAACACTTTTTATTTTTTGTTTTTTTGCAGTTTTTTATAGTGCAGACTGGTCAGGTATTGGAGCGTTGCATCTTACTTGGACCCCTTATTGCGTATTTTGCACAAAGTACTTGAGATTGATCTTGTGAAACATTGAACTTTACTATTCTGTTAAACTGAAGTTGCTCTGAGCCGGGCTTTGTAACACCCGTTTTTACCTACTGGTTTTAATTAATTCTCATTGTATTGTATTAAGAAAGAGGATTTACTGGTTTTATGTACACTTTTATGATCTATGTTTCTAAATCAGATCGAATAAAGTTTATTGAATTGAATTGAAGTCTCCCAAGATGGCCACCAGAGAAAAAGGTGCCCAAATGTAGCACAAATATCACCCAGATGTAGCCCATGTGTAGCTCAATGACAGAAGTGTGGAAAACACTCTTATTTTTTGTTTTCTTTGCCGTTTTATATAGTGCAAACTGGTCAGGTATTGGAGTGCTTTACATGAGCATTGGTTACATCACACAAGGACAAATTCATTTTGGTTGTAGGCATGGGGAGATTAAGTGATTTGACCAGAATCACAGAATGTCGAGCTGAAGCAGAAACTCCAACCTGGTTCCCCAGTTGCAAAGTCTGCAACTCTGGAAGTAACACCACATCCTCTCCCCTAAGTGCAACATTTAATCAAGTGGTCAACTGGATAAAAAAACATAAAGATAACAAATAATTTAAAAGTGCTTTGTCACTATTTGAGAACTCAGAAAATATGTCCTCATTTTAGTTTTTTAGAGCACTAACCATAATTTCGATGCAAATAAGACCCTCTCATTTCTATAATTTCTAAAGGAAATGCTTTAGGTATTACAGTTTTGATTACATCAAGATGACGTCTGGCGTGCCACATTTTTGTAATAAATATAGAATGTTAGCAATCTAGTTGTTCATTAGGAAACTGTTGAGAGGCAGAGGTCAGGGGCACGGACTCGGAAAATTGAAGGCAGGTAGGAGGGTGCAGAGGCAACAATTTGACCACACTGGGCAGGCAGGAAGGTCAGTGGCAGCAAACCAGACTATGGAGGGCAGTGGAAAGGGGGGCAAGGGCAATAAACCAA
This sequence comes from Calotriton arnoldi, assembly GCA_963921515.1. Lineage (NCBI taxonomy): Eukaryota > Metazoa > Chordata > Amphibia > Caudata > Salamandridae > Calotriton > Calotriton arnoldi. Next base: position 1,244,757 of record CAWUFW010003599.1, read on the forward strand.
CAATGCAGGACAGGCAAGAGAGGCTGTGGCAATATAATAGACCATTGTGGGCAGAAGGAAGAGGCAGTGGTAGTACAACCATACATGCCAACAGACCCGATTCAGCCAGGAAACGCCCAATGTTTTTAAGCCCAAATGGGCTTTATTTTATCTGTCTCCTATCTACAATCTCCTCTTTTTCAATGTAAATCAATGGGGAAAATCAATTCCCCAGTTTTTTTCTCCAAAATCTCCGTCTTACCAAGTTCAAAATGTTAGCAAGTATGGTACATTGGATCATGGAAGGCTGGATGAATTGGGGTAGGGACATGGACTCGGATGACAGAGGACAGGAGGGACATGGACAGGTGCACCAAACTGACCATACAGGGCAGGCATCAGGGTTTCCAGCAGCACAATACACCACACAGGGCATGTGGGACGGCAGTGCAGCACAACAATCCATGGAAAGCAATAGGGAGGGGACAGGACCATGCACATGGACAACAGAGAACAGAGGGAAAAGAGGCAATGGCAGAAAGCTGACCATAATCGACAGACAGGAGAGAAAGCTGCAGCATAACGGACCATAAAGAGCATGAGGGAGGGATCAGGGGCATTACAATGGAACAGACAAGCCAGGAGGGAGGGAATAGGGGTCCGCACATGGAAAACAGAGGGCGGTGGGCAAGGGGGCAGGAGCAGCAAGCTGACTATGGAGGTCAGGCAGGATGGGCACTAGAAGCACAACACACCATGGAGGGCAACAGTGAGACTATAATGGCATACACACAGACCATGGAGGGAAGGTGGGAGGGGGTCAGGGGCAGCTAGCTGACCACACAGGGAAGGTGGGAGGGGCCGTGGCAGCACAGAAGACCATAAAACAGTAGACAGGAGGGACCCCTAATAGAGAATAGAGGTGGGTAATATAGGGGATCAGTTAAACAGTACAAAAACAGAGAAGTACCCACCCTTTTGAAGATAATAAAGGCCCGCAAAGGGTCCTATGATGATAATTAAATACACAAAGCAATCTCATGCATGCAAGGAGAAAACAGCAATAGAAACAATAAATCGTTTTGTCTTTTTATTAACAAAGTATCAAAAGATTATCACAAAATATGTCTTATATTACAGAAAATGATGCATATAGATGAAAATATACTAAAGAGACACAATGAATGCATTGCCCCACAAACACTCGTCATTCATACAAACCCACTCATATCATTCATATGAGCTCAAAACATCCAGCAGACATGCTCAAGAATCATCCAACATTAACAAACAAATATCCAACATAAAAGAAAACCAACAGAATGAATAAATATTCTATATACAGATCCAAAATTGGAGGATAAAGAATAAATAAAGATATTGAAAGGACAAGCGCCGACGCGCGTTTCGGTGGAAACCCTATTCACGGGCCACACCTTCCTCAGGGCGAGTCATCCGAAGGCAGACGGCAGAAGGAAACGGGCGATACCAGTACCCGCATCCTTGAGCTTGGGTCCTCTATCCAGACCCACGACTGCTCGGTGTGTCAATCAAGAGCCATTATCAAATACGATCTGGCAGAAGCAGCACAAAACGTGATTCTTGGCTTAATGGGCCGTTGGATCTATCCTATTGGAGATGAAGGTTGCTCTCTCTGATCTTACATAGATCGACCGAATTATCCTCTTAGTCTGTCGTTGTTGGACCATGATTTGTACAGAATACCACTATTGGTCTATTGAGTGCCCCACGTCATCCTTGTCAGTGATGACTCGCCCTGAGGAAGGTGTGGCCCGTGAATAGGGTTTCCACCGAAACGCGCGTCGGCGCTTGTCCTTTCAATATCTTTATTTATTCTTTATCCTCCAATTTTGGATCTGTATATAGAATATTTATTCATTCTGTTGGTTTTCTTTTTTATGTTGGATATTTGTTTGTTAATGTTGGATGATTCTTGAGCATGTCTGCTGGATGTTTTGAGCTCATATTGAATGATATGAGTGGGTTTGTATGAATGACGAGTGTTTGTGGGGCAATGCATTCATTGTGTCTCTTTAGTATATTTTCATCTATATGCATCATTTTCTGTAATATAAGACATATTTTGTGATAATCTTTTGATACTTTGTTAATAAAAAAGACAAAACGATTTATTGTTTCTATTGCTGTTTTCTCCTTGCATGCATGAGATTGCTTTGTGTATTTAATTATCATCATAGGACCCTTTGAGGGCCTTTATTATCTTCAAAAGGGTGGGTACTTCTCTGTTTTTGTACTGTAGCACAGAAGACCATGCATGGCAAGCGGGAGGGTTAGTGGCAGCACAATGGCCATATGGGCAAGAAGGAGGGGGCAGGGGCATGCACAAAGGACCATGGAGGATAGAAGGGAGGGGTAGGAGCTGGGCACAGACAAGAGAGTTCAGGGGAAGGGGCCTCACAACAGACCACGTGGGGCAGGCAGGAGGAGCAGTTGCAGCACAACAGACCAGGGAGGGCAGAAGGGTGTGGCAGTAAAATGGGCCATGGAGGACAGGAGGAAGGGGATAGGGGCATGGAATGCGGACTGGCAGGGTGGAGGTGGCAGGGACAGGTTACAGTCATCTGACAATGCTAGGCAGGTGGGAGGGGATTGGCAGCTCAACAAAACACTCAGAGTAGATAGCAGGGGCAGGTCCATGGAACATGGTGGGCAAAAAGGATGGAGATGGGGCAAGCACACAGACATTGGAGGGCAGGTGGAAGGAGAGTAGAGGCAGCAAGCTAAGCACAGAGGCTAAGCATGAGGTCAATGAAGGGGCATAGAATTGGGCAATGGAGGGCAGGAGGAGTGGACTGGGCCATCATGCTAAATGGAGGGCAGTGGCAGCACATCAGACCATGCATGGCAGGAGGGAGGAGACTAGTGCATGGATTCAGACAACAGAGGATAGGGAGGTAGTGGATGGGGCAGCAAGCTAACTGTTCAGAGAAGGTGGGAAGGCCAGTGGTAGAACAACGGCCACACAGGGCTGTAATGAGGGAACAGGGGCATGGACTTGGACAATGGATGGCAAGGAGGAGGGGAGGCAGGAGCAGAAAGCTTGGGTGGGGACAGCACAATGCCAGGCCAGGCCCTGCTTCCAACCCCCCACCATCCATTGTGATAGGCATCTTACTTAATGTTAAAAAAACCTTAGACATTCGCTGAAAATAACAAAGATTACAGGGACGTTATAGTTAGACTCAGATTTCACTCGTACAAAATCAGTGAAATTCAGCAGTTATAGTTACCTGAGCTAACTATAACTTACGCCCCCGCAATGCACTGCTTATGACCTCAGACATTACATCATTCATGACATGGTCAGTGACATCGCTCATGACATAACTCATGACATCTCAAATGAGCTGTGAATGGAATGGAACTATAATCGCTAGAACTTTATTTAGGGATAGTGTGTGTATATTAACACCCCTTTTTTTCTTTTCTTTCATGTAAGAACCACCATTATAATACGCAAAGTGCCCAGATCAATATGGCAGATAGCCTTTCGCTTTAAAGTAATGTGTAGTCCATTGTTTATGTTGATGTTTGCAATCGTAAGTGTGTTTATTATGAACAAGTCACGTTGACGAACATAGAGGTATGGCGGTCACGGGGCAAGATATGCTGAAATGGTATTGTGTGCATATCAACACTTGTTTTGTTTTCTTTATTGTATGAATTCCTGAATTTTCGCATCGTGACGAGGCCAATATGGCCACCAGCTTTTTGGATTAATGTAATATGTAGTCCTTTGTTAATGTTGGCAACTGGAGGCATTTGTACATTTAAATAAGGAAGCTACAATGACGTCTTGTATCGTTATCAAGGTTCGGACGAGCCGTACCGCATGGATCGCGTCCTTTGCAGATTAAATACTTCCAAACTACAACCTGAGTGCTGATTCCTTCCTTGTAAGAGTGAGAGGAGATTGAATACATATATATAAAATTCACTGAAAAAAACCGCAGGTTTCACGGACGTTATAGTTAGAAATTAGCATTTAAAAAAACCTTAGATATTCACTGAAAAAAACACAGGTTTCAGGGACGTTATAGTTAGTCTGACATTTCACTCGTACAAAACCAGAGAAATTCAGCCGTTATAGTTAGCTGAGCTAACTATAACTCACGCCCCCGCAATGCACTGCTGATGACGTCACATATTGCATCACTCATGACATGGTCAGTGACATCACTGATGACATCACTGATGACATCTCAAATGACATCATCCAGTGACTGTGAGTGTTTCTAAAAAGTTTAAGAATGTGATATATATATGATGATTCAGTCAGTGTATGACTGACTGAATAAGTAAGTGATTATATGTGTCTGGGTAAATTTTTTGGGTGAGTGACTAATCTGTGTGAATGTCTGTATCAGTCTGTTAGTTGGTGTGTAAGTGGCTGCATAGGTTGGTGAATAGGTACATGAGTGTCTATATGGGTTATTGATTAGTTGTCTGAGTACCTGTATGGGTGCCTGAGTGTCTGTGTGTTGTGTTACTACCTGCATGGATGTGTGAGTGGGTGAGTCACTGGGTGTATGGGTTCCTGAGTGCATATGCGAGGGGCTGTATGGGTGAGTGAGTGTGCATATGGCTGTGTTGGTGAGTGAATGGATGTCTCAGTGGTATACGTGTGAGTAACTGCATATGTGAATGGCAGTATATGTGAGTGTTGGAGTAGATAAGTGACTGTATGTGAGAGTGAGTGATTGTGAGAGTGGATGTATGGATGAGTGTGTGCTTGTATCAGTGATTGTATAAGAGAGTAAGTATGTGTTAGTATCTGTATGAATAAGTGAGGTGATGTGTGTATAACTGTATAGGTGAGTAAACGGCATTGTGATTGACTCTTTGGGTGACTGACTAGGTGTGTGAGTAACTCTATGGATGAGTGGCGGTGTGTGAGTGTCAGTATAGATGTATGAGTGCATATATAGTGGCTGTATTGATGAGTGACTGCATGTATGAGTGACTGTATGGGTGAGTGAGTGGATGTGTGTGTAGACCTAGGAATCAGTGAGTGGGTATGTAGTAACTGGTATTGGTGTGTCTATGGTTTCGAAAATGGTAGTCTGTATTTTAAGAGTGAGTGTATCAAAGGTTATATTAGGGTGTGAGGAGGTGCATCAGATTATCACGTGGATGATGTCATCAGTGATGTCATTTGAGATGTCATCAGTGAGGACCTCTGACCTCCTGGTCATAGGCCCAGCTCTACTCCCGTGCAGCTCAGCTGTCTGAGCCTCCCTGCTGCTGTTGCCTCCACCTCTGCGAGCGCCTGCCAGGGGTTCGAGTCCCACTGAGGGTATCGTTTCCCTGTGACACTCGCCATATTCCGTGTCTATTTTCTGCCTTTTTGACCCTGCTTATCCTGACTCTGTGCTTTTTTCTGTTTTTCTGTTTTTCCTGATTTCCATTGCCTCATTCTCTTCTTGCCCTTCTTGTTCCACCTTCTCATCCCCGTGCTGGTTCCCGCCTGTTTCTTTGCCGCTGCTGCTGCCCCCACAGCCCCTCCCCCCGCCAGCTTCCCACTCCCGCCACCCAGCTGCTCCTCCCTCCCCCTTCCCCTATTTAATGGCGGCTGCTGCGCAGACGCCTGAGCTGGACCTCTGACCTCCTGGTCATAGGCCCAGCTCTCCACCCGTGCAGCTCCGCTGTCTGAGCCTCCCTGCTGCTGTTGCCTCCACCTCTGCATGCGCCTGCCAGGGGTTTGAGTCCCACTGAGGGTATTGTTTCCCTGTGACACTCGCCGTATTCGGTGTCTATTTTCTGCCTTTTTGACCATGCTTATCCTGACTCTGCTCTTTTCTGTTTTTCTGTTTTTCCTGATTTCCATTACCTCATTCTCTTCTTGCCCTTCTTGTCCCACCTTCTCATCCCCGTGCTGGTTCCCGCCCGTTTCTTCGCTGCTGCTGCCCCAGTGGCCCCTCCCCCTGCCAGCTTCCCGCTCCTGCCACCCAGCTGCTCCTGCCTCCCCCCTTCCCCTATTTAATGGCGGGCGCGCCGCTGGCACGCCAAAGGCAAGCCCGTCTGTGCCCGTCTGCGTCCTGACCGTGACCAGCGCTAGGAACCCTGGATCTCCAACCTTCCACCTATACGACGCAGCTACCCTCCTCGCACGCAACCCCGGCAGAAACAACAACTGCCAACTGTCCACGCCGAGCACCACCCACGGACAGTTCTCCTGCCGACACTGGCGCCAGACCTTCAACACCGTCAGCACCCCCACAGCCACCACCCCCGCACAAAATGCCAACACCTCCGAATCCCTGAGGTGCATCCTCCTCAACGTGCGCTCCCTGCACAGACATGCCGTCGAGATCTGGAACCTCATCGACACCCTCGCGCTAGACATCGCCTTCTTTACAGAAACCTGGACCAACGCCTGCTCCGCCCCGACATCGCCACCGCCATCCCCGAAGGATACAAGATCCAGAGGAAAGACCGCCTCAATCGCCCAGGAGGAGGACTCGCCATCGCACACAAGAGCTCCCTCCGACTCTCCACCTCAAACCATGAATGACTCCCTCCCCACCACGAACACCTCCACTTCCAGATACAGACCAGCCCTAGAACCACGCTCTGCGGCACCCTCGTGTACAGACCCCCCGGCGGACCCCACTTCCCGTTCACCATGCCCATCACCGACATCATCGCCCCCCACGCCATCGCCTAAATGGACTACATACTCATCGGAGACCTGAACTTCCACCTCAACAACCCCAGCGACCCCAACTCCAACACCCTTCTGGGCAACGTCGCAAACATCGGCCTGAAACAGATCGTCACCACACCCACCCACAAGGCAGGACACACACTCGACCCCATCATTGCAGGAGGTATCAACATCCACTTCAGCCACACCACGCAACCACCCTGGACAGACCACCACTGCATACACTTCAACGTCGACAAACCCACCGCCCCCAAAACGACAACGCGCCCTCCACAAAGGAACTGGAGCAAGATTACTGAGGAGCAGCTCAACCACACCCTCAACCCCGACGCCCCCACCACCTCGACCAACGCCAACCTTGCAGCCAAAGAACTCCACAGATGGGTCTCCAACTGCGCAGATGAACTCGCACCCCAGCGCAACTCCAACGGACAGCGACCCAGGAAGGCCACCTGGTTCACCACCGAACTCCAAGAATCCAGACGCACCTGCAGACACCTCGAGAAGAAATGGAGAAACAGCAAAACGCTAGAAGATCAGACCACCTACAAGATGCCATGACGGAATGCCACCAACTGATCAGATCCACCAAAAGGACCTTCTTCCGAAACAAGATCATCTCCAACTCCAGCAACTCCAAGGAACTTTTCAGCGTCATCCAGGAATTCACCAAACCCCCCAGCGAAACCACGGACATCACCCCCTCCCAGGACCTCTCCAACAAGCTTGGATCATACTTCCATCTGAAAATCAAGGGCCTCTACGACCACTTCAATGACCAGACACCTGTCGCCGAAACTACCCCCCTCTCAAGCAACAACAGCCGGCCTATCGTCTCCTCCTGGACCCCAGTCACCACCGATGACACCACTTCGACCATGAAAAGTATCCACTCAGGGGCCCCCATGGACCCTTGCTCCCCGCACATCTACCACGAGCCGCCACCGCCATCGCTCCCGAACTACGGTGCACCATCAACACCACTTTCAAGACCGGCACCTTTCCCAATGACTGGAAACGCGCAGAAGTCAGACCCCTGCTCAAGAAGCCGTCAGCAGACATCTTGACCTCAAGAACTACCGACCCATCTCCCTCCTCCCCTTCGCGGCAAAAGTCACCAAGAAAATCGTCAATGCCCAGCTAACAACATTCATCGAAAAGAACTCCATCCTCGACTTCTCCCAATCCGGATTCCAAAGCAATCACAGCACCGAGACCGCTCTACTCGCCGCCACAGATGACATCCGAACCCTCCTCGACTAGGGACACACCGCGGCCCTGATCCTGCTCGACCTCTCTGCACCGTTCGACACCGTCTCCCACTCACAGCCAGACTCCACAACGCAGGCATACATGGAACCGCCCTTGACTGGATCCGCTCCTTCCTCACCGGCAGATCCCAAAGAATCAGACTGCCACGCTTCCTCTCCGAACCCACGGAAATCAACTGCGGAGTGCCCCAAGGATCGTCGCTCAGCCCCATACTCTTCAACATCTACATGGCCCCCCTCACCGCCATCGTCAGACAGCACGGGCTCAGCATAGTATCCCACGCCGACGACACCCAGCTAATCCTCTCCCTCACCATGGACCCCATCACCACCAGACTCAACTTCCAGGAAGGAATGAAGGACTTTGCATCCTGGATGAAAAACAGCTGTCTGAAGCTCAACTCGGAGAAGACAGAGGTCCTCGTCCTTGGACCCTCCCCCTCCGCATGGGACAACACCTGGTGGCCCACCACCCTCGGCAGCCCCCCCACCCCCACGGACCACGCCCGAAACCTCTGCATCATACCCGACTCCTCCCTCTCCATGACCCGACAGGTCAACTCTGTCGCCTCCAGCTGCTTCAGCACCCTCCACATCCTCTGAAAGACCTCCCAATGGATCCCCCCCAAATCAAGGAAGACCGCCACCCACGCACTCATAACCAGCAGACTGGACTATGGTAACGCCCTCTACGCCGGGATCAACAAGTCTCTGCTCCACAAACTCCAGACCATACAGAACACCGCAGCAAGACTCATCTTTGGCATCCCCCGACACAAGTACAACACCCAACACCTGCGCAAACTCCACTGGCTCCCCGTAAAGAAGAGAGTCACTTTCAAGATACCCACCCACGCCTACAAATGCCTTAACAACATCGGACCCCAATACCTCAGCCAGAGGATCTCCTTCCACGTACCCAAGAGAAACCTCCGATCTGCCGACCTCACCCTCGCCGACACCCCAGGAATCCACAAAGCCAGGACAGGTGGAAGAGCCTTCTCCTATATCGCGGCCAAGACCTGGAACGAGCTCCCGATCGGCATCAGATACGCCCCCACCCTGAACGTCTTCAGGAAAACTCTCAAGACCTGGCTTTTTGACTGAACGTAGCTGCCAAACCCTCCCTCCCCCCCAGCGCCTTGAGACCCTCACGGTTGAGTAGCGCGCTTACATTTCCCTGGTTAATTGATTGATTGATGTCATCAGTGATGTCACTGACCATGTCATGAATGATGTAAAATGTGACGTCATCAGCAGTGCATTGCGGGGGCGCGAGTTATAGTTAGCTCAACTAACTATAACGGCCGAATTTCTCTGGTTTTGTACGAGTGAAATGTCCAACTAACTATAACGTCCCTGAAACCTGTGTTTTTTTCAGTGAATTTCTAAGGTTTTTTAAATGCTACTTTATAACTATAACGTCCCTGAAACCTATGGTTTTTTCAGTGAATTTCAAAGGTTTTTTAAATGCTAATTTCTAACTATAACGTCCCTGAAACCTATGGTTTTTTCAGTGAATTTCAAAGGTTTTTTAAATGCTAATTTCCAACTATACCGTCCCTGAAACCTATGGTTTTTTCAGTGAATTTCTAAGGTTTTTAAATGAAAATTTCTGACAGAAAGAGGCATGAGCAGTGCAAAAAGAACCAAGAGACGTGCAGGAAAAGGGAAGAAGGGTGCAGAAAGAGGCAAGAGGGGTGCAGAAAGAAGGAAGAGAAGTGCAGAAAGAAGCAACAGAGGTGCTGAAAGAGGCACGAAGGGATGCAGAAAGAGGCAAGAAAAGTGCAGAAAGAAGCAACAGAGGTACAGAAGGAGGCAAGAGTTGTGCAGAAAGAGGGAAGAGAGGTGTAGAAAGAGGCAAGAGAGTTGCACAAAGATGGAAAAGGGGTGCAGAAACAAGCAAAAGGGGTGCAGAAAGAAGCAAGTGAGGTGCAGAAAGAGGCAAAAGAGGTGCAGAAACAGGCAAGAGAGGTGCAGAAACAGGCAAGAGAAGTGTTGAAAGAGGCAAGAGAGGTGCAGAAAGAGGCAAGAGAACTACAGAAAGAGGCAAGAGAGTTGCAGAAAGAGGCAAGTGAGGAGCAGAAGGAGGCAAGAGAACTGCCGAAAGAGGCAAGAGAGTTACAGAAACAGGCAAAAGGGGTGCAGAAACAGGGATCAGGTGGGCAGACTGAGGCAAGAGAGGTGCAGAAAGAGGGAAGAGGGTTGCAGAAAGAGGCAAGAGGGGTGAAGAAAGAAGCAACAGATGTGCAGAAAGAAGCAAGAGAAGTGCAGAAGGAAGCAATAGAGGTGCAGAAAGAGGCAAGAGGGGTGCAGAAAGAGGCAAGAGAAGTGTAGAAAGAGGCAAGAGAGGTGCAGAAACAGGCAGGAGAGGTGCAGAAAGAGGGAACAGGGGTGCAGAAAGAGGCAAGAGGGGTACAGGAAGAAGCAAGTAAGGTACAGAAAGAGGCAACAGAGGTGCAGAAAGAGGCAAGAGAGGTACAGAAAGTGGAAGAGATGAGCAGAAAGAGGCAAAAGAAGTGCAGAAAAAAAAGAAAGTTACAGAAAGAAGCAACAGAAATGCAGAAAGTGGCAAGAGAGGCACAGAAAGAAGCAAGAGTGGTTTGCACACCATTAGTACCAATTTAGCACCCACATTAAGCAATAACTAACAGGTGACCATTCTAGGTTTGCACAGGGCCTTCCACCACGCTTTAACACTTGTTGCTGCATTTTTGGTAACGTTTGAGCCGTTTGAGCTAGAAACAAGGCTTTTTTTGTTCAAATCTGCAGATTAGGCAGCAGATGACGGATTATGTGGCTAATGCGGAAAATGTATAATTGTGCGAAAGTCAGTGCAGCCAAACAGTCCCATAATTCCAGTGGTCCTGCTCATACTTCTGACTAGGTCCAGAAGTGCTCCTCAGTGGTTCCTTCTTTTTTTTGTCTCAGGACTAAAGTGGACTTCATCCCCCGAGCAGCAGTGCGCCAGGAGGCGCATTTGCAGAGTGGTATAAAAAGGTGGCGTGGCCTCAGACCACTCTCAGCAATCCAGCTGTGTGGGGCTTACTAGAGGTAGCTGGTGGGCTAGTTGGCCCCCAGGGACCCTCAGCATTCAAGGGGACTTAATCCCCCAACTTAGAACGTGCCAGGAGGCGTGTTTGCAGAGTGGTACAGGGAGGGGGCGGGAGGGGGCGGGACCTCTGGCAAAATCCCGGCTCTTCTTTTTTTTAAATAATTAAATATTTGGGAGGGGGGCCGCATAGCCCCCCTTCTCTGGGCCACTTCTGGCCCCGGGGACCCCGTCCCCCGAAGCCTGGCCAGCCTTTACGTTTTTTTTTTATTTTGGAGGGGGGCTGCGTGGCCCCCCTCATGAGGCCAATTATGGCCCCGGGACCCCATCCCCCGGGGCCGGCCTTCCGTTTTTTAAAATGTATTAATTAAATTAAAGGGGAGGGGGCCCCCCTCCCGGGCCACTTCTGGCGCCGGGGACCACATCCCCCGAGGCCTGGCCTCAGCGTTGGGGAACGTTGGGGGAGCACCAATACCCCCACGGTCCAAGCTGGCTCCCCGCCTCCTGCGGGAGCCGGCATTGCTTTTGAGCAAGTGGAGCTGCTAACATGCAGCTCCCCTTGCCCAAAAGCAATTCTGCTTTGCTTCCAAGAAGCAAAGCAGTGTTTGCTATGGCAGGGCGGGAGCCGTGCTTCCGCCCTGCCATAGCAAACTGCAATGTCCCGGGGGTGGGCACCCCGGAACATTGCAGGAGCTGGCCCTGGGGGGTGGCGGTCCCCAGCACCATCGAGGGCTCCAAGAGGAGGGCCGCGCAGCCCCCCTCCCAACTTTTTAAAGCCCTGGGGAGGTGGTGGTCCCCGGGGCTCCGCAATGGACTTCCGTATTTAAATAGTTAGTGCCCCGGGAAGGTGGTGGTCCCCGGGGCAGTGTGGGGGGGCAGGAGCCACCCCACACTTTATCATTTTAATTTAAGCCCCGGGGAGGTGGTGGTCCCCGGGGCTTAGGGGGGCCCGTGAGGCCCCCTACCCATAATGATCAATGCCCAGGGGAGGTGGTGGTCCCCGGGGCAGCATGGGGGGGCAGGAGCCCCCCCCACGCAATTTTTTTTCAAGCCCCGGGGAGGTGGCGATCTCCGGGGCTGTGGGGAGGCTGCGTGCCCCCCGCACATTATGGATGAAGCCCTGGAGAGGTGGCGGTCCCCGGGGCTGCTGGGGCCCCTGCTAATTTATTGGACATTGCCCCCAGGGGCTTATAGAAAACAAAGCGCAAGAGCCCGCACTTCATTTTTTTTTTTTAATTCTCGGGCGGATTCGCGCACCCAGCGCGAAATCGGCCGCTTTTTTTTTTTAATGCTTTTTTTGGTCCTAGGGGTCCTTGTGGGACCCCCTGAGCAGGCCTAGGGGGTCAGGGTGTTTCTACCCTGTCCCCTTTTCTTGTTTTTTTATCTTTCTTTTTACTGTCTTGTGACTCGGTTTTACCGAGTCACAAGATGGCTGCCAACACTTCCTGGTTTGGAGTGTTGGCAGCCAATCAGAATGAAACTCGTGCTCGGGAGGGTTTGCGAATCCTCCTCGGTGCTCAGATATCGATATTTTTTATTTTTCAATTTCTCGGTAACTTCTGAACCGATTTACACCATTTTAAAAAAAGGGCGCTTTCTGAACCAAGAGCTACCTTTTTGCCAAATTTGGTGTATTTCCGTTCAGCAGTTCGGGTTGTAGCCTGTTCCAAAATTCCTATGGAAATTAACATGGAGAAAACTCGTTTTGGGACCCCCCTTTTTTCTTGGACCCCGCTTGACGAATCACCATGAAACATTCAAGACAGGAGCTGACCTGAGTGAACCATTAGTTTGGAAATTTTCGCTAAGATTTGTCAAACGGCGCCAAAGATATTGGCAAAAGAAAAAACGGTCCTAACGGCCGCTTTTTTTTTTAATGCTTTTTTGGGTCCTAGGGGTCCTTGTGGGACCCCCTGAGCAGGCCTAGGGGGTCAGGGTGTTTCTACCCTGTCCCCTTTTCTTGTTTTTTTATCTTTCTTTTTACTGTCTTGTGACTCGGTGTTACCGAGTCACAAGATGGCTGCCAACACTTCCTGGTTTGGAGTGTTGGCAGCCAATCAGAATGAAACTCGTGCTCGGGAGGGTTCGCGAATCCCCCTCGGTGCTCAGATATCGATATTTTTTATTTTTCAATTTCTCGGTAACTACTGAACCGATTTACACCATTTTTAAAAAAGGGCGCTTTCTGAACCAAGAGCTACCTTTTTGCCAAATTTGGTGTATTTCCGTTCAGCAGTTCGGGTTGTAGCCTGTTCCAAAATTCCTATGGAAATTAACATGGAGAAAACTAGTTTTGGGACCCCCCTTTTTTCTTGGACCCCGCTTGACGAATCACCATGAAACATTCAAGACAGGAGCTGACCTGAGTGAACCATTAGTTTGGAAATTTTCGCTAAGATTCGTCAAACGGCGCCAAAGATATTGGCAAAAGAAAAAACGGTCCTAACTATAACTACCGACCGCCAGTAGGTAATATATACATATATATATATATACTGAAAAGAACAAAGTTTACAGTGAAGTTATAGTTAGGAATTGTAATAATATGCTACTTTACATTGGAAAAAACCTTAGAAATTCAATAAGAAAACAAAGGTTAAGGGAACAATATAGTTAGCTGGAAATGTCAGTTAGAACATACTGTTTTAAATTAACAAAACCACTGAAATTCACCAGTTATAGTTATCTCAAGTAACTATAACTTGCACCTCTATCATCAACAGTGTTATCATCAATGATGTAATTTGAGATGTTGCAGTGATGTTATCAAAGATGTCATAAAGCATGTCATGAGTGATGTAATATGGGAGGTAATTAGCAGTGCATGGCGAGTGTGCGAGTTATAGGTAAAAAAAAGTCCTGTCTTTACCAGAGTAGAGGTTTCCATAAATGCAGAAGTGTAAGGCCTGTCAATTTGGTGTACACCACAAAGTATAGTACCCCATTCTGTGATAAGCCGATAAAATTTTCAGGTACCTACCACTGCAAAACTGAATTTTCAGTTTATGTGTTAACATGCTTGTGTAATTTAAGGTATGTGGGTAGCACGATTTTACAGGTACACAAGAGGATCTTGCAACAAATCAGGGCCATAAGAAACAATGACAGTGCTTATCCAGTAGCCAGGCCTTTTGATGAACAACATAACAATGACACAAAACATTTAGATTTTGTTATTGATGCCAATCCAACCAATCCAACAAGCTTTATTCGACGACAAGTCATAAAAGCACAGTACATACAGTACATACTCCATAAAACATAATACAAGTACAAAGTTTTAAAACCATGAATTGGTACTTCAGATCTAGGGCCGGATTGGTAGGAAAAATAAAATGGATTAAGACAACTATAAAATGACGAGACATAAAGCGATTAAAATTCATTATATAAATTGGAACCAGGGTACGCAATATAATCACAGACAGTAAGAACATGTTCATGTGTTACATATGTACCAATTTAGGTTAAAAGAAATTGATAAAATCTTTAAAGTGCATAAAGTGCCTTCGACCTAATATCCCAGGCCCAACCCAGAAATTTCGCTAGTGCGATAGCAATTGGAACTGAGGAGTTTGTGTGCAATATTCTTTGTGCGTCTTCGCTCCTTCTGGTGCCCAATGTCCTGCAAATTGGCGTCAGCCACGATCGGAGCGGGGAGTCATATGCAGGGCAGACAAACAACAAATGGGCCAATGACTCCAACTGCGCCGTAGAAGTGAGACATGCGCTATCCCTCTCTACGACCCATCTTGCTGTGTAAGATTTAACTGGTAAAGAACCTGCCCGGAACTGAAAATATAATTTTCGATCGTGATGTTTAGTTATTATGTCCCAATACTGCTCCAGGCATGGGGATGGTTTAGATTCTATGAATCTGCCCGTGAGTGAGGATGTGTCACCATTTCTGTAGATATTGTGGGTCACCAGATCCCAGTATTTCTTTTTTAGGATCTCTTTAGATGGGAAGGTAGCACATGAGGGGTTTTCCCAGAGTGTTGCCATGCCCATATTTACTAGAGATGCTCTGACCTCCCGTAGCCATTTAATTTTATGAAAGCAGTCAGCGCTAATTAGATCTTTTAGGCCTGCGGCGTAGGTTGCCAGTTCTGGGGTGCACCAAATTCTACGCCAATATAATATAGGGCGCAGTCTCGCTATATCAGCCAGCGCTTTCCTGCCTAAGTCGTAGAGCAGGGGGCGTATTGGGGTACTTTGCGGGAGGCTCGTAACCTTCGTAAAAATCTATTTTCAGCTGCTGTTAGCTTTGGCATCTTCTCAAACCCCCAGAGTTCTGCTCCGTATAGGGTGGAACTGACCACTTTCATATTATATATTTGGAGCACCAGGCTAACTGGTTTTGTCAGCGAGGTGTTAAATTCAGATTGTAAGACTCCTGATAGCTGACGGTGCTTCAACGTGGCCATATCTAACTGTCGGTCACACCTCAAATCATTCTGTAACATGACCTCCAGATACGTGAAGACGCTGACTTGTTCCAGGGGGCGATCGTTCAAAAGTATGCCTCCTCTAAATCCTTTATGTGCATTGAACGACATGAATTTTGTTTTGGACACGTTAATTTCCAATCCCCGTAGGAGGCAAAACTCCTCGAAAATCTTCAATGCTCGTTGAAGACCGTTCGGTGCTTTTGAGATGATTAACGTGTCATCAGCGAACATTAAAATAGGAATTTTTATGCCAGCTAGGACCGGGGCATCTGTAGGAATGGGCTCTAAAAACTTTACGATCCTATTAATAATCAGAGAAAATAGTGTGGGAGCCATGACACAACCTTGGCGCACCCCTCTCTCGATGGGAAAGGGGTTAGTAACATTACCCTGAGTGCCCCATCGAATTTGAGCATAGTTGCCCTCATGGAGTCTAGCAATAAGGGACAGCAGTTCAGGAGACATCCCCATCTCCTGTAGTACTGACCATAATTTGCTACGAGACACAAGGTCAAAGGCTGACTTAAGATCGACAAAGGCAGCATACAAGCTGCCCTTGCCTAGGACCACCGACCGTTATTGATGCCGTTCAGTGTAATTAGGCAACCGTGATCGTGCTTAAGAAAAACAAGAGTCTGAGGCCTCGATTCACCAAGGGACTTACGACTTGTAAAGTTATGAGTGCGAAGTTTCCACCCTTGTGGCGGAATCTCCGCACTTGGTGCAGAATTTCCTCACTGCAGTCCTCAGTGCGGCGATTCCACCCCGAGTGCAGAGATTCAGCCATGAGTGCTGAGACTACACACTCGTAACTTTTTGAGTCATAAGTCCGTTTGTGAATCAAGCCCAAAGTATATACTCAACTTAGACATAAAGGTACCAAATGGCCTGAACACTGAAGAAGATCTGTATACATTCCATTCATTTCTAGTGAGCGGTTTGCATATTTTATCTACAGATGTATAAAGAAAAGTCTTTTTTACATATTTTTAATTGCAATTACCGAGAAGGTACGATCATCAATGAGATATTTCTTATATCAATCTTTTTTCATTGGTTCAATTTTGGCTTTGTGAGAATGACAGTTATTTTATAACAAATAGGCCCACTTGGGCTACACTGGTTGGTCGAGCTGTACACATCAAATATAAGAGTTAAATAAGATGGTTGTAAGGATATCATGTCGTGCATATGCGTATTTCTTTCCAATTATTTGGGATGACATTTTTATGAATTGTCAACTCTAATGAATTGAGTTTAATTGATTATACAATGAGTACAATATACTGAATTTTTCATATCTTTTATGATTAATTGAAAAATAATTGTTGAAACACTTTTGTGTTACTGCATTTGCAGAATTAATTTCATCTGTAAAAAGAAATCATGTTTATAATTATATGAAGCAGCACAACATGCATGAAAAGCAATTTTTTTGTATTTTTTCTATGTCTTTCAGTCACATGAGCACTATCCAAAAGCATTCAAAATGGCACCGCGGGTGAGTGAACAAGGCTAAATGTATTGTCTGAAACGCATCAGCTGCTGCTTTTTCAACTCCGAAGTGAACTGGGCTCTGCCAACCAGGCCTCAGTGCATGTGCTCTGAATCAAATGTATGTGCAATTGGCTAACACTTGATTGGCATATTTAACTTACCTATAAGTCCCTAGTGTAGGGTACAAGGTGTACCCAGGTCTTGTAAGTTGAAGGTCACCAGTGAACTGCAGCACTGATTGTGCCACCACTGCAGTGACAAAGTGAAAACATGACTCTAGGCCTGCCACTGCAGCCTAGTCGGGCAGCTTTTAGAATAACCCTTTTGCCAAGTGTGAACCTTCCATTTTAATATTCATAAGTCACCCCTAAGGTAGCACATAAGTTAGGATAGTAAAAAGTAGGACATGTTTCTTTTGTGTTTTACTTGTCCTCACAGTGAAAACGTCCCATTGTCATTTTCACTGTTGCAAGGCTGGTATTCTCAGTGGCTAACATGGGGTTGCACTGGCACAACCGCTAAGTGCTAACTTCCATTTGGGACCACCACATGAAGTACTTCGAGGTTTTAAATTAATTGTTACACTAAACCCAAAATATTGCTAAAATCGAATTTAAGATAACTCTTAATGTAAAGCAACTTTAGAAAGTTACCACCTTCTTGCTCAAAGCTTCTAGTGGCAGTTCTAATTAACTACAGCACTTGTCACCTGAGACAGGCTGCAGCCCTTTTGCTAGGGTATGTGAATGGCTCCCACGAAAGCAGAACAAAAGGCCTGTTGGTAGAAGGATGTGTGACCTCCTCCTGGCAGGATGGCCAAAGGGCTGTGGCAGCAGATAGCCAGGCTCCAAAGGGCCAGCTGCCTGTCCAGTGGCAGCCGCCGCAAAATTCAAGTGGGGGTGTGTAAGGGTGGGACGGGATATTAGAGAAATAATAATAAAAAAATTATAAAACTTGCCTGTCCTGCCGCCGACCGCCTTAGTGCTCCTCTTCTCTCCTGCTTCTGATGGTGTCCCAGCAGTCCCTGGGACACCAGCACAGGCTCCCCACCCAATCCCGGCGCTGCTCTCAATAGCATGACAGCAGTGCCATGGTATGAGCGGCCTGGTTTGCCACTCAGACAATGCCTGGGAGCCTGTGCTGTTTCTCCAACCCGACTGTGAAACACAGCTGGGTCGGAGAAACCTAAGTGCGAATTGTTGTTTGGCTGGCCTAAGACGGCGGGCCGAACCGACATGCACACTTTACAGTGAACCTATCACTCCTCCTCCCTGCCATGGTCCGACACAGCCCTGCCCCACACAAGACTCCCTGGCTCAGTCAGTCAGCAGAAGAAAAAAATTTATAATATTGTTTTATTATCATTTTATTTTATGCTGACTGACTCAGTGGGGCAACCCTCCTCTGCCATTTTGTGTCAGACAACTACGAGTCACACTTCAGACTGCCCTCTTCTTTGTCTAGGTAAATGGTCAAGCAGCTCTTTCAGAGGGGGAAAACCTGCTGAAGGGCCAGTTTTCAAGGAGGAGTTGCTCATTATACTAGACACACCTTAGGGATGTGCCCATAGCTCTGACCAAAGGAAGAAAGGTTCTGACATCTTGGATGTGGACAGAGACATGCACTGTGGAATTATTTAGTGCCACTGCCCCAGGAAGAGATGTTAGAGGGGGGTAGGGTTGCACATGGGAATTTTACCCTCATTGGTTGGGGGTTCTCCCCACCTACAAACTCAAAATTGCCATAAAAGTGGCACCCTTGGATACCAGCCTCTGACTACTAAACTCTGAAACAACAGAATAAGCATTGCACCTGCTGAACCTGTGGACTTAGGAAAGAAAGGCGATACCAAGAAGGACTGCACCTGCTGAAACAAAGACAGAACTTCAGAAAGAGAGGACTGCTTCAGCTGCTAAAGTCGTGGAGAGAGACTGCCGGGATGGACCTGTGAGTGGACTTCAAGGGCTAGCTGGCTAGTCTCTTGTTAAGCTCCAGGAACACAAAAGCTAAAGAAGTCCTGCATCTGTAAAAGTGCCAAGCTGACCAGTTATAACTGGACTTGCCCTGGTGAAGCCTGGAAGATCGAGTCCTTGCCCCCATGAAGTGCTCCCCGGGTCCTTAAACCCTTGGCTGTTGCTAGAGTGTACTGTTTCTCCTATAAAGAATTGCAACTTGTGAGCCTAGAGATCAAAGAAAATATTTTTTCAAAAGAACCAGAGGCTACCTACTGCTGCTAATACTCATCTCCCCGACATCGTCAAAGCCTCTTGGAGCCACTGACTTCAGATTGCACCCGTGGAAAAGCTTTGCCAGTTTGTGGATAGCCTCAAATTCCCGTTGAGAACCAAGGCTAAAACCATTGGACTTTGCCTGTCCGCTGACGTTGAGCCCAATGCCAGATGCAAGCTGCAGGAGACCCAGCCGACAAGCCTATTGGCAAGAAAAAGAACCACAAAAGTTCCTAAGTGCAAAGGTAAACGTTTCACCAGTACCAACCTTTCACCTGCATCCAACAAATATTCCGTCACATCGGCCAGAAACTTTGCCTTTGGCCTAGACCCTTGTGTTCAAGGCTCATAAACTACCAGTATTAGTGAAAAGCAGTGAGTTATGAAACTTTTTGAGTGAGTTGCTGTGATTTATGAAAACCTTTCAAAAATTATAACTTTGTTTCCCTTCATCTTTTTTGTCATTTTGATGTTTTTTTAAATATAAAAATACATACTATTTTTATAAATTAGGTTGGGATTTTTATGTGTTGTGTTGCTTACGTATTAACTGTTTTTGTAATGACAAATGCTTTACACTTGTTTTCCTATGAGTTAAGCCTGACTGCTCTGTGACACAGCTACCCAGGACTGGGCTTAGGCTTACATCAAATGAACCTAACAAGACCAGATACGAAATAATGGCATTATTACTTGGAGAGGTCTCACAACCGCCCCAACATATAATTCACTAGATAGATAGATAGATAGATAGATAGATAGATAGATAGATAGATAGATAGATAGATAGATAGATGATAGATAGATAGATAGATAGATAGATAGATAGATAGATAGATAGATAGATAGATAGATAGATAGATAGATAGATAGATAGATAGCAGTTGCAACTGTGTAGTTATGGTTGAGTGGCACCTTTCATTGCAAAGGCATTTATTGATTTGTCTGTAACTTTGGTTCCCATGGATGGAGGAGCACCAAATTTGGACCTTGCTTAGCGTATGAAGCTAAGGTCTGGCATGCCAATGTTTGTGTATTCTATGCAAGAGAAAACTCAAAAAGAATTCAGTACATTATAAAAATCCATGAAATTCAGCGAAAAAGTACAGTTAATCATTAGCTATGGTTTAGCAAATATAAAGACAAGCAAACCCTTGAATTTCACCAGTAACGGTGTGCAACACACAATGCACACCATAAGTCATGCCCAACAGCATGACCAGTAACACCCCTTAGTGGGTGATAAAACAAAAATGCTATCACAATTTGCAAAACGTTTCATAGGTGTGAATTATGGTGTGCACTGTGTATTGCACAGCATCACTGGTAAATTTCACTGGCTTTTTTTGGTTTTGTGTTAATTGAACCGTAAACTATTGCTGTGGTTTTTGCAGTGAACATGTATTGAAAGTACGTAGGGGGTAACCCTTTAATATGGTTCAATATTCCCATTGAGGAGTTCCAGCAATTTTAATGAAAATATTGAACCTTATTATTCAGCTACCAGTATATATCCTCTATATATATTTCTTGTTTGGGTGCATTCATTGTACAAAATGCAGTGGTATAAAAAGATTATATTCTGGAATATCGACCACAAGAATATAGTGGCACACTATATTATATCATGGACAAAATATTGAAATGTAAGTGCATATAAAGAAGTATAGATTTACTATTCTTAACTCAATATCTATGTACCTCGACGATATATACCATCAAGGTAGATAAACGTTGAGTTATGTATAGAAAATCTATATATACATACCTTTAACTATTTTGTGCCTCTATATTCTGTCTATGATGTTAGTGTCCATCATTATTCTGTAGTTGATATTTAGGATTCACACCGAATAAAAACTCATATTTCACAAGGAGCTGTAAAATACTTTCCATATTGGCGGAAATTACATCATAATGAGAATATATGCACAGCATCATAAATGCCATTTTGTTAATTAGTAAGGGCAAGAGAATGCTACTTACAGTGGTTGGATACTCTTTTGATTTCTATGTTTGTTGGAATTTCTCTACTTTGGTTTGCGGAAAAACTAATGGCCTGATTATGAGTTCAACGCAGTTGCGCCGGCTCTCCGCCGTCACAGCTGTGCCAAACCCACGCAAGGACCACCTGCCGTATTACGAGTTGAAAGAGTTCAACTCGCAATACGGCGGGTGGTCCTTTGCCCTTCCCATAGCGGTGCCTAGAAAACAGGCACAGCACTGGGAATGGCAAAAAAGTTAGTGCACGGCATGTACGTGGATGTGCATGCCGTGCTGGAACTTTGTGGGGATACAGACAGGAGGGTACATGTTGGGCCCCCCTGAATGTATCCCCATGGTGGGAGGGCACATGGGGGCCCTGTAGGGACCCCTTTATTCCTTCACCACCAGCCTTTTCATGGCGGGGCTCCGCCATGAAATGGCTGGCGGTTCAGGAACTCATAATATGATGAGTGGGACTGCGCCAGTCCCCACTCAGCATATTGCATTGTGGTGCAGCTGCGCCACTGCCAGGGAACGACTGCTCCCTGGCACAGCCGGCGGTCCACTGCCGATACGATGGTGAACGTCGTAAAAGGAAAGACGGGGGACCGCCACTGCTGCGCCACCACGAGTCTGGCGGTCGGAAGATTGCCAGACTCGGAATCAGGCCCTAAAACATTTTCAAAAGAACCATCTTCAAATGTCTTCGACATTTTGGGAAACAAAGAAATGCAGAAGGATCAGGAGTATTTGAGCACTGGAAGTGGCTGTAAGTGACATACCAGAAATGACGCATTCGACGGATGCTCTGTTCGGATATCCATACCCTTTTTTTAATTTTACTGAGCAAAATGCTTTTGAAAATATTTGCTTCATAGACTTCCCTTGACATTCCTGTAAGTGCTAAATTTGTACCAGGCATCAATGTTGAATGAATCACTGTAATGCCAGTCTACCTTTACCCTTTTCAGTGTAATTGATTGTAATCAATAGACCAATTAAGTATGAGACAAACTGATGAAAACTTGCCTCCCGACTGCTTCATTTTAGAACTGTCCATTAGTGCACTAGGAGTGTAAGGGGTCAATTTCCTCGCGAGGCCGTTGCAGTGCCTATCTGTGCCATTTGTGCTGTTGAAGATGGAATCTAATGGTACCACTTTTGACAAGTGGGGGGACTGAGTACACCCCATGACTTTTCCCAAGGAGTCATTAACCCCCCCACCTGTCAATGAGTGCCATCCTAACACCCACTGAGCTCGTAATCTTTACATATTACGTTTTGGATACAGCGAATACTAAATAGATAGAACTTGATTCTGGTTTTAAAAAGTTGTTTCTAAGCTGTACTTAACCACTACTTTAGCTTGCCCTTCCATGTAGTTAGTTTCAAATGTTATCATAGTATGGTGCCCACATAAAATCTAGTGCATAAAATTAAGTGTGAAGCTATACCGGGGTTCAAGCTTGCTCCAATAAAACTCTCTTCTTATTGTCTGAGTTTTCCTTTATCTTTATACCGCGGTAAAAATATTATGTTTTCCTCAAAGCATCTATTGTTGGTCTGAATTTGATGGCTATAGTAGATTTTGCATTAGTGGTCTATTAGTCTATTGTGCACATTTGAATCACTCTGATTGCTTAAATGCATATTGTTTAGTGCACATCCAGGCATCGAGGGGCAGTTTTAGTGCAAGTGGTCACGCCATGCATTCCCTCTGGTTGATGTCTGTCTCAACCAACGCAGAAGTAACATAAGAAAAGACAGCCATATTTTGTCGTATTTCTTCTCTTCTGCAAATCCAGTACCATCCAATTCTGTCTTAAATATCAGTCATAGCCTTACCAGCTTTGTCTTTTTATTGTGTGGAGTGTTGCGCATGGTGTTGACAAGGCCTAATATATTTCCCAACTATTCGAACTATGAGATGAAGTGAAAGAACAATAATATAGCAAACTATATGGCCAACATCTCTCTCTAGTAGAGTGCCTGTTAAAATGTTGCCTGAACAAAAGAAAAGAGTTATGGCACACAAGTTTTAAGTTTAGCTTTGAAGGCTGTAAAAATGATTAAAATCATCTGCCCTCCCAATCTATCGAAATATGCTACTATTTACTACCATACAATTCTAAGAGAATTCCCTGAAACTCCGACAACTGTAGTGTCTTGTAAATAAAAGAATGTTGGAACTCTTTTGGTTCCCACAGTACACCATGGGCCTGTGACGTAAGCGTTGGAGAGAGGAGTTGAAGGCAGGCTTAGAATGTTGAGTTCTGACTTGCACTCATCGGAACAAAGATGTGTACAAACTATTCTCCATGTGAGGCGTGGTTATTGGCGAGTACCTGGGCTGGCAGGACGCTACAACTGGCGACGAGATAGGGGATACGAAGCCCGTACACTGAAAGTGTTCTTCAAGAGAGTTTGCTGTGGTCCAGCAAACTGCTCACGCATGCCACCTGTGCCGCAGTCGAAGTGCAGAATCAATGCTGGCACCTGTGGAGTCTCAATGCAATGCCAGCCTGTATAAAACGCTTAAAGAAATCAACATTGAAAATCTATGTGTCAGTGGCCAGGAACTGAATGAAACGGCCGCAAATAAAAGGTACTGTGCCATTACGCAAATTAATGTCATGCGCTATACACAGTAAGAATGCTAAAGGCGGATGCAATCAGGTTACGATAGCACCTCACGATGATAGTTCAGTACAAGTCAAACTTAAGTCATGTCCTATGAAACAGAGATTAACTAGGTGTTTGTGAAGAAACATTTAAGCACAAAGCCGACCAAATATCATAAAGTTATTTGCTTTCATGGACTAGTAGTGTACAAGGTTTATCTACATATCGAAACCACCAATGACTCATTGTGCACAAAATTCTATGGAGCGGCCCCAGGAAAAGGATCTGGGGTTGGAGCTCGCAGAGTTGTCCCTGAATGAAGCAGACCGCCATGAAAGTTGCCGGGTAGGGGGGTCAGAACAACTCGCTAGACCGCCATCAAGTAAAGAGTTCCAATGGAGAAGCAGGGCGAGATCCAAGCTCCAAAAGTCATTAAGGCTGACCACGAAGCCAGCAGATCACAAGGCACTAGAGAACATCTGCCTGATACACTTCCACAAGAAGCGCCTGAGAGATGACTAATGTCCACCAATGTATACATGGCTGCTGCATTCTTAAAACTGCCATCTACATTTGATACAGCAAGAAACACAATATTGGCAATAGATGGACTGCATGGATAGAGACTTTTGAAGATTTCATAGATGTAATAGTTGAAAATGATTTAAAAAGGTTATAAAGTATCTGAAGAACAGGGCTGGTGTTGCAGTAAAAGAAGCCATGAAAAAGATTCCACAAGAAGGTGAAGTGACGTATGATCAAATCAAAACAGTCTTGAATGTCAAATTTAACCCAGTGCCATATGTGGATTATGAAAGATACATATTCAGTCAAGAACGCCAGTGATAGGTAAAACCATTGATGAGTTTGTTGAGAGACTGGATGTTCTGCTGAAACATTGTAAATTCAATTAATTTAATGATGAGGAAGCTACCCGCCTCAGAGTAATCAGTGGATGTCTGTCAAATTCCTTTCGAGGACAAATGCTGAAAGAAACTCTGAGCTTAGAACAAGTCCTCAAGGCTGCCTGCGCTGAACAGTGTGCTGATTGTCAAGTGACTGATATGGAGGCCAGAGGTACCCAAAGTGCGTCAGTCATGAGAATGAAAAGTAAGCCAAAGTACAAGGCAGATGGACACAAGGCGATGTCTTCACAGAAAAAGAAAACGCGTTACAGATGTGGACTGTTGTTTCCACACAAAGGTAAATGTCCCGCCATCGGACAGTTATGCTTCAGCTGTGATACAGCGAAACATTTCGTGACGACTTGGAAGGCAAAGAGAAAAGTAAGTGCATCATAGCGTGAAGACAAAATGGCAGACTGAACGCTACCTCAGCGATGTTCGACACGTTCCCACAAGGCAAAGCGGTCACACCAACTGAGGCAAATCGACACCAAATGAAGTCGATCATCATCTAAATCATCAATAAAGAGTTCCTCAGTATCAGTTTCCAGTAAAAGTTACAATGACAATTATACAATGTCGATGTTTACTTCAAAAAGGCATGCAAATGTGGAACTAGTCGAATGTGAAGAAAAATCCAAAGTAAAGAAAAATCGACATGAAAAAGCACCACAAACATTCAAACATTGTCCGAAGATCACTCTAAAGCAAACAGGTGTTCGATACCATTCATTATTGATAGCAGTGCATCGATAAATATCATGCCTGATGAGAAGTATCAAGAATTATCTCCGTTACCACAACTTACAAAGTCAAAGACTAAAGTATGCACATGGGTTGCCACAAAACCCTTAAAGAGTCAAGGTTTGTTTGTAGCCACGATGAAATATAAGAAAATTGTGGGACAAGCTCTTATTCATTTACTTCAAGGAACAGCTTCAAGGCCTGTTTGCTGAGTTTTAACACTGCTGCTGATATCGGACTGATATCAGTGAACTACAATATGAATGCTCATCATGAAATGGTAATTCAATTTCCCTCATTATTTCATGGGTTAGGAAAACTGAAAACAATATAAGTAAAGTTACACATAAATGTGGATGTTCGTTCTTTGTTCAAAGAAGTATGAAAGAAGCTGTTGAAAAAGAACGTAATTTGTTGCTTAGACATGACATCATTGAACGCTCCACTGATCCGACGTCATGGGTTTCCCTCATTGTGATAGTGCCTAAAAGAGACAGTAAAGGAGCTGTACGCATATGTGTTGGCATGCGTCAGGCCAACAAAGCAATTCTGCGAGAGAGACATCCTGGTCCGCACTTTGCTGATATGATAACTCAATTGAATACTGCGAAGTTCTTTTCCCGGCCTAGCCTAAATAAAGGATATGACCAATTGGAGCTTGAAAAAAAATCCAGCTACATTACAACCTTTTCTACGTATATTGGTTTGTTTTGCTACAAGCAATTGAGTTTTGGTATATCCTCTGCCGCAGAACGTTTCCAAGACATCATTCGACGTATCATACAGCCATAAATTCATTTAACTAATATATAATACATTTAACTATGGTGATGACATATTGGTTTTCAGAGCTACACAGAAGGAGCATGACAAAGCTCTCATGCAAGTATGTAGTTTGCTGAATGATGCAGGTTTAACTCTAAATGCTGACAAATGCAATTTCCACAAGAAAAACAAAAAATTCTTTGGCCATGTCTTTTCTGATCGGGTATGAAACCTGATCCAGCTACAGTACAAGCGTTGTCTTCTGCAAACCCCCCACAAGACATTTCTGTGTTACGATCATTTCTTGAAATGACCAGTTACTGTTCTAGATACAAAGAAGACTTTGCTATAGTCAGTGCACCTTTACAAGAACTACTGAAAAAGACTGTGTCACTTCATTGGTCATGAGAATGTGACAAGAGCTTTCAAAAGATCAAGCAAGTTATTGAGAGTACCACTAAAATAGCCTACTTTAATCCCAAACTTCAGAAAGAGGTTTTATTTGATGCTAGCCCTGTCGGGTTAGGAGCAATCTTTGCACAGCACTACAGACAGCCAAACGCCTGGGAACATATTGTGTCATATGCCAGTAAAAGCCTGTCATAAACTAAACGTGCTTACTCGCAGCCTGAAAAAGAAAGTTCAGCAGTGGTCTGGACTTGGTAATATTTCCATGTGTTTTTGTACGGAAAGCCCTTCACAGTAGTGACTGATCATCAAGCACTGTTGACGCTATTTGGCAATCCCAAAGCAAAATGCCCCCTAGAATTGAACTTTGGGGTTTGAGGTTACAAGAACACAACTATACGATTCTTCATCATCCAGGTAAAGATCAGAATCCTGTTGATTATTTTTCAAGAGTGCCATTACAATGCCCTGGTGCCCCATCTAAGACAGCAGAAGCTTACATCAATTTTATTGTGAAATCGAGCACACCTGCTGCCATCTCTTTAGAACAAATTATCACTGCCACGAGCCAAGATAGTGACATGTTAAAGTTAAAAGTCATTATTGCTCATCAATCGTGGAACCAGCACTCTAAATCACTCACTAATGCCAGTGGGTATGTGAAGTTCAAATGTAGGAAATGAACTTTCAGTGAATCAAGAAGGCCTCATTCTACAAGGTGCACAAATTGTTATTTCCGAGAGTCTCCGACAACAAGTAATCGACGTTGCCAGTGAGGGATATTGAGGAATAGTTGCCACTAAGAGGGCTCTCCGTGATCGAGTCTGGTTTCCATATCTCGACGAAAGGGTTGAGAAAGAGTTGAAAACTTGTCAAATATGCACCTGTCGTTCATCTCAAATTATTCAGCACCCTTTGAACATGTCAGAATTGACCATCATGCCTGGGAGAAAATTGCTACTGATTTCTTTGGTCCTCTTGAGAATGGACATCATCTTCTAGTTATTTTTGATGAATACTCCGGTTTTCCATTGGTAGAAGACCTTTCATCCACTACACATGAAAAGGTTATCCAAAAGTTAGATGACATCTTTGCGACATGGGGTGAACCTACAATCTTAAAATCTGACAATGGCCCACTATTTAATTGTCGAGTATTCAAAGACTTTTTAAATCACCTCAATATAAAACATCAAAAAAGCACTCCTCTTTAGCCCCACACCAATGTTCTGGTAGAACAGTTCATGAGTACTCTAAAGAAAGCTTTTCAGTGAGCTGCACTAGAGAAGTTCATCCTCAAAGTTATTTAGAACACTACTCTTTGAGCTTACCATTCAACCCCTCACTCAACGACAGGGGAAAGTCCTGCAACTCTTATGTTTGGAAGAACCATAACTATCAAGATGCCCCAATGGACCAATCTTAGATCCAAGAATGAGGAAGATATTCATACTATGGGCTTTGATTGATTGCAAAAAGAAGATGAAGATATATGCTGACATACGACGTCATGTAAAAGATGTCACCTTTACAAGAGGAGATCGAGTGCTTGTCAGACAACACAGAAAAAGAAAGTATGATGCTCCTTTTGAGGCTGAACCCTTTACCATCACTAACACCAAAAGACACACGGTGACGGCCCAGCGTCCTGGGAAGCCCTTATGAGAGATTCCTCTCACTTTCGACATGTGGCCTATCACTCCCCAAACATCAATGTCAATGTAGAGACTGGGTCCCGACAAACAGTTGATGACTCTGGGGCAGATCTACAAGAAACTAACGCAGCGCGGTGCCGCAAGTCATTTTGCTGCGCCGCGCTGCATTAGTATCGAAGCACAGGGATGCGACATATTTACAACAATATGTCGCATCTCTGTGCTTCCCCATGCGCTGGTGCACAAACTGCTGCCATGCGCCGGCGCAGGCACCCTTGCACCATGTTGCAAGGATGCTCATGTCGTAGGTAGATTGTTTTGTGCAGGAAGGATCACCTTCCTGCACAAAAACAATCAATTGAGGTGATTTCCTCTTCCAATGTGTGCTGTAGAATGCAGCACGCATTGAAAGAGGAAGAAAACGAGGAGAAATGAAAACATTTCTCCTCGTTGCACCTCGCTATGCCACTCCTAGGGTGGCGTAGCATTCTGACGCATTTCCAGATTTACGATTTCTCGTAAATCTGGAAATGCATCAGTGGACATGGGTTTTGCGTGGGAACACCCACAGCAACACCCATGTCACGCCCCTAACACGCTGATCCAGCGCAATATTAGCCAACAACATTCATACACCATATACTCACTTGGGCCCATACATTCACACTACACTAATACTTACGCTGGGTGTCAGATGTACTCTTTATCAAAGTCCCTGCTACCAATTACCTTCTGATTGAAGAGTAATAACTTACCAATGGATCCTTTGCTAATTGGGAAGTTTAAAATGAGTGACATTCATTATAGTACATAATCCTGAAATAACCAGAGTCAGGAAGTTTTAAAATGTTTATCTAAAGTTTTAGCAGAGTAAAATACAAAAAACACGGTACTTGATTGAAATACCCAAGAAAAAGCATAGAAATGATTTTGCTAATAATGACGGTGTTTAAGGAAGAGGAGAGAATAGAGACAGCAGCGCAACTAAAGGTTGCAGTATAATTACCTAAATGCGAGAACCAAGCCCCTTGGCCAAGGAGTTGGAAGAGATAGGACCCAGGAAGGATGAAGAGCAAAGACTTCTTCCAGGATCAGGACAAGACCGGTGACCTCTCTACAACGACGCCTGCGCCGTTCCCCTCTCTGATACTCGACTTCTCTCGATTCTCCCGTTCTAATGGACTCCGCCGCCCCCTCCTCAGGACCTCTTCTGGACAGGAATTCAGTCAGCAACCGATCAGCAAGGCAGTCTGGAGCTCTTCTGCGTGTTCTGAGAGTCAGCTCTAGCTAATTAGCTAATTCTATATCTGTTATACCCTTCTACGCCCATGTACCTCCCCTTAATGTTGCTAAAATATGGGACCACTACTTCTGATTGGACAGGGACAGGGGATGGATTCTCGCACCATATCGATTTGGCCTAAATTGTAAAGCCTATTGTCTTTACGTTCCCGCCCCTTCAAATTAATACATTCGCTTTATTTCCCACCCGTCTCACGACAAATGTTATACATTTTACAGGGGAAAAGTATCATTTTGTCCTCCGGAAACATCAAGTACAGCATCTTCGGCCAATGGGTCATGGCCTTGGGAGACGTCCAACTTGACTTCACTTGGCAGGCACACAGGACACATGCGCAGAACCATCTGTCTCTCGAGTTTCAAGTCACCAACCCAGGCCCAAGTTTGCGAATTACTAAAAGTGTAAGAAGAAAATATTAAAATCACAAATAAAAAGTTTCACTGTATACCCACTTTCCTTACTCTATTCCCAATTAATTATAATACTATCCTGCATTAGTAGCATTAAGAAAACGACAATTTAATAATGACATGAGAGCAAGCTTAAGCATGTGAAAACATTTAGTGGCCATTTTAGCACACACTGCGCAGAAGCAGAAGTTTCCCACCAAGCAAAGAAAGACGTCACACCATGTGATCAGGTTGCGACATGCGCATTGAGGTTCCCGCGCTTTAGCGGACATTTTGGATTACAGACAAGCGTTATTCATTAGTAAAACACATAGGCAAGCTTCTGTCCCTCTTGTGTTTATGAATGCAAAGGTTAGTATTTACAATACAAGTTTAATAAATTAATACTATGAGGAGGATTGCGTACAAGCAAGTTTCATTTTTGAAACCTTGCTCCATCAATCCCCTCTCTGATGGCGTTTCTGAGCCATCAAAAATACTACCCTCAATCAGATGCCAACTTCTAGCAATTCGTTTCATTCTCATTTTTACATTTTCTGTTTTTCACATCCCCTTTCAACTTTTTGTATAAATCACTTCTCCATTCTTCAAGTTCTATTTCATCTAGTTTTCTCTTCTTTCCTTTTCCTGTCACTTTATATGTTCCATTCTTTCTACAGCATTTGCACCATATTGTTATTGCCAATATTATTATTGCTATCCCTGCTAGGGGTACTAATATTTGACCTATAATTCCTTTCCCTACATTAGCAAACCAGGTTCCAATTGACGCAATACTATTTGTCAATCTTTCCCATACACTATCAACTTCCAGTGGTTTAAGTTCTTTCTCAAGTTTAGTTATGTTCTGAATATACGTTCCAATTTCTGCACTCTTATCAGGAATATAAGTGCAACAATGTTTCGTCTTCAATAATTTACAGACTCCTCCCTCTTTTGCCAATAGAATGTCAAGAGCAAGTCGATTTTGCATTACCATAGATCTAATCGCAACCATCTCCGTATTAATCATTAGAAAACCTCCAGCAGTATCCGTTGATAAACGATCAACCACTGTAGACAATTTACATATTTTCCTTGTGTTCAGAATTATTCCCACTGAAGGTATCAATGCACCAAATATATCACCTACAATTTCTGAAAAACTAGCTCTTTTACTACGTATTAATTCATTATTGTTTTCATTGCTTCCAGTGTTTCTTTTTACGTGGTATATCTTTGGAAAAACTATTCCAAAATAACAACTTCCATACCACCGTGCAGGAAGCCTAAAGTAAGCCTTATTCCCTCATACATAATAAATTCCAGGAAAAACTGAATCTGTTCCTCCTTTGAGTCCCCAACCTCCAAAGATTAAAAAAGTGTGTTCACATTCACTGGTACCGATGAAAACATTGTTATAATCAGTCTTTAACCTATGAAGACAAATTTTCCCTTTCTTCTCGAAATCCAGAGCCATTGCAGCTTGAGCTTTACCAGGTGTATAACTCCCTTCCTTCTCCGCCCAAGGTGGCAACTGAGCCTTAAGCTCGGAAGCTTTCTTTTGAAAATCATGTCTTCTATCTTCTACTAAATTCAAAAATATCTTTTCTTCTTCTAGTAAAGAACATGTTATATTGTTTCTATGTGCATGTGTTATATCTATCGATTTCATTGTTAAGAAAACTCTCCCATAAACTGTGCATCTTGACTACTAAGCACTGGGTTCATACTTTTGCGAATCGGAACCTCAGAAAATATCACATCTAAGTTTGAATAATAATACTGTAGCCTACCTGTTCTATAAAATAAACTTGTTAATACACTACATGAGATTCCATATGTCAGTGGTAAATGATGGTATGTTAATCCTTCCGCTACTGATTCAGGTAACTTCATACAGACATAACAATTTCTAACTTCCATTGTGTCTACATACTGAAACAATAACTTTGTGAAAACATTTAAACTAGTGTCGTTATCCGCTATTTCATGATGAATTTCTGCCTCATCTTCTGCCATTAATTCTACTCTATTGCCCTTCATGTTTGCTGTCCTCCCTTTAGTTTCATTATTAATCTTCTTATCTATTATCATAAGGTAAGGAATTGCTACAATCAGGACTAACCATACTATAAGCACCAATACTAGACTACATATGCAGATTGCACAGCATCTCCTACAACAATTTCGTTTTGGTCTCCCAGTAACTCTATCATCAGGCATTTTTCGACAAGGAAGATTGCTCTTCTTATCTCTTCTTCTTTTCTTTAGAGGATTCTTTTGTTTAGTCAGGGTGGTCTTGTTTCTTCTTCGTATGTTAGTTCTGCACTTGTTCCTTCGCCACCACTGTCACTTGACTCTGAGCTTTCAAAATCTTCAAGAATGATATAAGTCCAGTCAGGTCCCTTGAATTTGTTATTCACAAGTCTCAGTCTTTTACTTTTTCTTTTTCCTGACTTTTTCTCTTGTTCAGTTTGACTTGTCACTTCAGGTACTTGTTCTGGATCTTCACTTCTGGTTGTTATGTGGTATTTTACTCTTTTAATGACACTTGGCCAATAATCTCCTTTTCTTGTTTTCTTTGTTGGCACTTTTTCTCTGTTTACGTCTTCAGAGATC
The DNA here is from genome assembly GCA_963921515.1 of Calotriton arnoldi. Lineage (NCBI taxonomy): Eukaryota > Metazoa > Chordata > Amphibia > Caudata > Salamandridae > Calotriton > Calotriton arnoldi. The sequence continues at coordinate 1,277,343 of CAWUFW010003599.1, forward strand.
TCGTTATTTTCACTACTCAATACTGTTTTGTTTTCTTTGATTACTGCCTCTTTTGTTTGTTCTTTTTCAGGTCTGATTGGTTTTTCTTCAGTAGCTCCACAATGACTTTCAAGATGTTGACCTTGTTCCCTTTTTATTTCTTTATGTTCATTTGTATCAACCCCTTTTTCTTTAGTGAATTCTTCTTGATCTAACTGCTTCTGATCAGGGCTTATTGCACTGTGAACTTCTGCAGCCTGACCGGATTCTTCTAAACCTGTCTTTCCCTGTGTAAAGTCTATTAAATCTTCACTGTTTTGAGTCCAATTTTCTTTCCCTATCTGACCTTGCTCAGATTCTCTTATTGTCTTTTCTTCTTGTACCTGAGCTGCTTCTTCTTCACCTATTTGATCTTCTTCTATTTCTTCCAATTTCGCTTGACTTCTTGTTCTGTGGTATACTTCAGGAATTTCTACCACTGGTATCCAATCCTGACTTGTGCTCGGTTGTTCTCCGTCAGCTTCTCTTGAACCTCTAGCCTGAGATTCCTCAGCTGGGCAACCTTCAGCTTCTTCAGTGATTGGTGTTGTCTGTGAATTCTCCTCTTCAGGGTCTGGTACTCTCTTTGTGTGGCTTACGTGAATCCAATTAGGAAATCTTGCACACTTCACTGCTGTATTGGTGGTCAATATAACTTGACAAGGTCTGCTCCACCTGGGTGATAAACACGTTTCTCTGGTGTGATTCTTCACTACCACCCAATCACCAGGATTCAGATCATGTTCTAGTTCAGGCTGCCTGGAAACTGCGTCTTCTCCAACCTGATGAGAGACAGAACGCACTAGGTCAGCTAATCCTTTGCAATAATCCAGAACCATATCATCAGATATATTTACTAATTTGTTTGTGGGAACATGTGTTTGTCTCATTGCTCTTCCCATCATTATTTCATGGGGGCTTAATCCTGTCGTTCTGTCAGGTATGCTTCTTATTCCCATCAAGACAAGTGGCAATGCGTCTGGCCACTCTAATGATGTTGATGCACACAATTTTCCCAATCTTGACTTGATAGTGCCATTTAATTGTTCAACCACTCCAGAAGCCTCTGGGCGATATGCACAGTGAAATTTCTGTTTAATTTGAAATGCTTCACAAATTAGTTTGATTACTTCACTGTTAAAGTGTTTTCCTCTATCTGATTCCAAAGATACTGGGAAACCAAACCTAGGTATGAGCTCACGTAACAACAGTTTTGCAACTGTAATACTGTCATTTCTCCTAGAAGGGTAAGCCTCCACCCACTTTGAAAACAGGCACACTATGACTAGTACATATTTTAGCCCTCTACATGGTGGTAACTGTATGAAGTCGAACTGGAGTCTTATAAATGGGCCCTCTGCCTTTCCAATCTTTCCAAACCCTATTATCGTTTTCCTGCCTGGATTATGCATTTGGCAAGTTAGACATCTCTGGCAAAGACTCTCTGCAACAGCCCTGAATTTGGGATTGTACCAATTTTGTCTGAACAGCCTAATCATTGAATCTCTCCCTATGTGTGTGTCTCCATGGTGCATTCTAGCCATTTGTGAGAGTAAACAGTCTGGCATGACTGGTCTGCCATCTGCACTGATCCACACTTCATCTTCTCCTCTTTGGGAGCAACCCACTTTAATCCACAAATTTTTCTCACTTTCATCAACCTCATCTTGCAATTTCTTCACCTCATTCCATGTTTCAGGTGGCATATACAGCATAAGTTGGCAGCTGATTCCCATTCTTTCCACCCTCTTATTGACTGACGTTCTGGTTTTGGCACAATGTTGAGCTACCAGGTCTGCATATCTGTTGCCGACTACCACCCAGTCATCTCCTGACTGGTGTGCGGCACATTTCACCACAGCCAATTCTTTTGGTGATTGTATTGCTTCTAGCAATTCCCTTACAAATTGTCCATTTTTAATGGGGGATCCTGAAGAAGTCAAGAAATCCCTCTGCATCCACAGTTGGCCAAAATCATGCACAACCCCGTAACCATATTGACTATCAGTAAATATAGTTACTCTCTGATTCCTCCCAATTTTGCAAGCTTTTATCAAAGCAATCAATTCAGCTACTTGTGCAGATTTTACTCCTGGTAAATAGGATGCTTTGACTATTCCAGTTAATTCACATACCGCATAGGCAGCAGTTAGTTTACCATCTTCATGTCTTTGACATGAACCATCGACAAATAGCTCCCTGTCTGGCTTTTTAAGAGGCTGTTCCTCTATGTCTGGGCGTGGTTTTGTACATAATTCTGTAATTTGTACACAATCATGTTCATCTTCTTCGTCATCATTATTTGTTTCATGATATGGGTCCGGCAATAAAGTTGCTGGATTTATTATTGTACACCTTACCATGGTCACATTTTCAGCACCCATTATTATCCTCTCATATTTAGTCAGCCGACTAGGAGTAAGATGCTGAGTTCGGGTTCTTGTCAACAGAATCACGACTGCATGTGGAACATACACTTTTACAGGATGTCCCATCACAATTGACTCGCTTTGTTCAATGCTCAAACAAGTTGCTGCCACTGCTTTTAAGCATCCTGGCAACGCGGCTGCTACTGGGTCCAATGTAGCAGAAAAGTACGCTATAGGACGTCTGTCTAGTCCATGTCTCTGAGTTAGGGCAGAAAGTGCACAATTTTCTCTCTCTTGACAGAATAATGCGAATTCTCTTTTATAATCAGGCATGCCTAAAGCAGGTGCTGAACAAAGTGCGTTTCTCAATTTTACAAAAGCTTCTACACTTTCATCCTCCCACTCAACAGGGTCCTTTGCTTTCTTTTTCGTCATGTTAATTAAGGGCTTAGCTAACATGGAAAAATTTGGTATCCATTGTCGACAGTAGCCTACTATTCCTAGGAACATTCGCACTTGTCTTTGGGTTACAGGCATTTGCATTCTCTTTATTAATTCTACTCTTTCAGAGGTTACTCTTCTTTTTCCCCTCTCAATTTGATGTCCCAGATATTTAACAGCTGTCCTGCAAAACTGTAACTTTTCAGGTGAGACTTTATGCCCTTCCTCAGCCAAAAGATTTAATAATGCTATGGAGTCAACAACACAATCTTCTCTGGTGGTCGACGCCACCAATAAGTCGTCGATATATTGGACTAAGACTGAGCTTCCTGGCATCACTAGTTTTTCCAGGCACTTTTTCAGTATCTGGTTGAAGATGGAAGGACTTTCTGTGTACCCCTGAGGAACACGATTCCACACATAGACTTTGTTCTCAAATTTAAATGAGAAAAGATACTGGCAGTCTGAATGCATTGGAATTGAAAAGAATGCTTGACACAAATCAATTACTGTGAACCATCCTGCATTCCAAGGGATCTGGTATAGAATTACTGCAGGATTTGGTACTATGGGACAACATGGTTCCACAATCTTGTTTATTTTACGCAGGTCCCTGAACAATCCTATATTTTCCACTAGGTTTCTTTAGTCCCATGATTGGTGAATTACATGGGCTACTCATTACTTCTTTTAGGATGTTTTGTTCTACCATTCGATTTATTTCTTCAATGACTCCTGCTTTTACTTCTGCACTCATTTTGTACTGTCTGGTATTTGGGAAAATTGCACCTTCTTTTACCGTAATTTGAACTGGATCTATTTTTGCCATAAGTCCTACTTCTTTTCCGGTGAAATCCCATACTATGGGGTTTACTGTACCTTTTATTTCTTCTGGCAACTCATCTCTTGTTATTAACGAAAACATTTCGTCTATTTCTGTACTTTGTTTTGCAACCATAATTTTATATACATGGTCCTCATCTGGTGTCTGAACTGCCACACCATCTGGCGTGCAGAAAATTGTACAGTTCATTTTGCACAATAAATCCCTACCTAATAAATTCACTGGGCTAGAGTCGCACACTACAAATTGGTGCATTTCTCTGAAGTTTCCTATTTTGACTTCCATTGGTTCTGTAAGAGGTGTTCTAATTCTTTGATTAGCTACCCCTACTACTTGGATATCTTCACCAGAGAGAGGAAGGTCTGGGATATCTGCTGATCTCACCGTAGACCTGGTAGCACCAGTGTCCAAAAGGAAAGTAATATCATTACCTTTCACATTTCCTTCAACATATGGACCAGACTGATCTACCTGTAAGGATGCGCCAAGTACGCACTCCTTCTTCCCCTCTCCTAGGCACCGTCATGAGTTGAATTCACAGTAATTGTCCTGCAAAAGAAATTGTGATGTCATATAATCATTCTTACCATTCCCTCCTAGGTATCCAATGTCTGTACCATGCTTTGCTCTGCTTACATTACCCTGAACAGGTGGAGGTGGCAATTGACTCTGGAGATTTACACCCTGCTGTGAGTCATTCTGCGTCTGTGGATTTAAGTTTTGATTTGGGCCATTATTATTCCGAATCTTTTTACATTCGTCCTTCCAATGCCCCAATTTTCCGCATCCATGACAAGGAAATTTCTTTTTAGCTTCTTCTCTACTCATTCGTCCTCTAAATTTTCCACCATTTCCCGTATCACCACTCGTTCCAGAATCTTTTCCTGGATTTTCACTCGGATTTTCCAAATTAATTCCCTGCTTCTCTGCCATTTTCACCTGTGCCCACATCACCTTTTCTTGTAATTTCTTGTGTCTATCCTCAATATCGTCTCCACAATATTTTGCATACTTCAGAATTTCATCTATGGGCTTTCCCTGCCAACACAGCATGTGTTGTTTAATCATCTGGCAAATCTCTGGCTTCAGACCGTAAACAAACCGATACACAAACTGACTCATGTTTTTGTCTCCAATGTCCTCAAATCCACTATACTGTTTAAACACCTGCAATAAACGCTCATAATAGGAATGTACTGTTTCACTGGCTTCTTGGGTGGTTCGATCTATTTTCACCCAATCTGTTTCTTTCGGTGGTATTTTCCCTTTCAGGTAAGTTATCACCTGCTGATACTTTTTCATTACGTCATTTGACGGGGCACCTGTTTTCGGATCTCTGGAATACTCATCACTTGGCCAATCCACTGTGATCTTACAATCTGTCCATAAATCGGCAGGTACCACTATGTCAAACAAACCATCTAAATCCTCCAACAATACCTTTGACACCTTCACAAACCTTTCAACCTGCTTGTACCATTCAATTGGCTTTTCCCTCAGCTTTGGAAAATCATTCGTAAATGATAAAATATCCTGTCTGCTCCATGGGACATGTACATATCCTCCTCCCGCAACTTCTCGCATTGGATACATTTGATCTGCTTTCCCTGTTTCCTTCATCACATATTCTGATGCTGTTCTACTTGTTCCTGCCTCTTCCTTCTTCTTGGCCCACCTAGTTCTCCATTTATCTAGGTCTCCCCATTTTTGTAAAACTAACATTAATTCTCTTATTTGTAATCTTTTACCAGAGGCATTCATATTTTCTAAGTCTTTGTCTGAAAATTCTGCTCTATAGGGTTTCTGTAGTACTTTTGATCTCCCTATTTCTATTCCCATCTGTAGTGCTAAATTGGATAATTTTTCATGAAATAACCTTACATTTCTGGTGATACTCCTGCATAGGGACAATAATTCTTCTTCATCATAGGTATTTAAGCGTTCTAGTCCTACATTTCCTGCTATTATTTCTTCTAATTCGACTTTTAATTTATGAATGTCCATTATTTTCTGAGGTGTGCACTGTTTAACTGACCCTTGCACCCATCTTTCTAGATCTTCAGGTTTTACTATGGTAGCACTTTTTGCTCCTGATGAAGTTACTAAACTTACATATTTTGAACCTCCAGGTACATCTTTTCTTGGAGTACTATTTACAGAACCTCGAATAGGCAAGTCCATAAGTGATATTGTGGATTCACAGTCACTAAATTGATCCTCAATTATAACTGGAGCTTCAGGTCTGGGATTACTCACAGGAGTAGGTGCAGGTATGGGTTGAGGACAATTTCCCTGAGTACCATATAATGGAACCACTGGACCAATTGTTACAGGTATGGTCAACGAATCAGGATGTACTTTTATCTGGGTTATTTTCTGTATTAATTCGGCTCTGGTCTTTTCTAGGGCTTCTTTTTCTTTGTTATGAAGTATTCTACTCGTGGTGAATTCATGCATTACCTGTGGCACTAATGGAGTTTTTGGTGGTGCACTTGGGGTGCATCCACTTGTCCCTTCCTGATATGGTGGGGGATTTCTTAACATTTCCTCCATAAATTGGTCTTCAGATTCCTCATTTCTCATTAAATGTTTTGTCTTTTCTGTACATTTGCCTCCTGATTTCTCTCCTTCTGTGAATAATGGATACAATCCCTCTGTAATCATTGCCCTTCTCCATTGTTTCATCTGACCCTCTCTAGACTCACGTAGATATCTGGGAAAAAATCCTGGATAACTCCTATTACTTCTAGATCTATCCCGCTCAAATGCCTCGGTTTCCCATTCTTCTAGAGCTTTGTACTGAGTTAATCTAGGTCTGGGTTCTAAGTCATTCATCCTCAATCTCAAGTTCTGAAGAATTCGTCCATTGAACGTGCCATTTTCAGGAAATGCTAATATTCCATCATTTTTGGTGTATTCTATCCAATTCTCCATCCATACACAGGTATGATAACCTCTCTCCATCATCATAAATGATGCTGGCGTTTTAGCTGGTGGAATAATAATTCCTTCTCTAGTTTTGATTGGTTTGTCCTTTTTAAAATAATTCTTAATCTTTTGCAAAAATGACATTTTTCTCCTTTCTCCGTACATTCTATCTAATCTTCTGTGTACAAAATTATATTCTGCAAAACCTAGGAATCTCCTATCCGGACGAGTTCCTGTTAAAGTCGGATCGCGTTTTAACATGCAATCCTTATCCACTAAGAATTTTGCTTCTAAAATCTCGACCAACCAAATGTCTGCTATCTTTTATTTCCGAGCCAATCCTTGCACGGCCTTTTGGTGACGTTTCTCTGTCAACCCCTCCTTTACAATCTGCTCTTTTCTGTCTTAGCTGGTTTAACCAATCCCAGCGGCACCTGTGACGTCAGTACTACTCCTGACTACTGACCCCTCCTTTACAAGTGTCTCTCCACACCCGCTGTTTCAACCTACCACAGCGCGGCGTTTTGTGACGTCAGCTCCCTCTCCGACAACTGACCCTCCCTTTACAAAAATTTACGCAAACTTATTTTCTCTATAAATCTTAATTAAATTTCAGTAACAACATAAAACATTTGCTATCGTGCCAGTTTCTCTAAAATAGAAAAGATAGTTTTCTCTCACACTTAGTAAAACCTTTCCGTTTACTAAAACATATATTACGAGTAAAACCCTTCCGCTTACTCTTCACACGAGCTCCAGAAGTACCTGTTACTTCTCCAATGTTACCCTTGCTAGGTGATATAACATCAAATTTTTATCAGCGTACCCTTTTTGCTATTACTCACACGCATAGAGTCCCTAACGAGTACTGAAAGTCCTGCTTAACTTCTCAGTACTATTTCTGCCTGACAGATAACCTCACTGCAGTATGGCTTCCACTTGCCACCCACTATTCTTTTTACCCCGGGGTATTCTGGACAGCATATAACAAACTCAAAATTTTAAGCGGTTGTTAGTTCATAAAAATACAAATAAAATTCTCATTACCCAATTAACAAAGAGTAACCATAACCGTCCTCTGCTTACCAGAAAACTGATCCAGCGCAATATTAGCCAACAACATTCATACACCATATACTCACTTGGGCCCATACATTCACACTACACTAATACTTACGCTGGGTGTCAGATGTACTCTTTATCAAAGTCCCTGCTACCAATTACCTTCTGATTGAAGAGTAATAACTTACCAATGGATCCTTTGCTAATTGGGAAGTTTAAAATGAGTGACATTCATTATAGTACATAATCCTGAAATAACCACTGAGTCAGGAAGTTTTAAAATGTTTATCTAAAGTTTTAGCAGAGTAAAATACAAAAAGAAACATGGTACTTGAGTGAAATACCCAAGAAAAAGCATAGAAATGATTTTGCTAATAATGACGGTGTTTAAGGAAGAGGAGAGAATAGAGAGAGCAGCGCAACTAAAGGTTGCAATATAATTACCTAAATGCGAGAACCAAGCCCCTTGGCCAAGGAGTTGGAAAAGATAGGACCCAAGAAGGATGAAGAGCAAAGACTTCTTCCAGGATCAGGACAGGACCGGGGACCTCTCTACAACGACGCCTGCGCCGTTCCCCTCTCTGATACTCGACTTCTCTCGATTCTCCCGTTCTAATGGACTCCGCCGCCCCCTCCTCAGGACCTCTTCTGGACAGGAATTCAGTCAGCAACCGATCAGCATGGCAGTCTGGAGCTCTTCTGCGTGTTCTGAGAGTCAGCTCTAGCTAATTAGCTAATTCTATATCTGTTATACCCTTCTACGACCATGTACCTCCCCTTAATGTTGCTAAAATATGGGACCACTACTTCTGATTGGACAGGGACAGGGGGTGGATTCTCGCACCATATTGATTTGGCCTAAATTGTAAAGCCTATTGTCTTTACGTTCCTGCCCCTTCAAATTAATACATTCGCTTTATTTCCCACCCGTCTCACGACAAATGTTATACATTTTACAGGGGAAAAGTATCATTTTGTCCTCCGGAAACATCAAGTACAGCATCTTCGGCCAATGGGTCATGGCCTTGGGAGACGTCCAACTTGACTTCACTTGGCAGGCACACAGGACACATGCACAGAACCATCTGTCTCTCGAGTTTCAAGTCACCAACCCAGGCCCAAGTTTACGAATTACTAAAAGTGTAAGAAGAAAATATTAAAATCACAAATAAAAAGTTTCACTGTATACCCACTTTCCTTACTCTATTCCCAATTAATTATAATACTATCCTGCATTAGTAGCATTAAGAAAACGACAATTTAATAATGACATGAGAGCAAGCTTAAGCATGTGAAAACATTTAGTGGCCATTTTAGCGCACACTGCGCAGAAGCAGAAGTTTCCCACCAAGCAAAGAAAGACGTCACACCATGTGATCAGGTTGCGACATGCGCATTGAGGTTCCCGCGCTTTAGCGGACATTTTGGATTACAGACAAGCGTTATTCATTAGTAAAACACATAGGCAAGCTTCTGTCCCTCTTGTGTTTGTGAATGCAAAGGTTAGTATTTACAATACAAGTTTAATAAATTAATACTATGAGGAGGATTGCGTACAAGCAAGTTTTATTTTTGAAACCTTGCTCCATCAACGCAAAGTGTTGCGTGAACAGGTGCGATATTTACAAGCACAGGTTAAGTCACGCAGGATTTGTATATAAATTCAGGCACCAAATAAAACACACTCAGGTGAACATTACCTGAGTTGTGGATTTTTAAAGGAAAAATAAATCAGTACATTTCACTCCTGTGAAACTTTAACGTTGTAGTCAATGGGGAAATGGACAATCAGTTACTTGCAGGTTGAGTTCAGTGGAATCCACTGACAGTAAAGGTGAGGTGGGTCCCAGGGCCAGGCTCAGGCAGTCAGTTGATTTTTACTTGGCTCGTAGGACTCAGGTTCACAGTTGTCCTCACTGTCCCTGGTGCTGAAGCGGGAGCCATGGATGCTAGTTTTACCGCTTAGATGGTGCTGGTGAGGAAGGGGGTGCAAAATCTCAACAACAGGGCCTGAGAGGCATTGAGGTGAAGATGCTGCAGGGTTCCCTCAAGGGATAGCGTTGAACAAAGGTAGTGGTAGCCCGACTGGCCACCAACAAGCCTTGGCAGCGGTAAGGGTCAGCCTTCTGTCACTTTGATGTCCTGGAGTCTGGGGAAATGTGGTAGTCACCTGGAACTTACTGGAGTTCAGGACTACTTTCCCACAATGCACTAGACCATTTACTTTTTGGAAAATCCATCAGCAGGCCTGATGGCCAGTGACATCTGATGGCCAGTGGCATTTTGAGCCGGTGCGGTTCTTGTTTGCAGGCTGTAGGGGACTAGTACCTCTAGTCCAAGGGAGTTCTGGAATTGCCTTTGGCTTGCAGAGGGGTTCCTCTTTACTTTGGAATCAGTTTCTGGTCCAGGATGAGTCGCAGCCATACAGTTGCAGGGTGGTTGCCACAGGTGCAGTCTTTGGCACCTTTTCTTTGTGCAGGCCCTGAAGTCACAGACTCTGGTCTCTTCTTTACCCTTTTGTTGCAACTCAATCACATCTGCAGTTCTGGTGCCAGTGGAGCCCCTTAAATCATAAATTATGGGGCGTTAGGGGTGTGGGACCTATTAGCCAATGGGCTACTAGCCCCAGCGGCTAACCCGCCCCTGAGATGACCACTTTCTGGGGATGGTGGTACCTTTTCTAGCCAGAAGTCTCTATTCTGCCACTTTTAAATATAGCAGAACCCTTCTTCGGCTGTACAGACCAGGCAGCCCACCTTAGGGGTCTGGCTAGCCTTCTGGGAGGTACGCCTCCTTACTATCTAATTTACCCACCTGCCCAGGTAGCACTTGTGCCTGGGGCAGGGGGCTGGCTTTTTCCCCCTATGGGGGGGAAGCCTAATTGCATATCAGAGGCGGTGGGAGCTTTGAAGATCACCGCCTTGATATGCACTTCACTAGCTATCCTGTCAGGGAAGGAGGTGACACCTCCCGCCCAGGCAGTCCTTTATTTCGGACTCCAAGGAGCATTACACCTCCTGGCAGGAGATCAAATTCCTGTCTTGGCGACAGCAGCTACAGGCTGTCAGCCAGGGCACAGGAAGGCTGGGGCAACCAGGTGGGCAACTTCTAAAGCAGCCACCTGTGTGCATGCCACATCAAATTCAACTTGGGGTTGATGAGACAAGTTAGGAGGCTCCAGTGCACTTTCAGAGTCAAAAACCATCAGCATTGGAGAAAAAAGCGTGGGGGTGACCATACAAAAGGACACTTTCCTACAACCACCATCCTCTTAGAACATCATTTGCCTCCCTTTCAAGCCCAAACCTTCTTCAAACCCAGATGCATCATTTACAAAGGCATCACAATTAGCATTCCCACTTATTTTGCAAAGAAGCACACAATATCAGATGGTTCTCAGCACATCCACAGCTAGGACATCTTCGGATTGCAGACTTCGAAGTATAAAAAAGAAAAAAAAACACAGCAGGCCCTTTCCATCTAGGCACCCATAATCTGGGACCACATCCCCATACCTATCAGAACCGCCTCAACACTTCTACAGTTGAAGAAAGAGTTGAAGAATCAAGTCTATAAAGAACACTACATCACAAAAGTCCCCTACCCAGCTTCCTCTTCAGCAGTTATAGTTATCTCAAGTAAATATAACTTGTGCCCTAAAGTAACTGTAACTTGCACCCTCATCATGCACTGCTAATTACCCCACATATTACATCAATCATGACATCTTCTATGACATCATTGATAATATCACTGCAACATTTGCAGTGAAACTATTGATGAGAAAACTGTGCATGGTGGGGCGCGAGTCATAATTACCCTAGGGCACGAGTTGAGAAAACTATAGCTGCTGGATTTCTATGGTTTTGTGTGTGTAACATCTGAACCTAATTATAATGTTCATGTAGCCTTGGGTTTTTTTGTGAATTTCTTAGGTTTTTTAATTCTATTTCCTAACTATAACGTCCCTGTAACCTCTGGTTTTTTCAGTGAATTTCTATGGTTTTTCTATGTTATTTCCTAAATCCTTGTAACCTTAGTTTTTGAAGTGAAAATATATATAAAATTTACTTTATAGACCCCAACCCCTAAACTCAAGTACCCCTAAACCCTAAATATACCCTTACCACCCAATGACCTTACTCTCCCCTAAACCCTAAAAATTCTGTTGCCACTCAATACCTCTACTCACCCTAAACCCCCAAAATACCCTTACCACCCAATACCCTTACCAACCCATAAACTCTAAAAACATGAATACCACCCAATACCCTTACCCACCCTAAAACCTAAAAATATCCTTGCCACCCAATACCCTTACCCACCCCTAAGCCATAAAAACACCTTTACCACCCAATACCCCTACCCCCTAAACCCTAAAAATACGCTCACCGCAATACCCTTACCCACCCTAAAACCCTAGAATCACCCTTTCCCTAATGATATATATACACACATACATATAAAGAGAGATTTTCACTTACATGATATTTACTTACATTTTTGTTGTAAAGGCGTACATGGTAATGACATATGTGGTAAAGACTTGTGTGGTAAAGTAATGGATGGTAAAGGCATTGCGTGGTATTGACTGTGTGGTAAAGATTGTTTCCCCTTGAAAATACCTGGAGACCTTCTCCTTCCTCATCAAGCTAACTCAGCTCAGAGATGCAAGGAGAAGTCACAAAAGTCACCTGTACACGGCAAAGCTTTTTCTAATCAAATCGTCACTACGCTCCTCCAAAAACTGCCTCAAAGCAGACAAGCAGTCCAATAGCCCAGTCTAAACTTACACAATAGACGTCTCAGTATCCAAATGTGACGAGATTGTGAAATTCTCCATCGAAAAAGTTAAGTCAACTGGCCTTTAACTTCCCCCAACCATTGACCCTCTGGCAGATTGAAAGTGAGATCTCAAAGCTCCCCATCCGTGTCTCATTGTACCAAACATTCAGAAGTTCAGTTACTTGAACATATCACTCAAGTAAGACCCTGTACCCACTTTTCTGACATGGTATCTGGGGATATCTGTAGGAAACTAGGCAGCCATCTGCTACCTCACTGGATCACCCAGGTATTTTCCTGGCTTGGTAAAAATGATTTACTTGAATGTCTGATAATTGGTCAAGTCTCATCCATGTTGAAGAAATTTTCAGCTTACGCTAATGGCCTCAATACATTCCACCCTATCTCAAGATTACCAATCCGAAGAAAAGTGACTGAACGATATGTAGTGCTGGGATGGGAATGTCCCCAGAATGGGAAATAGGCATGTACCCATGCCCTAAGTGTACAACCGCATATGAAAGCGGTATCCTGACTTTTTGTTTGGTCCAGGCGTTAGGACAATCTAGCGTAGGTGATCAGGCCTACACAAGATGCACTACTTTTTCTGTGACTTGCAGGGCACCAAAAGCATACCCTCAAAATGGGCGCAGGACTACTCTCCTAGCCCAAGATAGAGCACATAAAGAGGTGGTAGTACTATATCGAGTTTTTTTAAATCTTTAATATGACCAGACCTTTTGTCTGTGTCAAGGAAAGTACAGTCTACTGACCCTTGTTTTGCATAGTTCAGCTGTTACATGAACCCCAGACCCTTGCGCTCCCATTCCATGTGTTTTGAGTGCCTGTGTGTGCCATGAGTGGGTGACCAATTAATGGCAGTAGGAATCTGTGTGTGCTGAGGGTACTCGGACCAGTGGGATCCATTTTGGATAGTTCCTGGTTTAGGATGGCACACGATGGAGGGTGGATACTGATTCGCCAGACGGTGATTGCACTCCTGTGGCTGGAAGGTAGAGAGATAGGCACTGAAATGAAGGTGAATGGAGACAAGGCTCTTCTTAGAAATTCAATGAGGGTTTTCTTGAGCACTGCCATTTTGTAGATTTCAAGGGGTGGGACTGCAGTTTCTGTTGTTCAGGGAGAGGAATTTTTAGGCAGGGTCTGTCCTTTTGTGTGTCCCAGATTACTGACTCAGGAAGATTAAAGACAGCCAAGCACAGAGATCTCACTCTTCAGTGTGCCCTTGTTTATGATGCTCCTGCATGGAGCCAGCAGCATTGCTACCTGCACTGTGAGTCCTTGCACAAAGGCTGTGTCTGAAGAACAGCCAGAAAATAAGATTTGAAAGAGAACAAATACAAACTGGTTCTAAAACCTCAGACACATGTATAAACATGGGATCCAAACAAGCCTACTTTGTTATACTTCCAAGTTCTTTATGACCCAGGAAAGAAGCGTTCTGCAGAGTACTCAAAGGAATGCTGTGTGACCAGGGCTGGTGTTTCCATGACAGCCAGTCTACTAGAGGTGAGGGAATATCGCCTAAAGTCTGAACTTTCTGCTGGAGGAGCTGAAGATCTGCCTAGAGCATAGAATCTACCTGCACAGGGAAAGAGTATCCCTGTCCCTGTGGGAAGAGAGAGACTGTCCAGGAAAAGAAGCCTAACCCAATTCTAGCATGGGGAACTACCAGACACAGCAAGTGACTATGAGGATCCAACGTCATGAGCAACCTATAAATAGAGTGGATACCCGGTCTCCCTGAGCAGTTCTTGCAGAGAACTTAGACAAGATTCATACAAGAGCCAAGCAGTGCTTGTAACTGGAAGCTCAAGGTGTGGTTTAGAGACTGGTGCTGCTGTTCCCAAAGTCAGAGTCTGGAGCCCTCAATGGGCTAGAGGCCACAACTGTTAACGACACCAACGTGGTCTAGATTGAGCTCAAGGCTGTACCTGCCTCCCCCCCCCCGTCAAGTGCACTCAGCCTTATGAGGCCACTCTTGCCAAGAGCTGATCTTGACAAGAACTACATTTCTCAGCAATTGATTTGGGAGCAATGCCACAGCCTTTATAGATCATGAGCCACCATCACAGAAGCAGTACCACGGCATGGTCCATCCCACAAGGCCTGAACTGCAACAGCAGACTGCAGTTAACCATGGGACCTAAAACTGTGAGTTGAATGAGGAAGCAGATTGATGACTGCAAAACAAGACTGTTACTGAATGAGCGCTAGTAGATGAAAGCAAATTTAACTGTTGTGTGCATTAATGCCTTGGGGGTGTTTTGAGTAAACTGCACCTGTGCTTAGTCAGTGCTTTGCCCGAGCTAAATGCAGGGATAGAAGATGCTGAAGAGTATAGTTAGCAGGGTGTACTGAAGGTTGTAGCAATGTATGCAAGATTGCAAAAGGGTTTACAACCATGCGTCTGAATACCCTAATTGCACTGTGTAGTATTATGATATACTGTGTGATTAATTTATTCATTTACATCAAAAAAGATAAGCACTAGGCCAGACAATACAATATAGTGCCTATTGGTTGATTTGGAGTTCTACGTTTTTGCTCCTCCAAATTACCTCCCTGAGAAGCCTCTCACTGGTGACCTTTGCTACCTTGAGATTCAAGTGCAGAAAGTGTATACTTGGCCCAGTTTGCAGAGCCATAAAAGGGTGTTTCTCAGGACACCAGTGGCAAACAATCTCAACCATCACCTTTGGAACCCTGTAGCCTCAGAGTGCCCTGTATTCCATGAGAGGATCCGTAATGATGTAGCCTCCTTTCTTTCTCATCAACTTTAGTCATTCGCCTAGGTAATTTTCAATTTGGATTCAGAAAGGGCTACATCACTAAAAGAGCGCTTCTACAAATTGCTGACGATGCACTCCATTTCCTTAACACTCAGAACTCCTATTTACTTGTACTTCTCAACATCTCAGCTTCCCTTGACACAGACAATCATTTCTCTTTGATTAACATCCCAAAATAACATATGGGCATTGAAGGTATTGTGCTGAATTGGTTCATCACCTATTTATCAACCCAATCTCAAGCAGATGAAATATGTTGTTCTATTTTTAGCTGCATCATTCTACTTCAAGGGGGTACCAGGGGCTCCATTTTCTCTCAAACATTGTTACGTCCTTACTTGGAACCTCTTGGGGTTATCCTAAGGAACCCTGCGATGCAGTATCTCCAATATGTGGTTGACACCTAGCTCATCTTAAGATTACAT
The DNA here is from genome assembly GCA_963921515.1 of Calotriton arnoldi. Lineage (NCBI taxonomy): Eukaryota > Metazoa > Chordata > Amphibia > Caudata > Salamandridae > Calotriton > Calotriton arnoldi. The sequence continues at coordinate 1,293,028 of CAWUFW010003599.1, forward strand.
TCTCAAATGTCATCTTTTTTGTCTCTTACACCCTGATACCCTGAGCAATGAGTGAGTGTAAAAAAAAGAGCGCTATTAAAGGAAATTGCATGACTACATAGGCTAAGTCTCTCTATAAAAAAGCACTTAGGAACTTCCATAAAAACATGCGTATTGCCATGAAAGTATATTTTGAACACCATATAAAGATGGCAGCAAATTCATCAAAATCATGTTCAAGTTACTGAATTGCTTTGTGACACCTGATGGGACAAAATGGCCATCACACCCTCGGCCGATCTTTGTGAAAAGCTTTTGGACTTTTTTGATGGGAAGATCCAAAATGTATACTCTACCTTCCCTAAATCTCCGTCAGAGGCCTTAGCCATTAGCTCAGTGGATGCGGAGAATATGGAATGCTCTCCAGCTGTTTCTCCCTGTCCTAGGCCAATTTTATATGAATTTGCCCCTATTTCTGAAAAACGCTCTTTGAATGAGCTGTTAAAATGCAAGTCCGGCTCCCCAGAGAATGTCTGCCCCCCACATATCTTCAGACTTATGGCTCAGCACTTTAACCTCTCGCTCAGTGTAATATGGAATACCTCTCTTATGTCTGGAATTTTCCCCTCTTGTTGGAAACAGGCATCTCTTCTACCATTGCTTAAAAAGCCTAATGCCAACATTAGCATGATGAGCAATTATAGGCCCATATCTCTCCTACCAGCTCCTAAAGTAAGTGGGCAATCAACAACTGTCCACTTTTGTGGCAGCTAACTCTATTTTCTGTGATTCGCAGTGCGGCTTTCGGACAGGTTTTGGTACAGAGACAGCACTTTTGGAGGTGGTTGAGTTTGTCAAGGAGAATTTGGGCAAGAGCACACCTGTCATGGTATTGCTCCTTGATTTGTCAGCAGTGTTCGACACTGTTTCGCACGCTATTTTGTTGAACAGACTTAGCAGTCTTGTCATTCAGGGCAAGGCCCTTTATGGGTCAAATCTTTCTTGGAAGGCAGATCCCAATGGGTGAACTTGCACCCGCACTTTTCATCTCCTAAACCATTGGTATGTGGTGTTCCACAGGGATCTGCTTTGAGCCCGCTTTTGTTCAATCTATATCTTTCCCCCTTGGTGAATCTCATTGTGGCTTGGGGTGTTCAGGTAGTGCTGATGACATCCAATAGCTTTCTACCTTCCAAGATAACAGAGAGGCAGCTTTTTAAATTTTAAAGAATGTCTTAGAGGAGTCGCAACTTGAATGGATGCAAATTGTTTGAAACTAAATTCCGACAAAACGGAAGTTCAGGTTTTTAACCAAAATGGCTCCCGCCACCTTCCCTTTGGTGACCTGCAGAACTCAACACTCCTCCTAATTCAACATTGTCCACTAGAAATCTGGGCCTTATCTTTGACTCCACCCTCTCCTTCATGGTGCAAATTAGACATATTTCTTCTGTCTGTTTTTTGAAGATGAAAACTATAAAGACGTTTCTTGAACTGGTTCCTGAAGAGACTAGGAAAACAGTAGTTCATTCTTTTATCATGTCCAGTCTGGACTACTCTAACTGTCTCTTCCTTGGTTTTCCAGCACATTTGATATGCAGACTTCAGCTAATTTAAAACGCAGCGCCATGACTAATCAGGAGAGTGCCGACGCGCCATCATATCTCTCCACATTTGAGATATCTGCACTGGCTTTCGGTGGCACAGTGCATCAACTTTAAAGCTCCTACATTGGCTTTCAGGGCTTATCATGGTGAGGCCCAACACTATCTTTTGAATAGACTGACTTCATACACTCAAAAGTGGGCACTTAGATCCAACAATTATAACTTTCTGCGGATTCCAAAATTTCTGAAGTTTCGTTGTGGTTGCAGCTCCTTTACTGAACGCACAGTAAAACTTTGGAACAGTCTTCTTTTGAAGTTACGGCAAGTTTGAATCTCTGTCAGTCTTCAAAAGGCAACTTTAAGCTTGGCTATTTGACTTGGTTTAGTTCCCTGCTACTTTAGCCAGCCTATACTGTCTGCTAGAGAGCCGGGACACTTCCTTTGAAGCAGCTGTGCACTTTAACAAGTGTCATTTGATTGACTGATTGAATGTTAAAAAATGAATGATAAAGCATCATTGAAACCGCAACCCCTTCAGAACAGAATTTCTTTTATTCTTTCCCAAATAAATCCACCTTATCTTTTCACTCCTGCACAGAATGGTGAGCTCTCCTGGATTCCAAACCAGTATTTGTTGATAATGCTAAATTTCTTGGTTTCATTCTTGACAATAAACTTAACCCCCAAAGCCTTTCTCTGCAATGGCTAAGAGTACTTGCTGTGAACTTAGACTGCTCTGGGGTATCCAGCAGTTTATCCCAAATCAGGACTTAAAGACCTTAGTTCAGTCATGTGTCCTTTCCAGACTGGATTATGGAAATTTGCTTCTTACTTGTCTACCTTCATCTTGATCCTTTAAGAGCAGTAGTCCATACGGCCACTTAATTTGCCTACAGATGCAAGAAATTTGCCCATACCGCTCCTACTGGCATGACTCTACAATGGTTGCCTATTGATGCTAAAGCACAACTCAAGGCGGCCTGTTACCCATAAAGACCTACACACATCTACTCACTCTTATTTGGCTGACAGGATTAAAATCTTTGGTGGTCAACTGGGTTCAAGTGATGCTGAATCTCTCCTCCCAGAGCCTCCAAGGTTCAAAGTTGAGTGTTGTATGAAGTAATCCTTCTCTGCCAGCGCCACAAGAATTTGAAACTCCCTTCCAACATCTCTACATTCGACGCCCGTCTTGCAGCCTAAAAAAAGGAGCTAAAAATCCTCTTGCTCCAAAGACACTGGAGATTGAGGAATGTTTCTGTTAGTTCAGCCGCTGGTTTTTTTTGTTTGTTTGGGTTTTTTTTTTAGAGCTTTATATAGCGCTAACTAGACCCGTGACACCGAGTATCAGAGCGCTTTACATGAGCACCAGTTTCGTTACAGAAGGACACATTCATTTTTTTGTTAGGCACGGGGAGATTAAGGGGCATATGTATGAAAGTTTGGTTTTGCGATTCTCAAATAGCGAATTTTAGAGAATCGCTATTTGAGAATCGCAAAACGAGATGTATGTAGGATTTGCAAAAAAATTTGCGAATCCTACATATTCCTTAATTGTGAATCTCAAAGTGCAATTCGCAATTAAGGAAACCCTCCCCATTCATTCCTATGGGCCTAGAGGCCCATAGGAATGTATGGGAAGACATTCTCAATTTGCGATTAGCAATTAGAGAATCGCAAATTGAGAATGCAATTTCAAGGTTGCAAGAGTGTCAAAAGGACACCCTGTTGCACCCCTGAAATAAGCATGGGTGCACATGTGGCGCACATACATGCCCTAAGGACATGTATGTGCGCCACATTGCACTTTGAAAATGAAAAAAGTGCATTTTTCAAAGAAATCGCAAATTACCACCAACTTGAAGTTGGTGGTAATTTGCGATTCCTTAAGGCCAAATTGCACTTTTTTGTGCTTCACATTGCATTTAAGGAATCGCTATTTACGATTCCTTAAATGCAATCGCAAAATAGGGAATCGCAAATTTTGCGATTCCTTATTTTGCGAGGCAGTTTTTCATTAATACATACCACTAAGCCCAATTGCGATCGCAAACGCCAAAATTCTGCGAATTTCGGCATTTGCGATCTCAATTTGGAATGATACATATGGCCCCAAGTGATTTGCCCAGAATCACAGGATGTTGAGCGTCGTTGCGGAGACTCGAACCCGGTTTCCCAGCTTCGAGGTCGACCGGTCGACCGCTCTAGCCGTAAGGCTACATCCTCTCCCCATTTTTTCTCCCCCGTTTACAGATCTTTTGCCTTTTATTTACTTGTAAAACACTCTAATGCCCTCTGGTCATTTTCACACTATTGAAAACTGTTTAAAAATACATGCTTTGGAGAGTAATGCTACAAGAAGGGCATCAAACTAGAACCTTTCTCTCTCCTACACTCTATTGCTTCCTCTTTTACACAATGATTTGTTATAGAGACCTTTAAACCGTGAGTCTCGTGGCTGGCATTGAAGAATGCACTCATCATCTTTATTTAGTGAAAAAGATGTGATGTTCACTTCCTCCACATTACCTTCACAGTGTACAGAACCTGAACATCATATCTTCACACTAAAGGCAGGAAATCTCTCTGCAGCTTGCACCAGAGGGATTCCCTTTTGGTATTCCCACCTCGGACCACTGGGGAAGAGTTTACCCGCCAGCCTCAGGCTTTTTGTGCTGTGAATAATGATTAACGTCATCACTATTGAAAGTGAAAGTAGAAGGAGCCGTTCGGTTCCTTATACTTTAATTGTGCTTTTTGCCCAGTGGCACAGGTCAACCCTCCAAGATTCAATAACAACAGGAGAGGTACCAATGGAAAGGGGAAAATACCTCTAGTGGATTCCTCCTTAGAAATCACTGCAGGAGTGGTGGTCCCTAAGCAGCCATTCACTCACTAGACACAAGGGAATTGAAAAGGGGGGGCAGGCAGCCAGGCATGGGCAGTTGCTAAAGGTGCCACACAGGTTTACGCCCAATCAGCCCACCCCACTAGGGCATGGAATCCACTTGACACCAGGGTTGTTTATTTAAAAGGAAAAAAGAAGAAAGGGGAGGGCGGCCCATGCTGACATCGGATTACCCCTCTGGATTAAGCAGTTTTTCTACCTCCTGGGGGGACAGAATGGGGGAGTTGTTCCCATTCTGCCCTCCACAGCCCCTCCACAGGAGGCAGAGGTCACACTAGGCTCCAGGGTTAGATTTTTTTTTTTTTTTTTTTAAAGAAAAGAAAAGTATGGGACAACGCATTTTGGCACCAGGCCTTGATCCACCTCCCTATAGTTCACACAGTCTTTTGAAGAATATGCCCTCGAGAGTGGGGGTGAGGAAAGCACATTAGACACCCGGGTTACATTTATTTTTTTATAAAAAAGAGTGCTGAAACTTGGCCTGTCCTGGCATCGGGATGCACCGCCTAAACACTAAAGCCCACACAATGCCCCCAGGAGGCATATTGAGGTATTTTCTCCAAATCTGACCTCCTGGGAAGCAGAATGTACACCAGAGACCAAAGGTGAATTTTAAAAAAAACAAAAAATCAGGGGGTGGAGTCCGGCCCACGCTGGCATTGGGAGTGCATCTCCTGTCCTCAGTGCCCAAACAGTCTTTCTACCCCATCGGAGGCAGATTTGGGGATTTAGTCCAAATCTTCCCTCGCCAGGGGGCAGAAAGTGCTTTAGACACCACTGGTATTAGACACCTTTAAAAAAATGTAGGCTTTGTGTCCGTACAGATACTTGTGTGGCCCCTTCTATAATATGGATCATGATAGCACGCATCTTGGACTGGTTTGATCACAAGTGGGCGTTACTTCATTGGCACGAGTGTGTGGCAAATGAGGTGACACTTTTCCTTTGCATCCGCGCTGTATTACAGACACATGTGCAGAGGTAAAAGACTGTTGAGAGCCCCACTAACTGTCCTCAGAATCGATGCAGTGCACAATCAGTGCACCTCAGGTGGTGCACCTTGCTAGGGTTTGTTTGTAGTCAGGAGCACTGTCCTGGTCTGCATTGCTAATTTAGGGTGCAACACAGGCGCAAACAGGGACAGTGCATTTGATGTATCATTCAGACCTACAAATGTTTTGAGAAAAAAGAAAGAATGTGGTGTGGTGGGATCAGTCCACCCTGGCATTGGGCTATATCCTCAAAGCTGAAGCTTAAACAGTTTCCCTGCCATAGGGCTTAGAGCCTGTATACTACAGCCATTTACATGCAAGTGAGAAGGAATTCTTATTTCTCTAAACTTAGTTATGACATGTGTGAAGGTAAACCCTTCATTCTTCCTCCTCTAGGTGACAGAGAGACTATCTGGTGCTCAAGATTAGGGCCAGATACCCAGACAGTAGTTAGGATGTGGAGAGTGGCCACAAACTCTATGGGCTGGGGGAAAAGCTAACGAACTTGACACCACTGTGGCTTAGTGACATGCTGCACGAGGTTGAGGGACCTAGCATGACTTCAGGAGCTACTGAGGGAGGGATGGGACAGTGAAGGGGAGTTGGAGTGGTGGAGAGGGCTGGCTCGGCAGACAGTGTGTTGTGTGCTCCTCGAAAAGAAGTCTGCCATAAACGCACCCTGATCATATGTCCACATGTGTCTCCATAGAGATTATTTTTCATTGTACTGTACAATGCATAAAACTCTGTGATCATCAGCCATATATGCTGTATGTTATGCAGGGATTTAATAAAAAGAGTTTAAAAAATATTAGTGCTGGATACCAAGACGAGCCAGTATCCCACACCATTTCTTTTTTTCCACACCAGCCCTTGGTATCTAATTGGCTTTCTGCCCCAAGGGGCAGGAAGATAGGAAGTGAGTTATCTAGTCTTTGCCCTGAGGGGGCAGAAAGACTCCTTCATGCCTGGGATGGGGCCTGCAGCCCATTGCAAGGTTGGGTAAGCTCCCCTCCACATTCACCTCTCCCTGATGCTCCTGCTGGCTTTCTGACCCCCACCCACCACTGGTATATGCATTAAACCGGTAAATACCCCTATCTGCCCACCTGGGCGGGGTGTCATCCCACCAGACTACCATGGAAAAAACTGAGAGAAAGGAAGGGAGTGGAGCTCTTGAACATCTTGATATCAGGCCCATCCACCTGTGTACCATACAGTAAGTCTGCCCAAGGGGAGGCAGAATGGGGGTTTACACCCTCTCTGCCAGCCCATATGTCAAACCTATGACCAAAGAAACCCCACTTCCTTTTCATTGCAATGGTGAATGGCTGCAGTATTTGAGCCCTTTGGTGAGTCAGCACAGCGGGAACCCTACAAACCCTCGACACCCGGTGAATCCCGAGTGGTTTGGCTTGCATATGTCCCAGTACAATTTCCTACCCAGAATACTGCGCAAATGTCAAAACCTAATGTACCCAATTTCTCTCTCTTCCCACAGGGGATGGCTGCAGCATTTCACTAGGCGCACAGGGAATCCTACCAGCCATGGACATTTCTGAAACCTAGAGACACAGGGGAATCCAAGATGGTGTTGCTTGCATAGAAACTAGCATGTTTTCTTATCAAAAATGCTTGTGAACGTCAAAGTATGGGTCAATGCCAAAGTCTTATCATCCTCCATTTCCACAATTCTCTCCAAAAACCAATATCCGTTATGTGTGGGTGGACCTAGCATGTCTTAGGAATGGATTAAAACTGTAACCTGTTACTGGTGATAGGCCCACACACGCAATTTGGGGACTGTTTTTATTGGGAGGTGTGTGGAAATGCTGGGTTGTAGGACTACCATTGATCCCTGCAAATTACAGAACTTTCCCTTTCAGGAATGTGAGTAAAATCTGCTATTTTATCCAATGTTTGAATCTTGCAGTGCATTCTGGGGAAGAAAAAATGGGGGGATCCATGCCAACAGTGCCATACTACACCCCACCTAGTGTCCAGTTTTCAGAAATGTCTTGGATTCGTAGGTTTCCCAGGGTGCCAGCCAACCAAATACCACAGCTACCCACATCCCGGAAAAACTGAAATTTTAAGAAAAATCTTGATGTCTCCATGTTGTATTTTGTGGTCTTTCCGGTTGCACGTGTTTAGCATATACATACAAGTGGAGTACTGATTTTATCCAGAGAAGTGTGGGAACATAGAATAGTAGACTATTTATCATTATCTCTTGACCTTATCTGCCTTTTGGCTTCCAAATGTAAGTCAGTGTCTAAGAAATAACACATTTTGCAAAACGACCTCGGAATAAGAGTCATATGAATGACCACTATTTCTAAACTCTGATTATTGGGTGCATTTCAAAAATTCATAGCTTTCATTCATCCCCATAATTTATTCTTTAAATCTAACATTATGAATTAATGCATTGTCAGCACACAATGAAAAAGCATTATGAGTTGCAACTCATTGATAACTCTTGGTATCGCATGGTTTTGGACAAGCACCAAACTCTACGTATTCATATTACTTTTATAAAAAAAGACATCAGGCAAAAAATACAGGTCGAACATTGTGACTCATTTCTATTTTTCCTACCTGCTTAGTTTTTTATTGCAATGATTAGTTTCTTTGGGGAAACCAGGAGCGATTTACATCAATGAGACCTTGCTTATTTCAGAATATTGACTATTTTTCAAAAATATGCATCTTTCCTGATTCACTCATTGGTTTATTACCGCTTTCCCCACAAAATTGCAAGTAGGCAGAAACTTCAAAAATAGGAAATATTAACTGTCACTAATTAAACTGCAAAAAATGTGGTGAAAAAACAAGGTTTTTTTACTTACAAGTCTAGAAGCTGTGATGTGGGTGACATCAGCACAACAATTCTTTCGTTATTTCATTTTCATTAAAAAAAAACACACTTGAACTTTCTTGCACAACACTTTTTCCTCATTGTTCTAAAAAAAACAAAATGTTAAACATTTTCATTATTTTCTCGGATCCTGCGGGGTATCCACAAATTCTCTGGACCTTTAGAATCCATAGCCGGTGGGAAAAATGACATAAATTAGGCCTGAATATCTTTTGTGGAAAAAAGTTATGAAGGTTTACGTGCAAACTGCCCCAAATATCAAAACAGTCATTGGCAAAGCTATTAGGGCTGGCACTGGCCGCCAGCCTTTTGTCTTTTTCAGTGCTTGTTTTGTAATGGTTTTTGCAAAACTTAATTGTTGGTGAAACTGCTGGCCTCTCAATCTAAAAAAAAGTACAAATATTGTTTTTGTCTCAAAAAGCACTCATTGCTATAATAGTCCCTAACAACAACTACTTTGTGTTTGGATGTGCTCTTTGCGAAAGACAGAGCATATTGTCCTCAGTCACAATGAAGTTACCCAACAAATGTGATGACACAATAACAGACCAGTGGATGAAAAGGGCTGGCTGAAAGCCCCAATAAGTATAGTATACATATAATTTTAGTAAAATCAAACGATCTTGGCTAACGCCAGGTCTACGCATCTCTCCGCGGCACCGAACCCGCGGAGTTTAGGAGAACTCCTAGTGCAATGCCGCGCTTAGCCCCGCATAGGCTCTCTTCCACGCTGGGAGCCGCTGGCCTCGTTTAAAGGCTCATTGTTTAAATCGCTCGCTCTGCCCGCCCGCCTCTTCTAAAGACTCATTGTTTAAATCGCTCGCTCTGCCCACACCACTCAACCACGGAACTCCCGCAATGAGCCCGCATACCCAGAGAGGACCCCACCTATTCATCTCTACGTGGACATGCAGCCTGGCGGCCGCATACCACACACCAGCTCCTTGAGCCCTAAGTGAAGGCTCCTTCGTCCTGACAGCCGTCCTCCTACTGAATTGCGGGAACCACACAGCCTTTCACGAAGGCTCTCTGCCTTGGGCGCTGCATCCCCACCCCGCTGCATCTCCACCCCCCTCCCTCCCTCAGTGCTGGAGCATCGGTGCTTTCACACCTGGCATCAGGAAAGGGAGATCCCTGTGGCCATTTTATCACAGGCCATTACTCATCCAACTTTCCTGCACTCAAAAAGGCTGAACCTCTAAAAATAAAAACAACAAAAAGTAAAAGAGGACTACCAAGCAAATGAAAAGTCTAGTGAAGACACCTACTAAGGGGCAGCCATCTTGTAACGGCTCCCAACCTACTGTTAAACTGTTGCTCCCCTCCTAGAACAAGGAATTTCACATAATGGCTGGGCCACATTTGAAACCGGCAGGAAACAACGCATATTCTATTCAATACCCCCCCAATCTATCTAAAAATGCCTCTAAAACCTTCAAACACAACCTTCTCAGAAAAACCCCCAAAACACTATTCCTTGACCCCTCTTCAACTCTAAGAAAGGTGTAACAATCAATGACCTCATATTTTTCACAAGAAAAATGGCCAAATGGAGAACTGCCTTTTCCAAGCTACTAACCGTCCACAACAAGAAAAATATTCCCTACGGAACCAGGATTACAATGACACCCGCACAAAGACTTAGAGCCACCCTGAACATAACTTCCTACAAAAATGGCACTGTTCTTATTCAAGCAGCCAATAAGGGCCTAGAACTATTCGACAAATACTTTCCCACACTAAAAACCCACACCAACACTCCACCCTGTGCCCTCCAGGACCTAACTACCCCCTCTATCCCTATCTCTCCTGAATCTCAGCAACCTTCACCCTCTCCTAGAACCTTCAAAAGAAGCATTAACTACTCACCTCCCTTAATACCCAATCTCCGACCCTCTACATCTCCACTTTCCACCACCACCCCTATCCCCATAACCCTCTCCCCCATCCTCAACCCTTTCCCGACCGCCGGAGAAATTCACCACGACAAGGCTACTCAGCGAATCACAAAAAAAAAAAAAACCTTCGCATACCCCACTCATTTTCATCTACCTCTCTCCCAGCCACTCAAACCTACCACACTACCATCACAGACACCGAACCCTCCAGCAATACTACCCCCAACCCTCTCTTTGCGCCGATCCTGCTCCCCCCCTCTTACCAATCTGAACTAGACTCACTCAAAACCCATACTAACCTCACTTCCCGGAACCTCCAAAACGTAATCCTAGAAATCAGAAACATCTTACAACTCCCAGAAAACTCTCTCTCTAAACTCAATCATCTTCAAAACTCTCTAGCCGCTGCCAACAGCGTGATAAACAATATCCCTCTGCCTCTGGCTAATCGAATTCTACGCACATGCAAACAACCCAACTACTTAACGGACTTGGAAATCCAAACTCTACTACTTCTCTACGAAACTCCTACTTGCTCCATCACAAATAAAGAAGAACTCTCTATTATCACAGTCCCCATCAACCCAAACAGAACATCCCAACCGAACTACAGAACGATAAACCCAAATAACCTTCAAACAATAACCCCTACCTCCAAAAATCTCGAGCCTTCTTCAAAGAATGCCTCAAATCAGATCTCCTGCCTCCTACTAATCTGCCGCTCAGCCCAAAAACACGCCTCTGATATCGCTGACCTCATTCTAAACCTGAATATGGACATAACCATCCTCACGGAAACCTGGCTCACAGAATCATCCTCGCCATGCCTAGACCTTCTAGTCCCCCCCATCTACAACATCATAAGACTAGACAGACCTAACAAAAAGGGCGGAGGCATCGCCTGCATACACCGATCCGACATCACTATCTCGAAGTTTCACTCCGAACCCCTGGATTCCTGTGAATACCTAGGGATTTCCCTAAAATCCTCAGATAACCACTCCCACAAACTACATATACTCTACCATCCGCCAGGTAAGAACGCGGTTTTCACAGACCAACTTATGGAAATCATTACAACTAACTTGACCCCTCGTTCCAATGACATATTCCTTGGCGACTTCAATCTCCATTGGGAAGACCCCTTGACAAGCAGGTCAACGCTATCAAGATCTTCCTAGCAGACCATTCCCTGATCCAAGCCATCTCAAAGCCCACCCACTCCAAAGGTGCTACACTTGACTGGATCATCTCCAAAGAAAAAATGATTGAATCTATCTCGATCACGATTACTCACAGCCACTCAAGCCTAAACACTGGATAAGAGACACGAAAAACCTCAACTGGAACAACCTAGCTTCCCACTGTGAAAAAGTTCTCACTCCTCCCAATAACATGTCAGGCGTCAATGACCTCACTGCTCACTACAACTCCACGATGACCAAAGTCTTTGACCAATTAGCCTCTCCAAAACTCAAAAGAATTCCAGACAAAGACAAAAACCCATGGTTCACCAGAGCCCTGAATGAAGAGAGACGTAAACTAAGATTAACTGAACGGAAATGGAGACAACATCCATCCCCCTCCAACTCAAACTACTCAGGAAATCTAGAAACTCATATAACAAAAGTATTCTACAATCAAAAAAAGAATTCTTCGGATCAGAACTAGACAATGCCAAAAATAGACCGAAGAAGCTCATTGAAATTCTAAAACAACAATCTAACAAATTGGCCAAAACCACTCTCTTGACCTCGAAATCACAGCTTAGTATTGAAGAATTTTCCTCTTTCTTCACAGCAAAAACCAACTCCCTTCAACTCGAGCTAAGGACGGCAGCAATTAGTTCACCCACCCCAAAAAGCACACAAGCTGAAAATCCTAAACAACCTGATCTACCTTTGCCCAAAAATAATTCTCATTGGTCTACATTCAAACTTTACGATCTCAATGACATCACCAAAATCTTAGCAACTATCAAACCCAATAACCACTTCAACGAACCTGTCCCCTCAAACTGCCTTCCGCACATCTATCATATCATCTCCCCTCTCTGGACCAAAATCATCAATGCCTCACTAGCGCAAGGTCACATCCCAAATTGCCGAAAAATAGGTCGTCACCCCTATCCTAAAAAAACCGACAGCAAACACCTCCGACCCTAATAATTTCCGACCTATAACCAACATCCCCATGCTAGCCAAGGTCCTGGAAAAATGTGTTCAGCAACAACTGAACCATAAACCGAGGGCTGTTGGAAGAGGAGGGGGGGTTGGGGTGATTTTTAAGGAAAAGTGGAACTTTGCACCTCTACACGTAGATGATGTTATAGGGATTGAACTGCTGGGCTTCTCACTTCAAGAGGCTAAAGGTAGGCTACTTACTGGGGTGGTCTGTTATAGACCCCCGGGTTCTGATACCCAATTTCAAGCACTATTTAATACCATCACTGATCTGAGTCTAACCCATTCTAGAATGATTCTACTAGGGGATTTTAACTTATGGGATAACGGCAGCCTAGATAATCATTTGAGAGACCTAAGGCACACATGTGAGAATCTTAACTTACACCAACTGGTACAACAACCGACTCATCTAGGAGGGCATGTTTTATATCTTTTGTTTGCAAACCAGGCCGAGACTGAGGTGGTTGATATACTGCCTCAAAGCTGGACCGACCATTCTCTAATCCACTTTTGTATCACGACACCTAGTTTAGAGGATAATAATAATCGGCCGGTGATTTATCGAAAGGGAAGAGAATGGGCTAAGTTAGTGAAAAATAGGACATACCCGACCTTTCCGAATCAGAATTGTTTTGCTTCTTCTGTCTCTGTAGGCGAAAATTATCAAACTTACTTCAATTACATAGCTGGAACCCTTGATTCAATAGTTCCAGTAAAACGACTCAAAAACAGGAAAAAACATCTGCCCCCTGGTATAATGATGAGTTGAAACAGCTACGAGTAGCATGTAAAAAGGCTGAGAGAAAATGGAGGAGGGCCTATTTAGAGTCAGATAAGAAAGATTTGAAATTGGTACAGTCCCAATACAAGGAGTCCATCGCCAGGGCCAAAGCAGATTTTATGCTAAATCTATTCTGCAGGCACCAAATAGCACAAAAGCACTCTTTAATATTTTTAGGGATCTCTCTAGCCCTGCTTGCACGAGCAATAAGGTGGTCGCATCGCAGAAACTCTGCGACGAGATTGCCTTTTATTTTGAAGAAAAAATAATTAAAATCGTTGGAGATCTTCACCCCACTGACACCAGTGGCCAGGATGATTCACCCTGGAAGTTAGACGCAGAACCCCAGGTAGACACCACCCTGGAATACTTACAAGTCCCTACGGAGGACTCTTTTAATCATCTTGCCCAAAGTGTGTCCTCGGGATCCCCCTTAGACCCCCTTCCACATAAAATCTGGAAAATATTTGGGCAAGAAACCCTCCCTTGGCTACGACAGATTTGCTGCCAGTCTTTGGAGGAAGGAGAGGTACAAGAGGTATGGAAGCAGGCAGTGGTGACCCCCTTGCTCAAAAAACCATCTTTGGACCCTACAATTCCAGCAAATTTTAGACCAATCTCCCGCCTGCCATATACGATCAAAATTTTAGAAAAGGCAGTTAGCAAAATTCTATCATGCTATCTTGAGGATAATTTCTTGCTGGATATGGATCAATTTGGGTTTCCGCCCAGGACACGGCACTGAGACCGCCTTGGCAACCGTAATGGACAATCTACGAATGCGTGCTGACAATGGGAATTCCTCTGTCCTAGTGTTATTGGACATGTCAGCCGCATTCGATACGGTGAGCCACACAGTGCTAGTGGAAAGATTGAAAAGTATAGGGGTTAAAGGACGGGCCTTGCAGTGGTTACAATCGTATCTGTCAGGAAGACAACAGGCTGTGTCTATGACACCGTTCACCTCTGGCAAGTCCCTAGTATACCACGGGGTGCCGCAGGGCTCGGCGATCAGCCCTGTTCTTTTCAATATCTATTTACGCCCTCTATTCCCCATTATTAAATCTTATGGAATTGACCTGGTCAACTACGCAGATGATACCCAACTGGTGTTTTCCCTGGAGGGGAAACAAGCGGTATCTATGGATACCTTCCAGGAGTGTATGCGCCAGACTGCTGGTTGGCTCAGGAAAAATTCCTTACAGTTTAATGGGGGAAAACAGAGGTGGTGTATTGTCCTGCTACCAGAATGTCCCGACATCTACCGGTGGAGTTCAAGCTTACCCCCGAGGATGAACCCTTGACTCCTGTTAAAATGGTGCGTAATTTGGGGGTCATGATGGATGATAACCTCCAAATGGAATCACAGGCCAACAAAACTGCTAGTGTCTGTCTCTCCCTGCTACGCATGTTACGGAAGGTTCTTCCGCTACTACCAAAAGATACTCGATCTCTTGTAGTGAGGAGCATAATTTTGAGCAGATTGGACTACTGCAACTCCCTGTATTTGGGAGCACCGCAATATATTCTGCAGGGGTTGCAGAGAGTCCAGTCCATGGCAGCTAAGCTGGTGCTAAATAGACAGCATAGGTCTTCCACGGCATTGGCCTTGAGAGACCTGCATTGGCTGCCTATTAAGGAAATAATTTGCTTTAAATCCCTTTGTATTGTACACAGAGCAGTACATGACCTGGGTCCAGTTCCCCTGCAGGAGATGTTCACCTGGTATAATCCCAGGAGGCAGCTTCGCTCTTCGAGTGCAAATCTGATAACAACCACCAGATTTAAGAGATCCAGGATGGGGGGCAGAGCTTTTGGTGTGGCCACTGCGCGCCTATGGAACGAGCTGCCTCAGAACCTTAGACAGGCCAGTTTTCTGACCTGTTTTAGGAAGAGTCTGAAAACTTGGCTATTTCCAAGGGGTGAACACTAGATCCCCCCACTGACAATTGGTTCTGCTGTTACAGTGGCTGTTTTCAATCTAAGCGCCAGGATACACGTAGGGTGGCAGTTTTGCGCTATATAAGTTTTTAATTCAATTCAATTCAAGACAGCACGGATTTCAAACTACTGAACGACTGCCAATCGGGTTTCAGACCCGGGCATAGCACAGAAACAGCAATTCTGCATATAGTAGACGACCCCCTCCTTGCCCTTGACCATAATGAAACCTGCCTACTAGTCCTGCTCGACCTCTCTTCAGCCTTCGACACGGTCAATCACGACAAAATTCTAAGAAGACTGGAAAACAGGATGGGTTGATCCGGCACAGTCCTTCAGTGGTTCAAATCCTTTCTGGAAAACAGAACGCAATTGTTCATGGTGAATAAAAATCTTTCTCCCTCTTCACCCAACCTACTAGGAGTGCCACAAGGCTCAACCCTATCCCCCGCGCTATTCAACCTTTATGTCGAACCACTAACCGAACTACTACAACAGGCGAATATCTCCTTCCACATGTACGCGGACGACACTCAACTTTACATCAAGATCATCGAAGAGATAAAGATGATGAATGAAGCTCTCGAAAAGACCGTCCACTGGCTAACGACCAACTTCCTCAAGCTCAACTCACAAAAAACAGAATTTCTCCTAATCTCCCCCCCAAAAAAAACTCTCTGGAAATAAAGAATTGGACCAAGATGATCACTGCTCTAAATTGCACGCCGATTTTGGTGGACTCCACAAAATCGCTTGGAGTTACACTGGACAAGAACCTTAACATGCAAACACACATCAACTTGTTGGCTAAAAATGCCCGCTTTCACCTCAGCTATCTCAGAAAAATAAAACCATTCATCGAGAACCCTGACCTCAAAACTGCAGTTCAGGCTTTAGTCATCTCAAGGTTGGAGTACGGATGCACTACCCTCTCGGGGCTTCCCAAAATCTCAACAGCCCCTTTAAAAGCCTGTCTCAACGCAGCAGCAAGACTCCTAACAGGATCTAGGAAATTTGACCACATATCGCCACACCTGAAGGCGCTCAACTGGCTACCCTACGAAGCTAGAATCCACCTAAAAATGGCCTGCATCACTCATAAAGCTCTACACCACAATACCCCCCAGTACCTTTCCCAAAAAACGTACTTTATCTGGAGGAAACAGACACTCTAGGAGCTCCGACAATCTACTCCTGAAACCCTCTCACTTCAGCAAGAAAAAAACTTCGGACAGAGCATTCTCCGGACCGGCACCAAGAATTTGGAACGCCCTACCTCCTAGCATCAGAAAAATCTCTTCTACACCACTATTCAAAAGGGAAGCAAAATCATTCCTGATGAGCAAATTCCTTCCTTAATTACGCATATGCCTCACTGTATGGGGCACTACTATCACACTGGCTATTTCACTGACTTGCAAGGCACTGATCCAGTCCACTACTTCAACTGTTCTACACTCCCCTAATGACTCCCTAGCCTCTATGACTTACTTGTACCCGAACTTGTTCCTACTGCTCAGAACAAATCATCCCGTTTTATCACTTCTGCTACCTGCCGAACCTTGTTAACAATATTGTGATACTTTCTCTGCTCTGTTCTTGCTCTGCTCTGTTTTGTAAAGCGCTCTGATACCAGTAGCGGCCCGTGGTGGGAGTGCTGCCGGGCGGTGACGCGGGGTGGGGGAGTGGCAGGGCGGGGGTAGTGAACTACGGATTTGGCCGCACTGAGGTAAGTAAACAAAAATAAATAAAACGAATTTGCTGCGCGCGCTGCAACGCCAAATGCAATGCAGCGCGCGCAACGAAATTCGTTTTATTTATTTTTTTGTTTACTTACCTCAGTGCGGCCGAAATCCGTAGTTTACTACCCCCACCCTGGCCCTCCCCCGCCCCGCGTCACCGCCCGGCAGCACTCCCACCACGGGCCGCTACTGCCTGATACCCTACTCTGGGACTTGTTCGCGCTATAGAAAACTCTAAAAATAAAAAAATAAAAAATAAATAGCGGTCAGCACTGGGTTGAGGCGCAGCACTAAATGGGTTAATCCCACCCTCACCGCCAGATAGAAGAGAATCGGTTTGTTTGCTGTAAATCTTTTTTTTTTTTTTTACCACAAAAGAGGAGAGGAAAACATTGTGAATAAACCTGCATTCTGCGTGTACTGTTTACCGTGGCAACGACACGAGGGCTGCATATTCGTACTTACACACAATGGCAACAGGGTGCAAATTTGCTGTTCCTGCAGTATATTACAAATTACGCTCGATTATGTGTCTCGACTAAGGAAATTCGTTTGAATACTACATAATGCATAATCGTCAGGTTGTCCCACCCCCAAATATTTTGCAATGCATTAGCCGATGATAAAGCCAGAGACCATGCCATAATGACAAGGGGGCCACCTAGCGGCTTGTCAGTGAACAGTCACCAGCAAACACGATAAAAGCATGAATGAAGGCTACGAACACATTGATCTTAGATTAATTTGCGATTAATTGTACAACATTAATTGTACAGGAGATGTTTGTGCAAAGAGCTCTGAAATCAACTCCACCTCTAGCAACACCTACAGCTCGTATCCCCCTTTCTGAAAGACGGGCTTGGATGGATCCAATGGCACAGTCATCCCTTCCAATCCCATCCCCCACCAGCCCACCATAATCCACCTTCCCCATCCTCTGTAATGTGTACCTGAACCCTGCGACTCTATTTATTACATTCCGCGCTACTTTTTCCCTTCATCTCCTCAATCCGCCGAGACTCTCGGCCCTTGGGACCATCCGACGCCCCTTTCTGTGCCCAGGTTCACCTATAAACCTCTATAATTCCCCGGACCATGCGACACTGGTAAAACGAATCCATCACAGATGTTTATTGCTCTTTCACCCCATGCCCATCACCCCTTATCAATAAGGACTGCACTCCCTTGCCAGATCGAGTTTTTGCTTCTTTTTATTTTAATTCAAGCATGTAATGAGAAATGTACTTTTGAATACAATGGGCTAAGAGGACGATTGTCAAATCAAAACCTGCAAACGTAGCAAGGGGGACACCTAGTGGATTTCTAGGGGACTGGCACACGAAATGTATTTAAGAAGGACGATCTGGTCACGGAATAGAATTCGAATTAATGGGGTGAGGTTTATTGTGTGAACGAGCAATAAACATCGCTGATGGATTGTCAATAAACTGGTGTAATATCGTTGGTGTAATATTTTCAATGCATACACTTAAAATAATTTTAGAAAAGAAGTTGGAATTGTGTTAGAAAAACTAAAGAATACCTCTCTTGACATCGATATCCTCTTTAAATTCACATTTCGGATTTATAAAAAGTTTAGCGTTAGGACGTACAAACGAACTAAAAGGCACCCTTGGCTGATATCACCTTGCGGCCGTGGCGTTCAGGAATGACGCAGCCGAGCTGGCTTCACGGGCATGTCGAGCCCGTCGCGCGCGCACCTCTTTGTAATTAATGTCTGCCTTTGTGCCTCATGTTGTGTGTTGGCTTCAGTGCTAAATAAAGAAGCGCCCGGGGGAATTGGGATGGCGACGGCCCCATGGATTTTTTCTGCAAGCAAATCTATCCTCAGTGTTCAAATGACTGCAATCTGTCGCTGAGCTGAAGTTAATTAGAGAGAAGGTTAAAAACAAGCACACTAAATTCTAACAAAACATTTCTTTTTGCCATTCGGGGTATTTTTCGCTGTCGAGGAGCTTTTGTTTATTCTAGTAAATATGCAGAGTGGCGGTGATGCTGGTATCCTGGTGGTCGGCAGGACAACCCCCGAGGGGGGAGGGGGGGGGGGCTGTCAGTTAGATTTTAGGCACATGTTAAATGCATTGCGATGAATATGCGAACAATAGAGCCAGGAGAGGAGACAGCTGCATGTCCACGGATTAACCCCCAAATCTGACTTGCTTACAACCCCATTCTACATTCTCAGATGGGGGTACGCCTCTTGTGGATTTTCGGATCACTTTTTTAAAACGTGTAAAATGAGTGAAACACACAGAGAAATAAAATAAACGCAGCTAACGTGTGAGATACTACTTTAGCATGTGACGAACTGCCTGCAGTGCCACCTCCCCCTTGAATGCACTAGTGGTAGGAGGCGTGCGAGGGACAGCCCTTGCTTTTCTGTCTCGTCTCTTTCCTTATCACCGGGGCGCTCATTTGTGACATCTAAGGAAGTAAAGAGACATCAGGGTGACAGATTTAAATCTCCTGGCTGGAGTACCGGCTTCTGGTGTGACAGGATTCATTTGCTGATGGCCAGCCTCTCACTGCCTCTGTGAGGGGCTGACTTTGCCAGGCCACACGCCCATTTATGGCATTATCTGTTGCCCATTATTGTATCGTGATTATTGTACCAGGAATTTTCTGTGACCTCTTTCAGCATGCATATTTTTCACCACTAGCACAATCTCCTTGGGAAATGGAGAACGGGGTTCACTGCACTAGGCCTGCACCAGGTAAGCCGCAGAGATGTGCAGAGTCTGGAAGGCTGGGATAACTTCGAGGCTAGTGTCTTGGGTCTAAAGAGACAGAGAGCTGAAGACCCCCTGGGCAGCTGGCCCCATTCCCAATACATGTCTCCTAGTGAGGGACTTGTGGGGTCTAGTTCGAACCAAAGGAAAGGTTAGACTCGAGTGGAGAGGGAGAGTCCACTGAATTACACCTTCTGGTTGACATTGTCCAAGCCAGGCCATCAACATCTACTTTGTGGACAAAGCGGACAAAGGGCCTGAAACAGATGGGTCTGAAGTCCATTCGCCCGTCCTGCTGGCCGCTAGGGCAATGGGGCGAGATAAAGTCTGTACAGGCTGGACTACTCCACAGACTCCTGCTGGGCTGGCAGGTTAGTGGGTGCTGGGGTCCAGTCTACTGCAGTTGGGTTACCCTTTAAAATTCCTCCTGAAAACAACAGCTGATGGCTGGTTCCCCGTGATGTATGCCATTATGATTGTTCACACTGTTTTTTTCCATATCAAAAAAATGTCTTGTATTTTTCCGTCCCTTTCCTTTCAGCACAGGTCTAGGCGCTGAACACTTGACTTCAAATTTGACTTCATTGCACTCTGGGGTTGCCCGAGTATTCACTTATAAGACTTCAAAGACAACAGCAAATGAGAGGTAGCATCCGTTTTAAAAAATCATGCATTTCAAAGGAGGGAGCCCTGACCCAGGCTCCAGTAGGCGTCCACTGGCTGCCAGTGAAGAAAGGGATAAGGGTCAAGTCAATCCGGATTCTACATCAAGCCCTCTATTGAAAGATTCCAGGCTATACTTTGGTCAAACTTACCTTTTACAGACGGGTAGATCTTTGACACTAGAATATCTAGACCTCGCTGTCCTGCCCAGTAGGGGTCTTCATGCCTTTTTATCCCAGCCTACCAGACCCTGGAATTATTTACCTGTTATACTTCAGCCCTCATTGTGAGTTTTTCAGGATTCTTGATTCGACCGGTAATGGCCCATTCCGCACAGTACAACTGAGAATACTGAAGTCATACAGCACCCGGAAATTACTTCACCCCTAAGTATCAGAAGTTCCAGGCGCGGCATTAATGCGTCAGAGTCCTGCGGCACTCAGAATGGAGGCCTTAGGCATGAGCGAAACCATCCGAGGTTCTGTAAAGATCTGAAGAGTTTCCTTTTTTGGGCCGAGGGCTAATATGGTCTTCGTGGCTAACTAGTTGTATTTTGGATGTTAATGATGTTCTCAGGGTCAAGAAGCACTAGAAGGGTAATCATTGCACTTTATAAACTCCATAATATAAGCAATCGACAGAGTAAATCTTGCCTGCCAAAAATTGAGCTGAGGTAAGGTGATGGCCCAGAAGCATGCTTTATATGCCCTTAAAGAGGGTATGTGTCCCAAGAAGGCAAATATCTTTCTTTGTCACTGCCCCTTCTGTGTGCAGGCGTCAGAGCTGAAGGGGGAGAAGCGGGCAAGAACGGAATGCACTCACCCCATCAGATGCTTCCAGTTGTCATCCCCACCGCTCAATTCTAGATTCCAGCATTACTATGGGTCTTCGTCATTGGGCTCCTCTGTCTGCAGGGAATTTACTAGCTCTTCAAACACAATCTTCTATGGTGGTGTATGGTTGAAGTCCTGGCTAATTAAAAATATGTTGATATATGAGAGAAAGAATCTCTTGCTGTACATTATAGGGATATTGGATTACACTGAAATGTTCGGATACCATATATAGGCATGAGTCCGAAGGCCAAGTTCCTTCATAAGGTTACAGAACTTCAAGGTGACTTGCAAAGTTATGTTAATGTACAACAGTGTATTTTATTCCTCATAATATAAGACCACAGCATTACCCTTCTTCCAAAAAGCCTAAACACTTGGCCTGTTTCTTCTTTATGCAAATGACAATAGATGCAAATACGTAGAATACATCTAATGAGGAATTAAACACAGCAACATACAACTAGTAGTTTGATTCCAAAACATTATACACATAGTTTCAGGTGTATGACTTTCAAACATAGGAAGAGCTCTTTATGTGTGATAACATGCAACAATATTACTGCCCTCCTGAAATTCACTATAATTGTTAAATAAAAACAAGCTGCCATAAATGGCTACTTTCTGCTAATAACTTCATTTCAGAAAAACAGTTCAGAAGAGCTGACACGCTAGTTTTCCATTTTAATGTTTAAATAGCAGTTGTAATGTTTCCCCTTGATCTGCCCTTCACACTGTCTTATGGCTCTGACAGTAATAACGTCTTATAGTTGAGCAGCTCCCTCAGTTTCTTATTACAAGTGAATAGAGACATCAAACTTTGACTATATTAAGGAGAATAGAGATAGGTTTTATACTGGGATTGCAATCTTCCATGTACAATAAAAAAATAAAAGTTAGCAAGTATCAGTTATTGTTCTAGCTTCATCTCTGTTGGCCTGCATGTGACTGTTGCTTTTTTCATGATCACATAAAACACTAACTGAGTTTATCACATCTGCTGAGTTCCACAAGGATCCTCACTCAGCCCCACTCTATTCAACACCTACATTACCCCACTCACCAGTATCATTCGCACCCACGGAATCAACATCATATCCTATGCTGATAACACACAGCTCATACTCTCCCTTTCTGATAAGATGCCAAACACCCAGACCAATTTCTCCACCTCCATGACCAAAGTCACCAGATGAATGGAAACCAACTGCCTCAAGCTCAGCACAGACAATATGGAAGTAGTAATCTTTAACAAAGACACTTTGCTCTAGGACTCCACCTGATGACCTGCCAAACTCTGACCCACACATCTCCTCACAACCCATGCAAAGAACCTCGGAATAGTAATTGACAACCAACTCACCATGGCTGGTCAAGTGAATGGAGTCTCCGTCTCCTGCTTCCACACACTCAAGATGCTCCAGAAGATCTTCAAATGGCTCCCCACCAACACTTGCAGAACCATCACCCAAGCCCTTATCAGCAAATTGGACTACAGCAACACTCACAATGCTTGAATCAACGCTCAACTGTGTAGAAGACTCCAGACCATGCAAAACTAAGGGCCAAGTCTCACCTTCAAGCTCTCACCTCACATCACCCCATATCTCAAAGAGGTCCACTGTCTCCCAATCCAGAAAAGAGCACTCCTCAAAATCATCCCACACACATACGTCTTACACAATATTGGATCCACATACCTCAATAACTGCATAAACTTCCATAAACCTACCAGACACCTCTGCTCAGCAAAACATCTACTTGCACACATCACCTGAATACGCAGAACCAGAACCGACAGTTGTACCTTCTCCTACCTTGCTCCTAAAGCCTGGAATACCTGCTCCTGCACATAAGAGCCTAGCCCTCAGTTCTTGAATTCCACAAGAACCTGAAGACCTGGTTCTTCACCTAGACCCCACCCTGGCTTGGCACATATAGCTCCTGCTTCAGCACTAGGATACCCCCATGGGTGAGTTGTGCGCTATGCAAATACAAGTAACATAACACAACACAACCCAACACAAATACAATAACTTAACTTTTAGTTAGAAGTTTGGGGTAAAAAGCACTGAGTGAGTTTACTTTTAGTTAGAAGTTTGGAATAAATAAATATTCCAATCTGCATTGTTAGTGAATGAAGAATAATTATCAGTATACAGTTTAATGCATACCTTACATATTTGTTTTCAATAGACTGGTTGTTAGAAATGGGATTCTTGGTAGGCTAGGGCACGGGCCAAAAGCCAGCCAAAGACCACCACTCTAGTCAGGATAAGGGAGTTACACTTCTAAAATAACCCCTGCTCACCCCCTTGGTAGCTTGGCACGAGCAGCCAGGCCTATCTTAGAGGCAGTGTGTAAAGCATTTGCACATAACCAACAGTAATACAGTGTACGCACTACAAAAGGACACCACACCAGTTTAGAAAAATATCCAATATTTTTATATAATTAAAACAAGACCAAAAACGATAAAGAACCACAATACTATACTTAAAAGTTCACAATTCAAAAATACGCTGATTAAAAAGAGTTCCTTGTGTGGATAGCGCCGTCCGGGCTACCACGGCATCGTGAACACACAAATCTAAAACAGTTCTGGCTGACTGCGGGGTTGCAGGCCAGCTACGGTGTCGGGAAGACCCGCAAGCAGTACCTTTCAGAGATGCAGGGCGATGGGGCCCTCAAAGTCACAAGCGTTGCAGGTCGATCTCCTCTCTGATGGAGTCAGGAGCGCTGGCGTCGGCAGGCGTCGGGTGCTGCGGTGCGAAGTGCAGCGGTGCGGCGTGCGGTGCCCTCAGGTCGCGGTGCGAGCAACGGCTCGGTGGCGGCGTCAGATGGCATCATCGGTGAGACCAGGGTCGCGGTGCGAGATGAAGGCGGTGCTCGTCACGGTGCTGGCAGATCACGGTGCAAGCAGCGGCGGCGTCGTTGCTGAAGCGCTGTCGTCGGCTGACGAACTGGAGTCAATGGCGCCGGCGTCGGTAGGCCAAGGCTGCGGTGTGGGATGAGGACGGTGCGTCGTGTAACTTACGAGCGGTGCCCTCTGCGTTGCCTTCAGGACACGGAGTCGGCAGTGGCGTCGTAGACGTCGTCGAGTTGGTGTTCTTTGGGTTGCAGCACAAAACACACAGTCCCCAGTGCTGCGGATCGAAGAACTTGAAGTCTTTGCTGTTCCTGAGACTTCGTGAACAGGGGGCAAGCTCTACCTCAAGCCCTTGGAGAGTCTCACAAATTTAGGTTGCAGAAAGTCCAGTCCAGGCCTTTCACTACCCAAGATAAAAGCAGCCACTGCAGGTCAGCCCAGCAAAGCACCCAGCAAAGCAGTCGTTCCTTTTGCAGCTTCTCCGGCTCTTCTTCTTGGCAGTCTTCTTGTCCAGATGAGTTCTAAAGTTCAGGGGTCTGGGACCCAGCATTTATGTCCAAAAATCCTTTGATCTCTTAGGCAGAGAGGGCCTGTGCCCGGTCAGGACCAGTTCTGCCTTCTCTGGTGTGAATTCCTGGCAGGAGGTGGAGACGGCATTTGTCAGAGGCAGAGCAGGCCCTTTGAGGTGCAAAGAAATCTCCTCCCCTTCCCCCATCGTAACCCAGGTCTCTTCAGCCCTTTCCTGACCTACCTAGACCATCTGGCGCCCCTCCTGCTCCCCAGCCTTCTGTCATCCAAAACCCAGACAGGCAATCCACATTCCAGCAGAGGCACACGGGATGATTGAGCAAGAAAATACCTACTTTCTAAAAGTGGTATTTTCAAACACAGAATGTAACAAGCATTGGCATAGGCAATAGGTCTCGCTTTTGGGACCTTATAAGTATTTAGTTATGCAGCACAATATCCTTGGTGCAACAACATCAACTGTTGCATGGCTAAACACTTATAAGGTCCCAAAGGCGAGACCTATTGGCTATGCCAATGCTTGTGTTTTTTTTTGCAGCGCCACCTCCCCTCCACCCTGGCAGCAGGCGGCAGGCCTGGGTCCGGGTATGGGCTCCGGGAGTGCCAGCAGCGGTGGGCGAGGGTGGGCTGGGCAGTGTATCGCTGCTCTGGGGTCCGGCGCAATTTAAAGGTTATTTTGCACAGTAACTATTTTTAAGAGTATTGTATGTTGGATTTTTGTCGTTTTTGGTCTTGTGGGTTTAGATAAAGTTTTCTTAGTTTTTCTAAACCGGTGTGGTGTCAATTTGTAGTGTTTTCACTGTGTTACTGTATGCATGCACAAATGCTTTACACACTGCCTCTGAGATAAGCCTACCTGCTTGTGCCAAGCTACCAAGGGGTGAGCAGGGGTTATTTTAGAAGTGTACCACCCTTACCCTGACTAGGAAGAAGGGTCCCTACTTGGACAAAGGTGCAAATCTCTGCCAACTAGAGACCCCCATTTCTAACACTTTCCAATTGGAAATGACACTTACAAAATGTAATAGGGTAATCCCAATTTTAACCTATGGGAGAGATGGGCCTTGCAGTAGTGAAAAAATAATGTAAGAGTTTTTCAGTACCAGGATGTGTAAGACTTAAAAGTACATGTCCTACTTTTTAAATACACTGCGCCCTGCCCTTGGGCTGCCCAGTCCAGGGTCTATCTTAGGGGTGACATATGTATTAAAAAGGAAGGTTTGGGCCTGGCAAGATGGTCAACTTGTCAGGTCGACATGGAAGTTTAAACCTGCACACACTGTCTCTGGAATGGCAGGCCTGAGGCATGTTTAAGGGGCTACGTAAGTGGGTGTCACAATCAGTGCTGCAGGTCCACTAGTAGCCTTTAATTTACAGGCACTTTGCACATGTATTGCACTTCACTAGGGACTTATAAGTAAATTAAATATGCCAATTGTGGATAAGCACATGCACTTTAGCACTGGTTAGCAGTTGTAAAGTGCCTAGTGTCCTAAAGCCAGCAAAACAGGAGGCCTGAAGGCAAAAAGTCAGTGGAAACCATGCCAAGGATGCCAGTTCTAACATGTTTTATGCTTACACATCTGGGGTGCGCTCCGCTTGCCTCCGGGTGTGGCCACAGTGCTTGCAGGACTGGCTAAAGGGTTCCGGCTGTGATCAGGTGGGCGGGGTTTTTGCTTACTGCTCCATTTGTCTTTTGTTGTTCCTGACAAAGATCTTTCTTCTCTAGTCTAAAGTCTGAGGACCTAGTGCCCGACCCCACATCTATGGCACTGTGTAAAGCTTTTCCCAAAGACCAGCACTAATTTTGAGCTGATGCACACACCTGCTGCCCAATTAAATTCTGTAGAGAAGCAGATCAGCCTGTAGGCGGAGCATAATTTCTTCTCTCAACAGCCTTCTTAAAGCTCTTTTTCTGGTGATCACATAAGGTCTAACAAAAGCTGCACTATCAAGCCAGCTATAAAATGAAATCACATGTCCCAGAGTGCAACAGTTGTTGGCAAAAAAATACTAGGACCTTTTCAAAAAGTCATACAATGACAAAGGGCCACATGGCAGCCCTGTACAATCTCCATAAGCATGCTGTAAGAAACACCTGGTGGGCGATGCTCATCCGATCAAGGGTTTATAGCATTGTCTCCTGAGGAAGGTCTCTTGCAAGCCTCGTCCCCACTGAGCAGCTATAGAAAATGTTGCTTTTATCATCACATGACATTTATCATCGAATATAACGACTTCCCTGTCGGATACTCGTATTTTCTTCACAGTCTATACGCACTCTTCTAGTGCAAGGAACAGATGATTCAGTGGGGGGAAAGGGGGAGAGGGGTCGAAGGTGTTGTCTTTCTAAACCTTCGCCCATGTGACGACTTGTCACCCCGTTTTACTGCATTCCACACTCCATTCACAGACAGACGACCCCTCCCCTCCCCCCCCCCAGGAAACTTTCAAGACTTCAAAGGCAGTAGGTGTCATTCTGCGAGGTAACCATTGCAGGAAGCACAGTAAAGCCATCAACATCAGTAGCATAACAAAAGGCTCCCATTTCCAGCCTCAGACCCAGAGGAAGAAAAGGGTAGTTGTAACAATGCCGAACCCTCTGTTTAAGCGAGAGTGTCCTATCAATACAAACACTGTTGACTTTTCAAAAATATTTTTGTACACCACGAACTCGGCTCACAGGCATTGGAGCGCTTTAGAAGAGCATTACTTTAAACAACGTCATGTTCATTATTTAGATACCGGGAGATTAAATGATGTGCCCAGAATCACAGGATCTTGAACAGACGCCGGGACTGAGCTTTGTTCCCCAGCTCCAAAGTCGCAGCCTTCTCCCCCACCGCAGGAGTTAGAATAACAAACAAGGAAAAAACCAAGCACGCGAGTGGTGCGCGCGCGCACGCTTGCAAGCAGCAGGTGTGACCACACGCTCGTGCACCATGGCCTTTTGCTTGCGGGTAACCGCAGGGAAAAGGCCATTGTGCACAAGCGTGTGGTCAGCTTTCTGAAACCCCTAACATAAAGTCTTGCCAGAGCAGCGCTTGCGTGCTACTCGAGGCTCGACCTAAAAATCACCTTCACTAAAAGATGCATCTTTAGATTCTGAGTTCAGGCATACTAAATTCTATTTTCTTACCGAATTCCCTGGGCCAGTTATGTTTATAAGATGTTATAAACAAACCTCCCATTCTATCCTATGGGGAACTGGTAGCCTTGCAATAGTGAAAAACGAAATTGGCTGTAATTCACTATCAGGACATGCCACACACACCAGGGCATGTCCCCCCTTTCACTTACACTGCACCCTGCCCACAGGGTTACTTGGGCCTACCTGAGGGGTGTCTGACATGCAAGAAAAGGGAAGGTTAGGGACCGGCCAGTGTGTGTACTGGCCAAGTCGACATGGCAGTTACAAACTGCGCGCAGACTCTGCAATGGCAGGTCTGAGGTACCTTTTCAGGGCTACTCACGTGGGTGGCACAATCAGTGCTGCAGGCCCACTAGAAGCATTCGATTTACAGGCCCTGGCGCACTCAGTGCACTTTACTGGGGACTAACAAGTAAATCAAAGATCCAATCATGGAAACACCAGTCCATAACACATATTACCACAGGAGCACTTGCACTTTACCACTGATCAGCAGTGAGAAAAGTGCACAGAAACACGAAGCCAGCACATACAGAGTCAAAAACCGAGAGGTCAGAAAGCAAAAAACTCAGGGGAAACACGCCAAAAGATGCCAAGACTAACACATGTCCCCTCCAGCTGAAAGTAGGGAGAACTACCCAACCTCCTGGGAGTTCTCTTCACTAAGGCGGAAGAACCTGGACAGACCATCTGCATTGGCGTGTTCTGTGCCAGGGCGGTGTTCCACCGTAAAGTCCATTCCCTGTAGGGAGATGGACCACCTCAGCAGTTTCGGATTCTCACCCCTCATTTGCATCAACCATCTGAGGGGCCTGTGGTCTGTCTGAACCCGGAAGTGAGTCCCAAACAGGTAGGGTCTCAGCTTCTTCAGCGCCCAGACCACAGCGAAAGCTTCCCTTTCTATGGCACTCCACCTCTGCTCCCTGGGGAGTAGTCTCCAGCTAAGGAAGACTACAGGCTGGTCTAGGCCCTCTTCGTTCAGTTGTGAGAGCACCGCTCCCACTCCATGCTCTGAAGCGTCAGTCTGCACCACGAATTCCTTGGAGAAGTCGGGTGCCTTGAGCACGGAGGCTGTGCACATGGCGGCCTTCAGGGCATCAAAAGCCTTCTGGCAGGACTCAGTCCAGATCACCTTCTTGGGCTGCTTCCGGGAAGTCAGCTCTGTTAAGGGGGCAACAATGGTGCCATACCCCTTCACAAACCTCCGGTAGTACCCGGTGAGTCCTAGGAAGGCCCTCACCTCTGTCTGGGTCTTGGGGGGCTCCCAAGCCAGAATGGTGTCAATCTTGGGCTGTAGGGGCGCCACCTGGCCGCTTCCTACCTGGTGTCCCAAGTACACAACCGAACCCTGCCCGATCTGGCACTTACTGGCCTTGATCATGAGGCCTGCCTTCCGCAGCGCCTTCAACACTTCACCAAGGTGCTGCAAGTGTTCTTCCCAGCTGGAACTGAACACTGCGATGTCATCCAGGTAGGCAGCACTGAAATCCTCCAGCCCAGACAACACCTGGTTGACCAACCTCTGGA
Organism: Calotriton arnoldi; assembly: GCA_963921515.1. NCBI lineage: Eukaryota > Metazoa > Chordata > Amphibia > Caudata > Salamandridae > Calotriton > Calotriton arnoldi. The sequence goes on from CAWUFW010003599.1 coordinate 1,322,264, forward strand.
AGGTGGCAGGGGCATTCTTCAACCCAAAGGGCATCACCCGGAACTGGTAATGTCCTTCTGGGGTGGAAAATGCTGACCTCTCCTTGGCCCCAACGGTTAAGGCGATCTGCCAGTACCCAGACGTTAAATCAAACGTGCTGAGGAACTTGGCAGCTCCCAACCGATCAATGAGCTCATCAGCTCTGGGGATGGGGTGTGCGTCAGTCCTGGTGACGGCATTGAGCCCACGGTAGTCCACACAGAACCGTAGTTCTGGAGCGGCACCGGGTGCAGCAGCCTTTGGGACCAAGACCACTGGGCTGGCCCAAGGACTGTTGGAAGGCTCGATCACCCCTAACGCCAACATCTTAGAGACCTCCTCTTTAATGCTGGCCTTGACCCGGTCAGTCAACCTGTAAATCTTGTGTTTCACAGGAGGGCTGTCACCAGTGTCCACGTCATGGGTACACCAGTGAGTGACACCTGGGGTCAGGGAGAACAGGGGGCAAACTGTCCCAACAACTGGTGACAATCGCTCTGCTGTTCTGGGCTCAGTGTAGGGGAGAGGATCACACCTTCCACTGACCCATCGTGCTCCTTGGTAGACAGGAGGTCATGGGAGAGGTTCACTTTCCTCTTCCGTTCCATCATCTGTCGCCAAGAGCATGCTCACTTCGGACCTCTCGAAGTGGGGTTTGAGGCGGTTCACGTGGAGGACCCTCAAAGGGTTCCTTGGAGCCTGCAAATCCACCAGGTAGGTGACGTCACTTTTGCGCTCCACCACCTCAAATGGCCCAGTCCACTTGTCCTGCAAGGCACAAGGTTCCACGGGGGCCATGACCCACACTTTCTGCCCAGGTTGAAATTCGACCAGAGTGGCATTCTGGTCATACCACTTCTTCATTTCTTCCTGGCTTGCTTCCAGGTTCGCCTGAGCGAGTTTCCTGAAGCGGGCAGTTTGGTTTCTGAAGGCCAGCATGTAACTAAACACATCCTGGGGAGTTTTTCTGGGAGCTGCCTCCCAGCCTTCCTTGACCAAACTCAGAGGTCCTCTCACAGGGTGACCATACAGGAGTTCAAAGGGACTGAACCCAAGAGACTTCTGTGGCACCTCCCTGTACGCAAAGAGAAGGCATGGCAAGAGGACGTCCCACTTACGCCTCATGGGTTCTGTTAGACCCTTAATCATGCCCTTCAAGGTCTGGTTGAATCTCTCCACCAGGCCGTTACCTTGTGGGTGGTAAGGGGTGTTGCACTTCTAGGTTACACCACACTCCTTCCACAGGGATGTCATATACTTGGATATGAAGTTGGTCCCTCTGTCAGAAACCACCTCTCTGGGGAACCCAATGCGGGAAAAGATCCCCATTAACGCCCGGCCCACCACTGGCGCCGTCGTTGTCATGAGAGGGATTGCCTACGGGTACCGGGTGGCATGGTCCACCAAGACCAGGATGTACCTGTTGCCCAGGGCTGTCTTGGGATCCAGTGGCCCCACAATGTCCATCCCTACCCTTTCAAAGGGTGTTCCAACAACTGGAAAAGGCTGGAGAGGAGCTTTGACCTTCCTCCCACTCTTACCACTTGCCTGGCAAGTTTGGCAAGACCTGCAATGTCCATCTGACTGCCTTCGCATTTGGGGCCAGAAGAAGTGGGTGTCAAGCCTGTCAAAGGTCTTGTCCTGCCCCTAATGTCCTGCCAAAGGCACGTCATGAGCCAGACCCAGTAGGAAGGTCCTGAAGCGCTGGGGTACCACCAGCACACGGGCTGACCCAGGCTCAGCGACCTTAGGCTCACTGTACAGGAGACCATTCTCCCAGTAGAACCAATGTGATCCGGACTGATCACCTGCTGCCTGGTCTGCAGCCTGCCTCCGCAGACCCTCCAGAGAAGGGCACTCTTTCTGCTCCTTGCAGAATTCCTCCCTGGTGGGACCCCCTTCTTGCTGCCAATGGGTCAGCTCAGAGATGTCCCCCAGTTCAGCTACCTGTTCCCCGGTAGGCACTGGGGCGTCCCCCTCAAGGTCCGCCTCCTCCCGGTCCGTGAGAACTTCAGGGGCCGGTTTCCCGTGCCCCTTGCCCTTTCTCTTGGCAGGGACTTGGGCCACTGTTTCAGGCTCCAAGTCCTCTTGATCACCCTTTCTGGCCGCCATTGACCGAGTGGACATGCATGCCCACTCTGGCAACCCAAGCATCTCCAAGTGAGACCTGAGCTCAACATCCTTCCATAAGGACTGCTCCAGGTCGTTACCTAGCAGACAATCTACAGGCATGGAAGGGCTCACAACCACCCTCAAGGGACCTGAGACCCCCCCCCCACTCGAAGGGAACCTGCGCCACCAGACACTGGCGCTCTGAATTGTCTACAGCAATTACTTGGTGGAATGCCCATGGGACTACCTGCTCCTCAGAGACCAGGTAACACCGGACTGAGGTCACACTGGCTCCAGTATCTCTGAGAGCCTCTACCCTTTTCCCATTGATGGTCACACAGGTGCTGTATTTCTTTGTGTTAGGGGGCACCTGGTGTCTTGGGACCATCTCACTGTCCCCTAGTGAGACGAGGGTCATTTCTGCGGGATCCCCATCCTCCTGTGGGTACTCCTCCTCCCCAAGCGCTACACTAGCCAACACCTTGGACTGCCCACCGGTGGGTGGCTGAGCCCCATTTGGACACTTGTGGTCCCCGTTCATGTGGCCCACCTGGTCACATGCAAAACACCTGCGGGGGCCGGTCTCAGCAGGCTTTCCTGATGAGACCCCTGGCTTCTTATCTCCAGGGGGATGGGAACCTTTACCCTGGGTGTTAATTTGGGGCCCTTTAGAGAACTCCTGTGTTTTACCTTTGTCCCCCCCACTTTTCTGCTGGGGACCCTGCCCACCTTTGGCTGAGTCTCCCCCAAACGCTTTCTTGTGGACCCTGGTACTCACCCAGCGGTCCTCCTTAATAGCAAGCTTCCTGGGGTCAGTCAGCTTACTATCAACTAGGTGCTGGCACAGATCTGCAAAACATAGACTAGACAAGTGCTCCCATGCAATCAAATTGAGGAGCCCCTGAAAATCTGTCACATTACTGCCCTTCACCCTGCCATCCAGTGACCAGCAAAACACATCCACACATTCCAACCAAGTGTTGGCATCAGACTTCTTACTGGACCTGAACTGGTCCCTGTACTTTTCAGGAGTAAGACCATACTTAGTGAGAAGGGTGTCCTTCATGTCTGGATAGGTGAGGTGATACCCCTTACCCAAAGCTATTAACGTATCCCTTGCTTCTTCTGGGAAGAGAAACCACAATCCTGCTCCCCAATTCTCCTCGGGGACCCCATTCATGTGAATTGCTGCCTCGTATCCCTGAAACCACCTTTGTATGTCATCCCCCTTTTTGAATTCTTTGCCTACATTTTTAGGGATGTGCACAATTCTGTCTGCCTGTCTTGACGAGTTGCTGCCACCACCTGAACTGGCTCTATTCCTTAGCTCCAGTTCTTTAAGACTTCGCTCATGATCTAAGATCATCTTCCTTTCCTCCATGGCTATTCTTTTATCCTCCCTTTCACTTTCCATCCTGAGTTTCTCCAACTCGAACTTCCTTGCTTCCCGCCTGTCCTCCAGCTCCTCTGGGGACAGGCCACTGCTGCCTGGTCGGAAGGGTTCCCCCCCTCCCAACAGCACATCCACCCTAGGACTAGGCTCCCCCGCCTCTCCACTAAGGTCACCAGATTGCCCACTTGCGTCTCTGGCTGCTACCTAGGCCCTCAGCGCCTTTTGTAGCTCGTCCTTCCTAGTGAGGCCTCTGACTTGGACTTTTAGGTTTTTGCAAACAGACTTCAATTCTCTCACAGTGTAGAGCTCCAACCTATCCTCCTCAAAGGCAATGTCCATGGATGCGACGGATGATGCTATTGATTCCGGCATGGTGAAGTAGAAAGTTCACCTGGCAAGATCACAAAAATCGGCCAAAAAGAAAACGGGTTAGTATGTGGTACATAATGGTCTGCGATATGGTAGTAGTGCACACCAATCACTGTAAGTCAAGTGCAAACGCAAGTCCTATCCTCACCGCTGACAACCAATGTTAGAAAGGGGATTCTTGGTAGGCTAGGGCGTGGGCCAAAGCCAGGCAAAGACCACCACTCTAGTCAGGATAAGGGAGTTACACTTCTAAAATAACCCCTGCTCACCCCCTTGGTAGCTTGGCACGAGCAGCCAGGCCTATCTTAGAGGCAGTGTGTAAAGCATTTGCACATAACCAACAGTAATACAGTGTACGCACTACAAAAGGACACCACACCAGTTTAGAAAAATATCCAATATTTTTATATAATTAAAACAAGACCAAAAACGATAAAGAACCACAATACTATACTTAAAAGTTCACAATTCAAAAATACGCTGATTAAAAAGAGTTCCTTGTGTGGATAGCACCGTCCGGGCTACCACGGCGTCATAAACACACAAATCCAAAACAGTTCTGGCTGACCGCGGGGTTGCAGGCCAGCTACGGTGTCGGGAAGACCCGCAAACAGTACCTTTCAGAGATGCAGGGCGATGGGGCCCTCGAAGTCACACGCATTGCAGGTCGATCTCCTCTCTGATGGAGTCAGGAGCGCTGGCGTCGGCAGGCGTCGGGTGCTGTGGTGCGAAGTGCAGCGGTGCCCTCAGGTCGCGGTGCGAGCAGCGGCTCGGTGGCGGCATCAGATGGTGTCGTCGGTGAGACCAGGGTCGCGGTGCGAGATGAAGGCGGTGCTCGTCACGGTGCTGGCAGATCACGGTTCAAGCAGCGGCGGCATCGTTGCTGAAGCGCTGTCGTCAGCTGACGAACTGGAGTCGATGGCGCCGGCGTCGGTAGGCCAAGGCTGCGGTGTGGGATGAGGGCGGTGCGTCGTGTAACTTACGAGCGGTGCCCCCGAACCACGGTGCAAGCAGCGGCATCGATCTTGGCGGGAAGTGGTGGCGTCAGGCAGGCCAAGGCGTCCTCGTGAAGCCAGGCGGTGCGGAGTGCGGTGCCCACAGGTCGCGGTGCGAGCAGCGGCTTGGTGGCGGCGTCAACAGGCATCGTCGGTGAGACCAGGGTCACGGTGCAGCGTTGCGGCGGTGCCCTCTGCGGTGCCAAAGCTTCGGCGTGAAGCAAGGCGGTGCGGAGTGCGGTGCCCACAGGTCGCGGTGCAAGCAGCGGCTCGGTGGCGGCATCAACAGGCGTCATCGGTGAGACCAGGGTTGCGGTGCGGCATTGCGGCGGTGCCCTCTGCGTTGCCTTCAGGACACGGAGTCGGCAGTGGCGTCGTAGACGTCGTCGAGTTGGTGTTCTTCGGGTTGCAGCACAAAACACACAGTCCCCAGTGCTGCGGGTCGAAGAACTTGAAGTCTTTGCTGTTCCTGAGACTTCGTGAACAGGGGGCAAGCTCTACCTCAAGCCCTTGGAGAGTCTCACAAATTTAGGTTGCAGAAAGTCCAGTCCAGGCCTTTCACTACCCAAGACAAAAGCAGCCACTGCAGGTCAGCCCAGCAAAGCACCCAGCAAAGCAGTCGTTCCTTTTTGCAGCTTCTCCGGCTCTTCTTCTTGGCAGTCTTCTTGTCCAGATGAGTTCTAAAGTTCAGGGGTCTGGGACCCAGCATTTATGTCCCAAAATCCTTTGATCTCTTAGGCAGAGAGGGCCAGTGCCCGGTCAGGACCAGTTCTGCCTTCTCTGGTGTGAATTCCTGGCAGGAGGTGGAGACGGCATTTGTCAGAGGCAGAGCAGGCCCTTTGAGGTGCAAGGAAATCTCCTCCCCCTTCCCCCATCGTAACCCAGGTCTCTTCAGCCCTTTCCTGACCTACCTAGACCATCTGGCGCCCCTCCTGCTCCCCCAGCCTTCTGTCATCCAAAACCCAGACAGGCAATCCACATTCCAGCAGAGGCACACGGGATGACTGAGCAAGAAAATACCTACTTTCTAAAAGTGGTATTTCCAAACACAGAATGTAAAAATCACCTTCACTAAAAGATGCATCTTTAGATTCTGAGTTCAGGCATACTAAATTCTATTTTCTTACCGAATTCCCTGGGCCAGTTATGTTTATAAGATGTTATAAACAAACCTCCCATTCTATCCTATGGGAACTGGTAGCCTTGCAATAGGGAAAAACGAAATTGGCTGTAATTCACTATCAGGACATGCCACACACACCAGGGCATGTCCCCCCTTTCACTTACACTGCACCCTGCCCACAGGGGTACCTTGGGCCTACCTGAGGGGTGTCTGACATGCAAGAAAAGGGAAGGTTAGGGACCGGCCAGTGTGTGCACTGGCCAAGTCGACATGGCAGTTACAAACTGCGCGCAGACTCTGCAATGGCAGGTCTGAGGTGCCTTTTCAGGGCTACTCACGTGGGTGGCACAATCAGTGCTGCAGGCCCACTAGTAGCATTCGATTTACAGGCCCTGGCACACTCAGTGCACTTTACTGGGGACTAACAAGTAAATCAAAGATCCAATCATGGAAACACCAATCCATCACACATTTTACCACAGGAGCACTTGCACTTTACCACTGATCAGCAGTGAGAAAAGTGCGCAGAAACACGAAGCCAGCACATACAGAGTCAAAAACCGAGAGGTCAGAAAGCAAAAAAACTCAGGGGAAACACGCCAAAAGATGCCAAGTCTAATATTGGTTCAACCTATTTCTGTAGTTATGTGTCCTGATTTCTTCAGCTACAATTGCATTAACCGCACTTATTCAGCAAATTGGGGTTGCATGTGTATTCTTTAACATATGCTTTCTCCAAATGAGAAGTGATTTACTTGCGAGTGTTATGTTGTAAAGACTGGGATGACAAGTGGGTAATGAGAATATAAGCCACATTTAAGTTACATTTAGACCGTGTTAGAAACGTGCTATTTATGGAGCCTACTGTTGAAAACATTTTACAGGTCCCATCTTTCACGAGAATAGCAGCATCCGGTGCTGTTAAATGAAGGTTTAAAGCCTTGCCTGACTGTCAGCGCTTGTGAGGTCTTTTTGCACATAATTGGCTTCCGCATGGTCTGGCTAGCACACCTGCTGTGTTTTAGCAATTCATGTATCATGTTCCACAAGGGCAAGGGTAGACATGAATATTTGCTAACTCAATCATACTCTGAGACTAAGAAACATAAAAACAGATTTTGACAAATCGCTAAACAATGTTAAGCAGTTTAAAAAGAGTAAATTAACTCTGACATTGTCAGTGAGGCATGGCATATCTTGCGCAATTGATACCGAAAGTAGACACCTATTAACTCTAATAGGACAGTGAAGCATGCTCGGGCAGCTGCTCTGCCACAAATTGTCATTAAGTTAAGAGCATGTCTGCCCCTTTCACATAACAATGTGAAATCCCGACTCCATTGATCAAACAAACCGTGTACTAAGCCAATCTTTCAAAACTACATGCCATCAAAGAGGAGATACTCTTGGACGTATAAGTAGAAACTGACGTTTTACGTTTACAAGTACATATATTCGCTAACCATCTTCCCATACTTCGCCGTTTTCTTTCATCTCTTTACATATTTCTCTATTTCTTTCCGTTCTTGCTTCCTCCCTTACTGCATCTTTCTTTACCATGGGAATTTTATACCCAATTATAAATGATGTGACCCATAAAACTGTCATCCACTGTATTTTGGCTTTTCACTTGGGGGTTGTTACCCTGTAGTGTGCATTGCTGTTCTTCAGTTCTCTCCAGCCCATGGTCGCCTTCCCCTTACAACCTAGATTGCCCAGCTATGGGACTGGTGTTTCTGTCTGATGGGAGTCTTGCTCTACTTTGGTATTATACGAAGAACACGTTTTACTCCTTCTTATTATGCAATATAGTAGTCTATAAAGAGCCAAAGGTTAAATTAAATCCTTAGTGCAATTTTAGGAGAATAAAGAGGGCATGTGTAATGTCATCCTCGCTGATGTGCCACATGCGTCATTAAAAGGAGTCGACTGGATAAGGTTACGTCTTCTATGTAATCCCTTTTGTAAAGACAAGAATGTACTCACGGCTAAAAACTGTCTTCTGCTATGTTATTGAATTCCTATCTATCAAAGGGGTAGTCTTTCACTTCCTGTCCATTCTCTGGCACAGGAAGTGGTGTCCATTGTATAAGGTGAAAAACTGGAAGGATCTAAGGTTTTATTGGTCTTGTGACAACACAACAGAGCAGATGTAAAATTAATCAAAGAATTCGCAGCAAGATTTTGTATCATGGATTTGTAATGATTTGAAACTAATTTGTCTTGGAAAAGGGGATGTTATTATCAGATGTATCATAAGGGCCAAAAATTAATGGCTTGATTTTTTTTTATATAACATTTCATACTGCACTTTTGGCATTTTGAAGCAGTGCAAATAATAGGCAACAGTATTATCGATTCAATGGTACTCGGGTTACTAGCTATGGAAAAATGAGTCGGCCATGGCAGGATTCAAATGTGTGACCCCATTTCTCAGCAGCAAGCATCTAACTTACTGAGCTGTCCTGCTGGCTTTAAATGGCCAAGATCATAAGCTTAATTTATTTAGCTTTTGAAAGGGTTTGCATCGCCATTCCATAAGTAATTTATATGAATACGTATTTGTTGATGATGTTGCTTTCTCTCTAAATAAGGCTATTCATATAAGTGAATCATTCTCAAGCTTTTTTGTTCAGGCTATGTATCTGATCCTGGTAATGGTAATCCTTTCAACTGACCATACATTTGTCATTCAAAGAATTTCTAATTCTATGAATTCAACATCAAAGCATTTTGCTAATAACACAGCCAATGACCTGTGTGTTTCAATATGACTATGCCTACAGGTTCACCAATGTTTTTGACTTGAATCAGTTGATCACTTATAGGATGCCACTGAATCAGATTGTCAATGGAATTTAATGGGTCGCTATTTTAAATAAAATCCAACCTTGGATTTTAAGGACCACTGACATTTTAGCAAATGTATAAAATAAATTAATCCAACTTCAAAACTGCACAGCTTTTGTGCATCTAAGAGCAAGGTTTCTATTCTATAAGTGGCACCAATACAGCACTGTCCATTGTTATTAGATTTAAGTGTTTCTTCTTTTTAAATTCTACACAATATCACACCTGCCTCAACCCATATATACAGTATTCTCTGCTCAGCAGGCCGTAAGATAATTTCTGTATCTCTGATTTAATGGAGGTAGAGGTTCCAGGGGTTACAGATTGCTTGTACAGTCACTTGTGCTACATCCTTATGTAGATTTAAGCACTGGTTTGTAGACCATGGTGCAAGAGTGACGATGATAAGTAAATGATACGTGAAATTGTTTGCGCCCACATGGAGAGATAAAGAGTTACAGCTTTTCGGTAGAGCTCCTGTTACATATGATGATAGGATAATTTAGGTGGATTGATTTTTCTGGCATAATTGCACTTAAGGGATGTGTTATTACAGTTAAAATTGACATGATGGTAAAAGGACTTAATATACTGAGGTGCTATCACCAAAGTCTTTTCACGTGGTGCATATGCTGATTACCCGGGAAAAGGTGTTGGCAATCAGGTAAGAGTCTCAGGTGGATGAGATGGTTGCTAACTTTGGAGAAGTATTCAGTGATGAGTTGAACAAGGTGAAACATATCAGACATTGAATTAAAATCAAAGTGAACACCATTCTCATTAACCACAAGATTTAAGCTGCACCCTGTATTGTTCATGAGGATTTTGAAAAGAAATCAACAAACTGTGCAGGCAAGGGGTGATTGAGCAGGTAAAATCAGTGCTTTAGTTGTCTTCACAATGGAGATTTGAGGGTTTGCGTTGATCAAGGGAATCTCAACAGGGAAATTTTGGTCGCGTCACACCCCCAAACTGGGATCAAAAATATTCTCGGAAAGACAGGTGGATCAAAGTGTTTCTGAAACTAAATTTGGTATCAGCTTATCATTAAGTAGTGTTAGATGCACAGTTGCAGCATTGCAACGCTTTCAGGTCACTTTTTGATATGTACATAGGATGCTATTCGGCTTTGTCTTGGCAAATTTAGAGTTCCAGCAAATTATGGATCACATTTTTAAGGAGCTCACCAGTGTAGTCATGTTCCAGTATGATAAACTGATTTTTGATAAAAAATGCAGAGGAAAATAATGCTATATTGAAATAGGGCTCTATTCATCCTTATAGAGCACGGTTGTCATTTTGAAGAAAAGAAAAATATGATGGCACAAAAATCTAGCTTTGTGAATTTGGAGAATATTGTGTATGACCAGCGGGTGAAACTACATCCCCAGTTGAGTCAAGATATTGTACAAGCACCAGCAGATGCAAATAAGGAGCAATAAAATAATTTCTGGTGTTACACCAACAGAGCGGATGTATTGCAAATTGCAAGGACAAGAGAGTCCTCAAAGCATAAAAATTAAAATGTGTTTAGGTTCCTCAATTACAAATAATATGCTCAGAATTTAAGTAAATTATTTGATAGAGTTAAAAACAAACCCAGAAATGTGAACATTAGAGACATGCACCAAATCCTGGCGAAATGGATGGTGATGGCAGAAAGAAAACTTTTTTTTTCTATGGACTAAAAAAGAAGCTTAGGATTGGTTAGATGACTGGTGTACTGCTTATCCTCACTGATCAATCACATATCTCAGAGAGGAAAGACAGAATTGTCAGGTGTGGAAATCCCTTATAAGAGTTACAGAAGTGCTGTCGCAGATGGAAGTAGCATGGTCCACTAAGAGAGGACCTCCCCTGAGAGAAGAAATGTGGATGAAACTGAGGATCAATACTGATTGTTTGAGTTTATAACTTGTGATGAAACAAAATGATTGGCAAGTCCATTTACATTTTACCACATGATAAAAGAGCTTGGTGAAATTGGGCTGTATTTAACACTTTTAGTGTTGCTCCCCGAATAGGACACGTTACAACGCAAACATTTACAACGCATGCCTTTACAATGCGGTTTTTACATCGCAACATGCATTACAACGCATGATTTTACAACGCATGCCATCACAACGCATTTTTAGAAACTACATTTACAACGCATTCCATTACAACGCATTCCATTACAATGCATACCACTACAACGCATACCATTACAACGCATAATACTTTTAGAACAACAGTAGGGTAAGTGTTGGATAGTGTAGGGGTAAAAATTACTATTCCCACTCCAGTGAGTGCAACAGTAGGGTAAGTGTTGGATAGTGTAGGGGTAAAAATGACTATTCCCACTCCAGTGAGTGCAACAGTAGGGTAAGTGTTGGATAGTGTAGGGGTAAAAATTACTATTCCCACTCCAGTGAGTGCAACAGTAGGGTAAGTGTTGGATAGTGTAGGGGTAATGCGTTGTAATGGCCTGCGTTGTAGTGACATGCGTTGTAATGCCATGCGTTGTAGTGACATGCGTTGTAATGGCTGCGTTGTAATGGCCTGCGATGTAAAGGCAGTTGCGTTGTAATGACTGCATTGTAAATGTAGTGCGTTGTAATGACTGCGTTGTAATGGTTGTTTCACTTGCTCCCCATCACATCGGGTTAAATATATGCATATTTACAAACTAATAACTGATTAGGTTAGAGAAACTTGGGTGGACATTTTGTACTCTGTTACAAGTGACACATGGCTATTATAGATACATTAATTGTGCATCATTCAGTGAAAAGTTAAGTGATCATTAGTAGATGTCTGAGGAAAGTAGGCAATGACATAGGTGATGTGTGATACAAACGGCATAATGTATTATAGAATGTGCCCAGTTTGGAATCAGAGAAAGTAGAGTGGCACTGGTTGAAAAGGGTCGATAGAAGTAAGACAAACAAATTATGTATTGCTAATTTAAGACACCCAATGTGGTGCACCAACAGCTTGGATATGTGATTCTCGGCCAAAGAAAATTCTATTGAATGCAGGGCGGGAGTCAGGATAAAACTACTCTCATGCAATGTGAAAGGTCTTTCAGAGTTTATGAAAAGACACAGGAGGGGGTTCCGATCTTTAAGGAAATATGTCTGGATAGCCTGCTGGCATGAAACATGTCTGATGGTATTGTAACATTAAAAAGCATAGATTCTTTGTTTCCATTATATCCAGGGTCATTGCTGAGGATACTCTGCTAGTGGTAGAAACATGCATTTCAGATGCTACGAGCCATTAGGTCATACTGGTAGGTCAGATAAAGAGGGAGAAAAAGGGGGAGGTTACTATTAATTCCCCAAACATAGCTGATGCAGATTCCATTCAAAGCTACTAGGCATTTGTGATGAGTTTTATGATTCATCCATGGTGTGGGCAGGAGACGTGAATCGAATACTTATGGACCAGCTAGTGGTACTAAGGGACTGATTTAGATCTCGTCGGATGGATTACACCATCACAATGGTGATGGATATCCCGTCCACCGAAATATATTACTCCTATCATATCCTACGGGATATATATTTCAGCGGACGGGATATCCGTCAGCGTTGTGACAGAGTAACCCATTGGCCGAGATCTAAATCAGGATGCTGCAAAAATCTATGTGACATATGAGATGACTAAATGGTAGCAGAATCCAACATAAGTTAAATTAGAATATTCATACGTGGAATCTTCACCCAAATAGACCACAAATTGGTAACGGCTGGCAAGTTTTGTTATATCAGTCATGTCTCTTATCAAGTAGAACATACATTGCTCATTCTCCAATAGCAGGTGAATATGAGAAACTAAAACGACTACATGGAGAGTTAACATGGCGTTTTGCCAAGACAGGAATTACATGATACAAGCATTGGCAAAGGCAAAATGTGTTGCCTTTCTAACCTGGTAACTCTGCCAATGCTTTTTGGCAATACAAATTGTACGCATGCATCATGACGCTACTGGTGGCTGCATCATTATGGGTGCATGTGTGATGATGAATGTGCACATGCATGTGACTATAGAATGGCACAGATACCATTTTACTCATTTGTTTTTTTAATTTACCGTTCGCAGATACCAATTGCAGCAGTAATTTAAAAAAAAAGTTTTTTACACGAGCAAATGCCATTTTTGAAAACAGAGAGGCCAGGCCTCAATTGGCAGCTGCTGGGCCCTCAGACATATGTGAAGAAATGTTTTAAGGCCTGCAGGGGTATGGGAGCAACAGAGGAGCTGGTGGGAGGAAACGGGTAGAGGAGCAATGGGTGAGCTTGGGGCAAGGAGGGATAAACTAAAAAAAAAGCAATGGGGGAAGCAATGGACAGGGTGGTGGCTACATAACACAAGGGTGAGAGCAAGTGGCAGAAGCAATGGAAGAGCTGGGAATAGGGAAAGGAGGGAGCAACAGGGAGTAAACAGGAGGCAGGTATTTGAGAGTGGGCGGGAGAGAGCAAGACAACACAAGCATACTCACAGTGTGCTGAATAAAAAAAAAGTAGTTCTCTGGATGTGAGCAGAGGAAGGATGCATGTCATCCAGACAAAAGGATCATACAGAAGCTAACGGACAAGCATAAGAAGTGTAAGGAAAGCTATTGAATAAGAAGGAAGCAAATGAGAGTAACCATAAATCCAACCAGTGGTAAGCCAGGGTCTCGCTCCAAGGCTATTGTTAGTTTTTGTTAATAGCTGTATGTAGACGAGAGGCCTATTTTGTTTCAGAACATGTCTTGTAGACACTTTCATCAATTACATTATAGCTAACAAAACTCTGAATGGAGTCTGTGTATATCAAGACAAGTCACAAGTGTAAGAGCGGCCTTTATAGCCACCTCATAGGGAAATAGGTAGATACCATACCATCACATCAGAGTCTGAAAAGGAAATTACTGACAGAAAAGCAAATCCCAGACTAGTGAAATTTATGGGAAGCAAAAAAACGAATAGGGAGACCCCAGATACTCTGGAAAACTCTATTACCAACCAAACCTACAGAAACACCTTACATGTTTACTATTGGGATAGGTTGTTCTTTTCCTTACATGTAATTCACACTAACGTACCATGTTAAGTGCACTAATACCATTCAATTCAGTGAAACTATAGATCATCACTGAATAAATGTTGCACAGAATAAGCACTCCAAGGGCTCTGAAAGTTTCTTATGGTGGCTTATGGCCCAATGAGAGCACAGACTGGGCACTAGTGGGCAGCAGAGTGCTGCACTTAGCATCAATTATTTTACACATAACATGAAAAAGAATACAGAAAGAGTAAAGACATAAGATGTATGTGCATAAACATTTACATTGCTCAGCATCTGCATGTGTCTTCCGATTGATCTAGTGATGAAGTTCCCATGCATTGTATTTTTTTCTTTTTTGCATTTTTATATAGTAAGAACTCGACCTGAAGGTAATGGAAAACTTTGCATGAGCACCGGCTGCATTACATAAGGACACTTTCATTTTTTTAGATTTTTGTGAGATTAAGTCGTTTGTCCAGAATCACAGAATGTTGAGCTGATGCAGAGACTCTAACCATGTTCCTCAGTTCCAAAGTCAGCATCTCTAGCCGTACCCCACATCCTCTATCCATCTTTTGCTAATGGTGATGGAGTGGGGTTTTCTGTATCTCAATCTTCGGAAGTATTCACTAAATAACCCCCCCACACTGGTTGTATGGACCTTTGATGGTGGATGAAGAGAAATGAGGAGCAATCATCTATATAAACAATACATCATTAAAGAGAATACATTCAGTCAGAGAGTTAGTGTGAGTTAAAGGATTTTATTTTCAAATCTTTCAGCTTTCCATCTATTTATTCATTAGGCATTAGTCTTTAGATTTCAGCATCAAAAGTTAATATAATCCATCAATCGATATTGGATTGCCCTGACTGCCCATTCGCTGCCCCTGCCTCCCGCCTCCCAGCTGCTCCTCCCTCCCACCTCCCCATATATGGCGGCCGCTGCGCGGTGAGGAGAGCGACCCTTGACCTTGCCAGGTAGGTCGCTCCCCCACCACACAGCTCCGCCTGTGTTGTCCGCCCGCTGCTGCTGCTGGTAAGCTCGCCCCTCCGCCTGTGGCCTCGGTGCCCGTATTTCTTGCTTTCTGTCTCTCCATTTTTCCTTCTGTGCCCCTCGCGGCCCCATTGTACTGTGCCCGTATTTCTCTGTTTGTTTTCTCCCCATTTTTCCTTCTGTGCCCCTCGCTGCCCCATTGTACTGTGCCCGTATTTCTCTGTTTGTTTTTCTCCCCATTTTTCCTTCTCTGCCCTCGCTGCCCCATTGTACTGTGCCCGTATTTCTCTGTTTGTTTTCTCTCCATTTTTCCTTCTGTGCCCCTCGCTGCCCCATTGTACTGTGCCCGTATTTCTCTGTTTGTTTTCTCTCCATTTTTCCTTCTGTGCCCCTCGCTGCCCCATTGTACTGTGCCCGTATTTCTCTGTTTGTTTTCTCTCCATTTTTCCTTCTGTGCCCCTCGCTGCCCCATTGTACTGTGCCCGTATTTCTCTTTGTTTTCTCTCCATTTTTCCTTCTGTGCCCCTCGCTGCGCCATTGTACTGTGCCCGTATTTCTCTGTTTGTTTTCTCTCAATTTTCCTTCTGTGCCCCTCGCTGCCCCATTGTACTGTGCCCGTATTTCTCGGTTTGTTTTCTCTCCATTTTTCCTTCTGTGCCCCTCGCTGCCCCATTGTACTGTGCCCGTATTTCTCTGTTTGTTTTCTCTCCATTTTTCCTTCTGTGCCCCTCGCTGCCCCATTGTACTGTGCCCGTATTTCTCTGCTTGTTTTCTCTCCATTTTTCCTTCTGTGCCCCCGCTGCCTCTTTCCATTCCCGCCGCTGCGTCCCCTGCGGCCCCGCCCCCCTGACTGCCCATTCGCTGCCCCTGCCTCCCAGCTGCTCCTCCCTCCCACCTCCCCATATATGGCGGCCGCTGCGCGGTGAGGAGAGCGACCCTTGACCTTGCCAGGTAGGTCGCTCCCCCACCACACAGCTCCGCCTGTGTTGTCCGCCCGCTGCTGCTGCTGGTAAGCTCGCCCCTCCGCCTGTGGCCTCGGTGCCCGTATTTCTTGCTTTCTGTCTCTCCATTTTTCCTTCTGTGCCCCTCGCTGCCCCATTGTACTGTGCCCATATTTCTCTGTTTGTTTTCTCCCCATTTTTCCTTCTGTGCCCCTCGCTGCCCCATTGTACTGTGCCCGTATTTCTCTGTTTGTTTTCTCCCCATTTTTCCTTCTGTGCCCTCGCTGCCCCATTGTACTGGGCCCGTATTTCTCTGTTTGTTTTCTCTCCATTTTTCCTTCTGTGCCCCTCGCTGCCCCATTGTACTGTGCCCGTATTTCTCTGTTTGTTTTCTCTCCATTTTTCCTTCTGTGCCCCTCGCTGCCCCATTGTACTGTGCCCGTATTTCTCTGTTTGTTTTCTCTCCATTTTTCCTTCTGTGCCCTCGCTGCCCCATTGTACTGTGCCCGTATTTCTCTGTTTGTTTTCTCCCCATTTTTCCTTCTGTGCCCCTCGCTGCCCCATTGTACTGTGCCCGTATTTCTCTGTTTGTTTTCTCTCCATTTTTCCTTCTGTGCCCCTCGCTGCCCCATTGTACTGTGCCCGTATTTCTCTGTTTGTTTTCTCTCCATTTTTCCTTCTGTGCCCCTCGCTGCCCCATTGTACTGTGCCCGTATTTCTCTGTTTGTTTTCTCTCCATTTTTCCTTCTGTGCCCCTCGCTGCCCCATTGTACTGTGCCCGTATTTCTCTGTTTGTTTTCTCTCCATTTTTCCTTCTGTGCCCCTCGCTGCCCCATTGTACTGTGCCCATATTTCTCTGTTTGTTTTCTCTCCATTTTTCCTTCTGTGCCCCTCGCTGCCCCATTGTACTGTGCCCGTATTTCTCTGTTTGTTTTCTCTCCATTTTTCCTTCTGTGCCCCTCGCTGCCCCATTGTACTGTGCCCGTATTTCTCTGTTTGTTTTCTCCCCATTTTTCCTTCTGTGCCCCTCGCTGCCCCATTGTACTGTGCCCGTATTTCTCTGTTTGTTTTCTCTCCATTTTTCCTTCTGTGCCCCTCGCTGCCCCATTGTACTGTGCCCGTATTTCTCTGTTTGTTTTCTCTCCATTTTTCCTTCTGTGCCCCTCGCTGCCCCATTGTACTGTGCCCGTATTTCTCTGTTTGTTTTCTCTCCATTTTTCCTTCTGTGCCCCTCGCTGCCCCATTGTACTGTGCCCGTATTTCTCTGTTTGTTTTCTCTCCATTTTTCCTTCTGTGCCCCTCGCTGCCCCATTGTACTGTGCCCGTATTTCTCTGTTTGTTTTCTCCCCATTTTTCCTTCTGTGCCCCTCGCTGCCCCATTGTACTGTGCTCGTATTTCTCTGTTTGTTTTCTCTCCATTTTTCCTTCTGTGCCCCTCGCTGCCCCATTGTACTGTGCCCGTATTTCTCTGTTTGTTTTCTCTCCATTTTTCCTTCTGTGCCCCTCGCTGCCCCATTGTACTGTGCCCGTATTTCTCTGCTTGTTTTCTCTCCATTTTTCCTTCTGTGCCCCCGCTGCCTCTCTCCATTCCCGCCGCTGCGTCCCCTGCGGCCCCGCCCCCCTGACAGCCCATTCGCTGCCCCTGCCTCCCCGCCTCCCAGCTGCTCCTCCCTCCCACCTCCCCATATATGGCGGCCGCTGCGCGGCCGCGCCGCTGGCGCGCCGAAGGCGCGCCTAAGGCAAGCCCGTCTGCGCCCGTCCGCGCCTGGACCGCGCCCAGCGCCAGAACCCCTGGACCGCGCCCCCCCGCTCCAGCCTCGAGGACCGACGCCGATACGATGCCACCACACTCCACGCCCTCAACCCCGGACGGACGCACAACTGCTTCAAGGCCGCCCCGAAACGCACCCATGGTCCCTTCAGCTGCCGGAACTGCAGCTACACCAGCCCGTATTTCTCTGTTTGTTTTCTCTCCATTTTTCCTTCTGTGCCCCTCGCTGCCCCATTGTACTGTGCCCGTATTTCTCTGTTTGTTTTCTCCCCATTTTTCCTTCTGTGCCCCTCGCTGCCCCATTGTACTGTGCCCGTATTTCTCTTTGTTTTCTCTCCATTTTTCCTTCTGTGCCCCTCGCTGCCCCATTGTACTGTGCCCGTATTTCTCTGTTTGTTTTCTCTCCATTTTTCCTTCTGTGCCCCTCGCTGCCCCATTGTACTGTGCCCGTATTTCTCTGTTTGTTTTCTCTCCATTTTTCCTTCTGTGCCCCTCGCTGCCCCATTGTAATGTGCCCGTATTTCTCTGTTTGTTTTCTCTCCATTTTTCCTTCTGTGCCCCTCGCTGCGCCATTGTACTGTGCCCGTATTTCTCTGTTTGTTTTCTCTCAATTTTCCTTCTGTGCCCCTCGCTGCCCCATTGTACTGTGCCCGTATTTCTCTGTTTGTTTTCTCTCCATTTTTCCTTCTGTGCCCCTCGCTGCCCCATTGTACTGTGCCCGTATTTCTCTGTTTGTTTTCTCTCCATTTTTCCTTCTGTGCCCCTCGCTGCCCCATTGTACTGTGCCCGTATTTCTCTGCTTGTTTTCTCTCCATTTTTCCTTCTGTGCCCCCGCTGCCTCTTTCCATTCCCGCCGCTGCGTCCCCTGCGGCCCCGCCCCCCTGACTGCCCATTCGCTGCCCCTGCCTCCCGCCTCCCAGCTGCTCCTCCCTCCCACCTCCCCATATATGGCGGCCGCTGCGCGGTGAGGAGTACGACCCTTGACCTTGCCAGGTAGGTCGCTCCCCCACCACACAGCTCCGCCTGTGTTGTCCGCCCGCTGCTGCTGCTGGTAAGCTCGCCCCTCCTCCTGCCCCATTGTACTGTGCCCGTATTTCTCTGTTTGTTTTCTCTCCATTTTTCCTTCTGTGCCCTTCGCTGCCCCATTGTACTGTGCCCGTATTTCTCTGTTTGTTTTCTCTCCATTTTTCCTTCTGTGCCCCTCGCTGCCCCATTGTACTGTGCCCGTATTTCTCTGTTTGTTTTCTCTCCATTTTTCCTTCTGTGCCCCTCGCTGCCCCATTGTACTGTGCCCGTATTTCTCTGTTTGTTTTCTCTCCATTTTTCCTTCTGTGCCCCTCGCTGCCCCATTGTACTGTGCCCGTATTTCTCTGTTTGTTTTCTCCCCATTTTTCCTTCTGTGCCCCTCGCTGCCCCATTGTACTGTGCCCGTATTTCTCTGTTTGTTTTCTCCCCATTTTTCCTTCTGTGCCCCTCGCTGCCCCATTGTACTGTGCCCGTATTTCTCTGTTTGTTTTCTCTCCATTTTTCCTTCTGTGCCCCTCGCTGCCCCATTGTACTGTGCCCGTATTTCTCTGTTTGTTTTCTCTCCATTTTTCCTTCTGTGCCCCTCGCTGCCCCATTGTACTGTGCCCGTATTTCTCTGCTTGTTTTCTCTCCATTTTTCCTTCTGTGCCCCCGCTGCCTCTCTCCCTTCCCGCCGCTGCGTCCCCTGCGGCCCCGCCCCTGACTGCCCATTCGCTGCCCCTGCCTCCCGCCTCCCAGCTGCTCCTCCCTCCCACCTCCCCATATATGGCGGCCGCTGCGCGGCCGCGCCGCTGGCGCGCCGAAGGCGCGCCTAAGGCAAGCCCGTCTGTGCCCGTCCGCGCCTGGACCGCGCCCAGCGCCAGAACCCC
Source organism: Calotriton arnoldi (assembly GCA_963921515.1). Taxonomy (NCBI): domain Eukaryota; kingdom Metazoa; phylum Chordata; class Amphibia; order Caudata; family Salamandridae; genus Calotriton; species Calotriton arnoldi. The sequence goes on from CAWUFW010003599.1 coordinate 1,341,772, forward strand.
TGGATCGCGCGCCCCCCGCTCCAGCCTCGAGGACCGACGCCGATACGATGCCACCACACTCCACGCCCTCAACCCCGGACGGACGCACAACTGCTTCAAGGCCGCCCCGAAACGCACCCATGGTCCCTTCAGATGCCGGAACTGCAGCTACACCAGCCTCAGAGCCACCGAGGCGCCCGCCAAGAAGGACCTCAACCACCTCCGGTGCATCCTACTGAACACCCGCTCCGCACGCAAACACGCCGTTGAGCTCTGGGACCTGCTCGACACATCATCACCAGACGTCGCCTTCCTGACAGAGACCTGGATGAACGACTCCTCCGCCCCGACATCGCCATAGCCATCCCAGACGGCTATAAGATCACCCGCAGAGACCGCATCAACGCAGTAGGAGGAGGAATCGCCATCGTCCACAAGAACACCATCAGGGTCTCGACCAGCACCGACGACACTCTCAGCACCGCCGAACACATGCACTTCCAGATCCACACGGACCCCAACACCACCCTTAGAGGCACCCTTGTCTACAGACCCCCTGGGCCCCGACCCCAGTTCAGCGACTCCATCGCCGACTTCATCAGCACGCACGCCCTGACCTCTACCGACTACATCCTCCTCGGAGACTTGAACTTTCACCTGGAGAACAACAACGACAGCAACTCCACCACCCTGATCGACAGCCTCGCCAACCTCGGCCTGAGCCAGCTCGTCACAACACCGACCCACTGCGCCGGCCACACGCTTGACCCCATCTTCTCCTCAAGCTCCCACGTCTCCTTCAGCCACACCACGGAACTCCTCTGGACTGACCACCGCTGCATCCATTTCACCTTCAAGAAACCCACCACACACCACCGCACCCAACAGATCCCACGCCGCTGCTGGAGCAAAGTCACCGAAGACCAACTCCGGGCAACCCTCGCTCTCAGCCCTCCCTCCGACCCATCCAACACCGACGACGCTGCCTGCAACCTCAGACGATGGATGGACGACTGTGCCAACACCCTCGCCCCGCTGAAAAAGCTCACCTACAGAGACACCACCAAAAGAGCCAGCTGGTTCACCTCGGAACTCCTAGCTTCCAAGCGTACCTGCCGGAAACTAGAGAAGAAATGGCACAGCGATAAGACACCGGACAGCCACACAGCCCACAAAGACGCCATCCGTAACCACCACCACCTCATCAGGTCCGCCAAGAGAATCTCCTTCAAAGACCGCCTCGACAACAACGCACACAACAGCAAGGAGCTTTTCAACATCGTGAAGGAACTCTCCAATCCCAGCTCCAACACCAATGACATCCCGCCGTCGCAACCCCTGTGCGATTCCCTCGCCACCTTCTTTCACCGCAAGATCGCCGACATCCACGACAGCTTCAACACCCAGACAACACCAACTAAGATCGATACACCAGACCCGCCACACACCATCGACCATGACCCCCTGCCAGCCTGGGCCAGCGTGAACATCAAGGACACTATCAAGACCATGAGCACAATACACTCCGGCTCCCCGTCAGACCCTTTCCCGCACCACATCTTCAACAAAGCCAGCAGCTCCATCGCACCCCACCTGTGCAACATCATCAACCTCTCCTTCGAGACCGCGACCTTCCCAGAGAGCTGGAAACAAGCAGAGATCAAAGCCCTACTCAAAAAACCCAAGGTGGACCCGAGAGACCTCAAGAACTTCCGACCCATCTCTCTGCTTCCGTTCCCAGCCAAGGTCATCGAGAAGATCGTCAACAAACAGCTAACCCGATACCTCGAAGAAAACAGCATCCTGGACCCATCCCAATCAGGGTTCCGCAGCAACCACAGCACTGAGACTGCCCTCATCGCCGCCACCGACGATGGTGAGACCGCAGCCCTCATCCTGCTGGACCTCTCCGCCGCCTTCGACACTGTCTGCCACCGCACTCTACGCGCACGCCTCCACGACGCAGGGATCCGAGACAAGGCCCTGGAATGGACCACCTCCTTCCTCGACGGCAGAAACCGGAGAGTCCGCCTCCCACCTTTCCGATCCGAAGCCTCCGAGATCATCTGCGGCGTACCCCAGGGATCGTCCCTCAGCCCAACACTGTTCAACATCTACATGGCCCCGCTCGCATGCATCGCCAGACAACACGACCTCAACATTATCTCCTACGCCGACGACACTCAACTGATCCTCTCCCTCACCAAGGACCCCCTCGCCGCCAAAGCCAAACTCCATGACGGAATGAAGGCCGTCGCCGATTGGATGAAGATCAGCCGACTAAAGCTGAACACGGACAAAACGGAGGTCCTCATCCTCGGCTCCAACCCCTCAGCCTGGGACGACTCCTGGTGGCCAACGACGCTGGGAGCAGCCCCGACACCCACCGACCACGCACGCAACCTGGGAGTCATCCTCGACTCAACGCTCTCCATGGCCAAGCAAGTCAACGCAGTCTCCTCCTCCTGCTTCAACACCCTCCGCATGCTTCGCAAGATCTACAGGTGGATCCCGACAGACACAAGAAGAACAGTCACCCAGGCCCTCGTCAGTAGCAGACTAGACTATGGGAACGCCTCTACGCGGGAGCCCCGTCCAAGCTCATCAAGCGACTGCAACGCATACAAAACGCCTCCGCACGACTGATCCTCGATGTACCACGCCACAGCCACATCACCCCCACTTGAGGAACCTGCACTGGCTCCCCGTCGACAGGAGGATCACCTTCAAACTCCTCACCCACGCACACAAGGCACTCCACAAAACTGGCGCAGCCTACCTCAACAGACGACTCTTCTTCTACGTCCCCAACCGCCAGCTGCGCTCCGCCGACCTCTCCCTCGCCACCGTCCCCCGCATTCGAAGAACAACCACCGGCGGCAGATCCTTCTCACACCTCGCCGCCAAGACCTGGAACACCCTTCCACTAAGCCTACGAAAGACCCAAGACCTGCTGACCTTCAGGAGGCTACTCAAGACCTGGCTGTTCGACCAGTAGCAGCATCCCCCCCTTCCCTCTCCCCAGCGCCTTGAGACCCTCGCGGGTAAGTAGTGCGCTCTACAAATTCTGTGATTGATTGATTGATTGATTGGATTATAAAATAGAATAATATATTTGTTAAAACCACAGTCAGTATAGTAATAATACAACAAGCGTTTTCCATGAAGGAAACTCCCTATTCTAAATAAATTTGTATAATGAGAGAAAAGGTGATAGTTCAGAAACCCAATGAAGAGTTCTGATGGGAAACAGAGATCAATGCGCAAGCATAAAGCCTTTGCAATTCAAACTGGAAATTATTCACATCCATTACTTAAATAGACATATAGAATTAGGCTAAGTAACCTCTCATGTAGAGGCATCTAAGAGATCAGAGATGAGTCTCTATTCAGAATGTCAGGAAAAAGAATTCCTCCTTACTCTAGAAACAACCACTAATATAAACACACAAATTCAATGTTGCAACATTATTTTCTTTTGTCCACTAATAGAATATCAGCAAACTCCTGGAAACAAGTTCACTCCCCATGCTCTCACCAGATCATTATAGACTTTCAGACAGTAGTCCTTAAAAAGTGACAACGTTGTTTTCTTGTGGTCCAAAACTTCTTCCCATGAGTCATTCTTCCTATCATTTTCGTCTCCTCCCAATGAGAACCTCACTATCAGTTGTCTAATACAAAACAAGTGTCTATCCACTAGCTAACGGTAGGCTTCTGAAGTTGCAACATTGCAGCAAAGAGAAGAACATTTTCTTGCACAAACAACTATCCAATGTGAAATTCAGACCTTTCCGTGTTAATGCATTATTTTCCAGTTAAAATGGCATCGACAGTTAGGCCAACTTAGTTCAACACTTTATTTAAGTGGAGGCCTGTAGCATTCAGGTATGGTTACCTATTACAAATTTTGCACTTAGCATATCCTTTTATCAACGTAAACCTATACACATTAATAATGTAAGGTTTTTCAATAGCAGATAAAATTCGCTGTAGCAACTTCCCCCCTCTGATGGTTGATAGACCATCACAGTTTCTCCACAAATGAATCTTTAGAGTGCACTCTCATTTTTGGTTGAATCATTATTTTTATTTTTGAGAGTTTCATCCTTCTTCAATTTTTTTATACTCTCTACTCTTTCTTTCCTCCATTTCCAATTCTTCTCTGATTTTTCTTTTACTTTCTTTATTGTTCTTTCTAGTTAAATAGCATCTAAATCCTCTATATAAAGCATTTTATTATCAAGCAAACACAAATGATTATTATAGTCCTTAATATCACTCTGAAAAGTCTTCCCGCTATTGTTGCAAACCAACTGCCAATGGTTGAAACTCCTTGCCGAAACTCCATAATACACGAGCGGTTTCTAAAGGTTCTAATTCAGGTTTCAAATCATAAATGTTCTTTGAAAATTCTTCTATCTTTCTACTCTCATCGGGTATATACGAGCAACAATGCTGAGCTTTCAGCATCTTACAGTCTACCCCTTTTTCTGCTAGCAAAATATCTGAAGCTAATCAATCTTACAAAACCCTTGATCTAATAACCACAAATTTTTTGTTAACTATGAGTAAAGCATCAGATGTGCTAATTGCTAATTTGTCTACTGCTGTTGATAGCTTTGTAATTTCTTCATCATTTAAGACTACTCATACAGGTAGTATTGTTGCTCCAAAAATATCTCCCACTAATTGTGTGCCCTCATTTGTACTGCGTTGGCATCTTAGGAAGTAGCAAAGCTAAATAACAAACACCCTCCCAATCAGCTGGCAACTGGAAATAAGCATCTTGTCCACACACAAAATACACTCTAAAAATAACTGCCTCTTCCCCTGGTAATATTTGGACGGGTCCTCCAAAAACTTTGTAAGTGTGTTCATAATTACTAATCCCAATATGTCTTTTTCTAACCTAGTTTCTTCTTTTGTAAACACATAATTTTCCATTTTGTCTTCGGTCTAATTTCAATTTTGAATAAACCATTTTCTTTTTATATTCATCACCTTCTTTCTTCCAAACATTTCTTAAAACATCTTCTTTATTTTTACTTCGGAAAAGTTGAGCACTCCAGTCATCTAATGTTAATATGAATGTCTTTTCTAATGGTTTCATTAAGCAGGTTAAGTTATTTTTTGTATGCCTTAATAGTGTCCATGTCTGTGGGTGATCTAAAGAAATACCATGTAATTTCCATATCCTTTGCTTGTGGATGAGGATTCATTTGTTTCTGATGGGGAACTTTAGAAAGAATCATGTCATAATTGGAAAAATAATATTCAAAATGTTCTGGTCTATAAATAAACTAAGCCAAATACTACATGAAATTGCATATGACAATGGGATATGGTGGTATGAAACCTCTTCTGCAGCTGAAGAAGGTGGATGAGCGCAAACGTAACAGTCCTTATTATCGAAAGCTTGCGTATGTTTCTGAACTCTTGAATAATCTATAAATGAAGCCTTTAATTTTGTCTCACCTATTGTATGCATAGTCGTTGTATGTGTAGACCTAAGTGTTTCTACTTCTGGTACAAAATTCATGCCAACTAAAAGGAGTGCAGTATCTAATATAACTATTAGCATGACAACAACTACTACTCTACAATTAGTTTTGGTAAGGATACACGTTTGCCTCCAATCAGACATTAAGTAAAATAATAGTAGCTGGCAGATCAATACTCTGCATTGACTTCTATGTGTGCAAACATGAAAAACTTCTTGATCTATAACTTGCAGTTATTTCACTTGGTTTATATACAGAAATCTTTGTGAGACATCCCTAGCCCTACTCTGTCTTCTTCTAAATGTGTTATCCCTACTCTTCTACTGCAACCTTGGCCCTAGGGAAATCTTCTTAATTATTTTTTATTTATTTTCACTAATTGTTCATTGTCAGTTTCATTAATTCCAGGCTTTTGTTTTGTAGGTTTAAGCACAGCTCATCAGGTATCTTTTTGATTCATTCGTTTTTTTGTATACACTGAACAGTGCTAGTCAAGTTCATCCATTGTAATGTTTTTTTCAGAAATCTTGTTTAATCAATACTGTTTCTCAGTGTGGCATATCATGGAGGTTAAAATAACTCTGATCTCAGTTCATTAGGATTTTGTCCCATTGCATTCCACACATTTTCCACGTAGTAAGTCCATTCAGGTACAGAATACATTCGACAAGGCAGTCTTGCTCTCTTGGATCTCCTTGGTGTCTGCTGATCTTTTTCTGTTTCGCTTTTACCACTAGATTGTTTCTTCAACAATGGTTTGTGGGATTTTTTTAATTGACATACTTGATCTCAATTGCCTCTTACCATTGGGCCTTTCAGATCTCCATGGGGATATTTCTCTTCTTACACTTGCTCCTTCATCTGGATCATATGATTGCTCTTTTGCTCTTTCAGTAGAATCTTTTTCAGTTCTTGATTCTTCCTCTTCAGTCTGTATTTCCACACCACTTTGAGCGATTTCAGAAACTTGCAAAAGTATAGGATTTTGTGGTACTTCAACCCCCTCTGGTCCTTCTTGACATGCAGGTATGGGAGATCTGGCTGAAATAACACTACTTCTTCATACAGGTACCTTACTCTTTGAGTGTGTGACACAAGCACCCAATAAGGTATCCTGGCATATTTGACAGCAGTGTTTGTGATTAGGATGACTGGTATAGGCCTTTCCACCTTGGCTCGAAGCAGGATTTTCGCACATGCTTCTTCACCAAAACCCAGTGACCTGGGTTAAGGTCATGGCATTGCTTCTGATGTGAACTGGCAGTGACCACTTCAAGCTGGTGAGAAACAGAACTCACCACATCAGCTAATCCCTTGCAGTAATGGAGAATCATGTCATCTGTGATATTTACAAGCGCATTTGCAGGTACAGCAGGCAGTCTAATAGCTCGACCCATGAGGATTTCATGATGCAATAATCCTGTTCGCCTGTCAGTGTTGCTTCAAAGACTCATCAAAACCAGTGGCAAATCATATGGCCATTACAATGAAGTGAATGCACAAATTTTGGCCAATCGTGACTTAACGGTTCCGTTTACTTGCTCTATTATCCTTGAAGCCTCAGAGCGATGGCTATAGTGCAATCCCCACAAGTCAGACACAGCATTCAAAGGACCTCATTATTAAAATGTGTCCCTCTTCAGAGAAACCAGTAATCCGAACAGCAGTATGAGGTCCCACAACAGAAGCTTAGCTACAGTGAGACTGTCATTCCTCCGTGTTGGGTAGGCTTCCACCCATCGGGAGAAAATGCACACTATAACCAGGATATATCTCAGCCTGTTGCAAACAGGCATTTAGATAAAATCCAACTGCACCCTGTTAAAGGGTCCTCCTGATCTTCCAATGTGACTAAGTGTTACAGGGATTATCCTTCCTACATTCATCTGTTGACATGTAACCCATCTGTAGCATAGTTCTTCAGCTAAAACTCAGAACCTGGGATTGAACCAATTTTGCCTAAACAACCTAACCATTGCAACCCTTCCAATATGTGCAGAACCATGAAAATGGGTCCTGGAAAATAATAGTCTGTTTGACAACACTGGTGTTAGAACTGGCCCTTTTTGCAGGGTTATCCCCAGACTTTTTGCCTTCCTCCTGTATTTTTTCTGACCTGTTTTGTTGGTTTTTTGACTCTGGGCACTTTACCACTGCTGATCAGTGCTAAAGTGCATGTGCTCTCTGTCGTAAACTTAGTAAGTTTGGTCTACACCTGTTTGGCATATTTAATTTACCTGTAAGTCCCTTGTACAGTGGTTTCCCATATACCCAGGGCCTGTAAATGAAATGCTACTAGTGGGCCTGCAGCGCTGCTTGCGCCACCGAGCGAAGTAGCCTTTCAAACCTGTCTCAGGCCTCTGCCACAGCAGGGCCTGCGCGTGCAGTTTACTGCCACAGTGACGTGGCATTTAAAGTGTTTGCCACATCTGAAACTCCCCTTTTAATACATATAAGTCACCACTAGGGTAGGCCCTAGCTAGCCCTATGGGCAGGATGCTGTGTAGGTAAAAGGTAGGACATGTGCCTTAACTGTGTGTGATGTCCTGGTAGTGACAAACAGCCTATTTGGTTTCTGTTAGATTTGGGGGTCTCTAGTTGGCAGAGGTAGGTACCTTTGTCCAAATAGGGACCCTTGAGTCTAGTCAGGGAAAGTAGGTACACTCCCGAAATAACCCCTGCTCACCCTCTTGGTAGCTTGGCACGAGCAGACAGGCTTAGTTCAGAGGCAGTGTGTAAAGCATTTGTGAACACATACAGTAATCAAGTGACAACACTACAAATGGACACCACACAGGTTATATATTTATAAAAATAGGTATACTTTATATAGATTTATCACAAGACCATAAACGACAAAAATAATCCACAATACTGTTAAGAATACTTAGTTCTGATCAAAAAGGCTTCATTCAAGGTTCTGTGCGAGTCGGTAGCCTCCTCCGGCTACGGCGATGTCGAGAACAAACAGAGTCTAACAAATCCAGCTGACCGCGTCGAGACGGGCCAACACAGCATAGACAGACTCGGTCACAGTACCTTTTACTTGAAGCGGCAGGCACGGGCGTGCGAGCCGGATGGCTGTTCGTCGCGGTCGCGATGCAAAAATGGAAGCGTTGCAGGACGCGTTGTCCCTCGATGCGGTGCAGGCAGCGGCTCGTTGACGCTCGTCGAGACGGAGTCGGTGAGACCAGGGCCGTGCGTTGCAGGGCGAGACGGTGCTTCGATGCGGTGCTGGCAGGTTGCGGTGCGGCGACGGAGCCGGATTCAGGAGCTGGCGTCGATCAGTCCGGACAGCGGTGCGAGTCGGGCGGTGCGTCGCAAAGCGTGCGAGCGGTGCCCAACTCCGGTGCGGTCACAGGACTCGAACTCAGCAGCAGTGACCGTGTCGGTCGGACCAGTTCGATTCGGCGTAGCGAAGCGTTGCAGGACGCGTTGTCCCTCGATGCGGTGCAGGCAGCGGCTCGTTGACGGAGTCGGTGAGACCAGGGCCGTGCGTTGCAGGGCGAGACGGTGCTTCGATGCGGTGCTTACAGGACACCGAGTCGGTCGTGAGAGTCGGTCACAGCTCCCTACCTCTGTAGCCACTGAAACAGAGTTTCCAGCAGCAATTCACAAAGGGGTGAAGTCCAATGGTCCTGGGACTTCGGTCAGGGGGCAAGCTCTCTTCCAAGCCCTTGGAGATCCTTCACAAGTTGATGAAAGTCACAGCAAAGCAAAAGTTCCTTTCTCCTCTCTTTGGCAGTCAGGCAAACCACTGCAGGCCAATCCCCCAAGCAGCACTTCAGGCTTAGGGATAGTCTCTCCTCAGTTTCTTCTTGGTTCCGCTCCTCAGCAAAGGTTTCTTCTTGTTCCCAAAAGTGATCTGATTTTCCTGGGGTCTGGGTGCCCCTCTTATACCCTGATTCTCTTTGTTCTCTGGAGGTAGAGAGGCCTCTGCCTAGTCCAAAACCAGTTCTGGTCAGTTCTGGAGCACTTTGTTTTTCTGACTCCTTCTTTCCTTTCAGAATGTGGGGCAGAGTGCTCAGCCGCCCGGCAGGAGGTGGAGCCAGCATTGTGGAAGGCAGGCACAGCCCTATTCAGACCCAGGTGCAGCTCCTCCCTCCACTCTGGATGCAGATCTTTCTATTCAGCCCTGCGCTGACTCACCCTGTCTCCTGTAGCCACCCCCAGCCCCTGTCACTCAATCTCCAGACAAGGAATACACAACCTAGCAGAGGCAGGCTTGGATAGTTAGGCAAGAAAATACCCACTTTCTAAAAGTGGTATTTTCGAACACAGAATGTTAAAACCAACTTCACTAAAAGATGTATTTTATCATCCTGAGTTCAGGCATACTAAATTCGTTTTTCTACCATGTTCCCTGGGTCAGTTCTGACTATAAGGTGTAATAGTCAGTCTGCCCATTCTGGCCTATGGGGAGCAGGTAGCCTTGCAATAGTGAAGAACGAAAATGGCTGTAATTCACTATTAGGACATGCCACACACACCAGGGCATGTCCTACCTTATACTTACAATGCACCCTGCCCTAGGGCCTACTTTAGGGGTGACCAACATGCAGTAAAGGGAAGGTTTAGGGACTGGTAAGTGGGTGTACTCACCAAGTCGACATGGCAGCCCGAGGCTGCACACAGGCTCTGCGATGGCAGGCCTGAGACACATTTTACAAGCCGCTTCTGTGGGTGGCACAACCAGTGCTGCAAGCCCACCAGCTGCATTGGATTTACAAGCCCTGGGCACACTGAGTGCGCTGTACTAGGGACTGACAAGTAAACCAATCATCCAATCATGGAGTCACTAATACATGTATCAATTAACGATAGGGAGCACTTGCACTTTGGCACTGATTAGCAGCGGCAAAGTGCCCATGAGCATCTAGTCCAGCAAAAACATATCGGCAACAGTGGAGGCATTACGAAAAAATGGAAGGGAGACCCACGCCAAGGATGCCAGGTCTAACAGTTTCTCACTGCTGTGAGGCTGCCCTCTCATAGGTTTGCATTGGGAATTCCCTGATATGTGCTTCGGTGATAATTTCTGATATGAAAGGGGTAGTATGGCCATGTTTCATATGTTTGGAATAGCAGTAGTAAATCCTGCTTATTGATGGAAGCGGATTTGTTATTACTATTTTAGAAATGCCACTTTTAGGCATTTATGTATGCTTGTGACTCTTTGTGCCCTGCCTGGATGTGTTTTCAAAGTCTGATTTAGACTGACAGAAAAAAGGGGAATTGCATTCACTCTAGACAGTCACAAGAGGGGTTGAGGTGTGTCCTGCCTTTCCTGGGTGACTCTGCGCTGGGCTGAATAGACCTTGACTGCATTTAGAGTGGTGGGAGGAGTGTCCCTTGCACCTGAATAGGCCTGGTCTGCATTTAGAGTGGTGGGAGGAGTTGCACCCGCACCTGAATAGGGCTGTGACTGACTTTCACAATGCTGTCTCTGCCCCCCTGTAGTGTGTCTGGGGCCAGGGCTTGGAATGTGAATAGGGGTGTTGTGCACTTCTGAAAAGCGTTTGAAGTGCCCCCAGAACATAGAGTTTTGCTCTATAAGTACAGGGGCTGTGACCCCATATTTTGAGACACTGTGTGCACTTGTAACCACCTGCTGCGGACAGACTGCACCAGAGGAGAAACCGCCACTTGAGATCTGCCTTGTTGTGCTGACCTGCTGGAAGGACTGCCTCTTGGCTTGCAGGGACCCTGTGTGCTGGTCTGTTGTCTGCTCCTGCCTGTGTGCCCCAGTGATCTCCCAGGGCATGGTTGCCTGCCCTGTGCTACTTGAAAAGCCAGCGCCTGGTGAGCATTTTCACTGGTGGGCAGACTAACCGGTTAGTGAGAGCGCTGACCTTTCCTGGTGCTGAGGCTGAGATGAACGAGGTGCATGCTGAGCGCTCTATAATTCAGTGCGCTGTGAGACCTCAGTGTAGACTTCGCCCCTGGCTTACCGTCCAATTTTTCTGCAGAGGCATTTCAATCAAGGAGCAACACTCTGTTCTGGGAGGCACTAGGAGCCTCAGCTAACAAATGGCTGCTCCCCGGCCTTCAGCGTGAGTGGAACGCTGCCTCGGCTCTTGACACCAGCGTGGGTGCCGGGCCTCAGCGTCACTGCCCCTACACTGTGGGAAGTTGCCCCAAGGGGCTGACCGATTACACTGCACTCCGGCAGCAGGAGACCCGACACGGCATGGGCAGTCTGCCTGAAAAGCCCAGTGGAGACGTTGCCAGGACCGACGAGGCTGCATGGCGGGGAGGAAGCTGCCAGAGGACCACGCTGAGGGAAAGAGCCAATCCCAGCGTTGCCGGCACTGACTTTGTGGGCCCAGCCCTCCCTGAGGAAGCCGTGGCTGCGGCAAGAAGGAAGGCGGCATTTGCGTCAGGGTATGCTTCACCCCAGCCACCTGTTGCTCCACTGTGCATGGAGGAGACCACAAGAGGTTCCCCCCCCCCCCAAGAAGAATTTTCAGGATGGGGGTCCATGTCTGCCTTGTTTGTCGGCAGCCACCCGGTACGTTTGTGCGTGGCTGCCTTCCAATTGTGGATACGCAGTGTGGTCGAGGGAGTGTGCACCCCCCCATGCCTCTGCATACTTGGGGGCGCCGGATCTCAGCATAAGGACAGGGGAGACCCAGCCGCAGCCCATGCAGGTATGAGCGGTGGGGTCGGGTGGGGGGATTTCGACAGACGACGAGGGAAAAATAATTATTTATTTAATTTTGTCTCGTGGTCATCTGCCAAATCCCCCCCAAACCAGCCCCACTGCTCTTACCTTCACGGGCCATGGCTGGGGAGACCTAGACGGAGGCCCCCTGACTCCTGGATTCAAAGGATTCCCCGATAACTACCGCATTCCTTGTTGTAGGCGGGCAGGTGGCCCAGAAGCCTATAGGAAGGGCACATGGACACCAGGTACCATATAATAGGAGAGTAATGCCGCTCTTGATGTTGTTTTCATACATATGGTAATGTGGATATGCAGGAGGTAATTCTGCTGTGTTGTGCATTCCCTAACCACTTGGTGCCCATTCCCTGATGTGAGAATTCATGTTGTGTTTGCCTTGCCTTTATCAGGATAACAGGTATTATCTCAGACATTGCTTTATTTGCACAGCGATGGTGTTCTGTATAATGTTGGCATGATGTTTTGTGATGTGTGCACCCTATAGGGATTTACTGGAGTGCACTACCTGTGATTTCATGACAATTGCCTAGTTGGTAAAGTGATTTATGCATTGTGATGATAATTGCCTAGTGGCAAAGTGATATATGTGATTGTGTTCTAATGTGTTTTATGAACAATACAAAGGATATTTTTATATAACCTTGTGTGGAGTCTCTTTTGGGGGTGTGTGTGTTGCGCAAACGCTTTACACATTGCCTCTGGGATAAGCCTGACTGCTCTGCCAAGCTCTAAAGGGGTGAGCAGGGGTTATTTGTGTGTGTAACTCCCTTACCCTGACTAGAGTGGTGGGTTCTGCCTGGCTTAGGTGCATACCCTAGCCAACCAGAAACCCCATTTCTAAAAACTGGTCTTTCACCGGCTGAAACCCAATATAATTTGCATTTTGAACACATCCTGCTCTGGTCCAAACTTGCTGTTCTGCCTTTGAAACGTCTTCCTGTAATCTTTTGATTTCTTCCCAAGTATCAGCTACTGACAACAACATCAAAAAGGTAGTGTCTTCCTCAGATTCATTTGCATATTCTCCATTAAATGTCCATGCTACAAGTGCACAATACCGTGCAACTTCATCAGCATATAGATTTCCAACAGTGACATAATCATTGCCACTTCTGTGAGCTGCACATTTAGCTACTGCAATTTCTTGGGTTAACTGCAAAGCTGCCATTAGTCTCATTACATATTCTCCATTTCTTATTGGGCAACCTGATGATGTCATAAATCACCTCTGTGACCATAAATGTCCAAAGTCATGGACCACACCAAAGCCATATTGACTACCTGTAAATATAGTCACTCTCAAATGCTGATACTCTCGCGCCTAGACTACTGTAACAGCCTCCTGGTAGGGGTTAATAAATCAACCTTGAAGAGGCCACACGTAGTGCAGCACGCAGCAGCCAGATTGGTTTTAAAACTTCCCCGTAGGGCTTCAGCCTCAGCAGCGCTGAAATCTCTTCACTGGCTCCTGCTACACAAGAGAATTTTATTCAAACTTCTTGTCACCACCTTTAGAGCTATCCGCCGACTGGGGCCAGTATATCTTTCCACAAGATTCACACCATACACTACAACGAGGACACTCAGATCTTCGTTTGCAAACCTACTCAAACCGCCTGGTTTTAAACTTAAAACGCGGGGAGGGAAATCTGCAACTGTGTTAGGTGCAAAGGCTTGGAATCTTATGCCAAATAAATTGAGATCGATAGAACCTGAAATGCAGTTTAGGAAGGCCCTAAAGACCTGGATTTATGGAGTATCAGACGAACTCTGTCAAACCCTCATCTAGGTCTCCATTCTCCATTGCTCAGTTAGTTATCTGTATAGCGCCAGGAGGCTCCTTTCGGAGTGACAGTTTGCGCTTTATAAATACCACATTTCATTTCATTTCATTCAAATGAGCTGAATGAGAACAAGCTCTTGCAAGGGCAATTAATTCAGATACTTATACAGAAGTAACACCTCAAAGCCAGGAGGTGTCTACCACTTCTTGCTTGGATTGTGCAAACTGCATAAATTGCTCTCAAAGTTCCTTCACTGTCTTTTAAACATGAGTCATCCACAAAGATTACATAGTTGGGCTCATCAGGAGGTTCATCTTTAATGTCTGTCCTTGACTTGGTGCATAAAAGCGTAACCTTTAGACAGTCATGCTCAATTTCATCTCCATCAATTTAATTGTCAGGCAATGGCAATAATGTAGCCAGATTTACCGTCTGACATCTTTTCAGTGTGACATTACCAGCAGCAAGTATTTGTTGTTCATACTTGGTAAGTCTGCTATTTGTCAAATACTGTTTTCATACGGGTGAGTAAAACCTCCACCGAGTGAGTGACCATGACTGTAAGAGGATATCCCATCACTATGCTCTCACATCCCTCAATACTGACACCAACTGCTTTAACCCTTTTGGTGCTTGCGTCGGGCCGACGCAAGCACTACCTCCCTGGTGCGGCGCACGTCCATTGGCCGTCACCAGGGAGGGCCCCATGTAATGCTTTTTTTTAAATTTCTCCTGGGGGAGACGCAGAAGGCTTTCCGCGTCTCCCCCCGCCCCTCCCTCCCACCCATCTGTGACATCAGCACGCCGTGAGGCGCCCTGACGTCACCGATTTCCCCACCGGAGCCGAGGACAGCCGCAGGTAAGGCCGCGCTCGACTCCGATGGGGAAATCAGGCCGAAAACGGCCTCCCCAGCTTTCAGGGAGGCCTCGTTTGAAAGGGGAGAGTCTCCCCTTTCAAACGATGCCTTCCTGAAAGGGTTTCCTGGCCGTGGATCGCGGCAGCGCTGCGATCCACGGCCTGGAAACCCCACTAGACACCAGGGATGTCTTTGGGGGGATCGGCCCTTGTGGGAATGGGTTGCCCCCCCCCCTTGGGGGCAATTATTTAATTAAAAAATACTTGGCTTTCCCTGGGGGGCGCGATCGCCCCCCCAAAAAAAAAAAAAAAGAAGAAATCAAAGTGCGAAAAAAAAATGGCGGCGATATTGGCAGGGGGTCGGTCCTCCTGCTCAGTGGCCGACCCCCCCGTGGGGGCAATATTTTTTTATAGCCATGTGCTTTCCGTGGGGGCCACAATCGGCCCCCAGGGAAGCCATAACTATAAAAAAAAAATAGAGAAAGAGAGATATCTCTATATATATATATATCTCTATATATATATATATTCACTGAAAAAACCATATGTTTCAGACACGTTATAGTTAGAAATTAGCATTTAAAAACCTTTGAAATTCACTGAAAAAACCATAGGTTTTAGGGACAGTTATAGTTAGTTGGACATTTCACTCGTACAAAACCATAGAAATTCCCCCGTTATAGTTAGTTCAGCTAACTATAACTCGCGCCCCGCAATGCACTGTTGATGACGTCACATATTACATCACTCATGACATGGTCAGTGACATCACTGATGACATCTCAAATGACATCACTGATGACATCACTGATGACATCATCCACGTGATAATCTGATGCACCTCCTCACACCCTAATATAACCTTTGATACACCCACTCTAAATTACAGACTGCCATTCGCAAAACCATAGACACTCCAACACCAATAACTACATACCCACTCACTGATTCTTAGGTCTACACACACATCCACTCACTCACCCGTACAGTCACTCATACTTACGGTCACTCAGTACAGGACTATCATATGCACTCATACTCCTATATAGACACTCAAACACCGCCACTCATCCATAGAGGTACTCACACACCTAGTCAGTCATGCAAATAATTAAACACACTGCCATTTACTCACCTATACAGTTATACACACACCAGCTCACTTACTCATACAAATACTAGCACATTCTTACGCTCTTATACAATCACTGATACAAGCACACACTCATCCATACAGTCACTCTCACAATCACACACTCTCGCTTATAGCTATTTATATACTCCAACACACATATATACTGCCTTTCACATATGTAGTTACTCACACATGTACCACTGGGACATACATTCACTCACTAACACACTCTTACACACACTTACCCACCCATACAGCCTATCACAGATGCACTGTTGAAACCATCCACCCAGTGAATCACCCACTCACACATCTATGCACAGAGTCGCACACACCCCACCCACACAAACACTCAGGCACCCATACAGATACTCAGACAACCAATCAATAACTCATATAGACACTCATGTAGCTATTCACAAACCCATGCAGCCACTTACACAGCAACAGACAGACGGTTACAGACATTCACCCAGTTTAGTCACTAACCCTTGCATTCAGTAAGATACGTTTAATCACTCACTTATAGAGTCAGTCACGCACCTACTAAATCCTTCATCCACACACTTATACACCAACTCATTCTTCAATACACCTTTCCCTATATATTAAAAATATTTAAACTTTACAGAAACACAGTCACTGGATGATGTCATCAGTGATGTCATTTGAGATGTCATCAGTGATGTCATCAGTGATGTCACTGACCATGTCATGAGTGATGTAATATGTGACGTTATCAGCAGTGCATTGCGGGCGCGAGTTATAGTTAGCTGAACTAACTATAACGGGGGAATTTCTATGGTTTTGTACGAGTGAAATGTCCAACTAACTATAACTGTCCCTAAAACCTATGGTTTTTTCAGTGAATTTCAAAGGTTTTTTAAATGCTAATTTCTAACTATAACGTGTCTGAAACCTATGGTTTTTTCAGTGAATTTCAAAGGTTTTTTAAATGCTAATTTCTAACTATAACGTGCCTGAAACCTATGGTTTTTTCAGTGAATTTCAAAGGTTTTTTAAATGCTAATTTCTAACTATAACGCCCTAAAACCTATGGTTTTTTCAGTGAATTTCAAACGTTTTGTAAATGACAATTTTTAAATGTATTAATTGTTATATTTATTTTTTTGATACTGATTTACTACATTTTTTTAAACTATTTATTTTTACATATTTTTTTTTTAAATTACATTGTAATTACATTATACATTACATTACAAAATATACTTTCTCAGAATGAATTACTTTAGTTTAAATACTTTGCAAATAGGTAATAGACTTTTAAGTACAGTAGTTACAGTTGTTGCAATGGGCAACACAATTTCAAACACAATGCAACATTGAGCTCAATGTGAATTTCTAGTTAAATGCAATTAGTTACTTTATGGATTACTTTTCTAACCACAGGACTGGATCCTAGATTCAGTCCTGGGACATCTCCTGTAAACAGTTGAGTAAAAGCGTTTTGGTTACAGTAGTGATTTTTAAGGAATATTATTGTATTTTAAAAGTTGACACAGAAACTTTTTCACATAGAATCACCAATGTTATCCTATGGGAGGAAATTCACTTAGCAGGTAAGTAGTGTTATCGTTACTTTTTCTTACTCAGTGGTGGATCCTGGATCCAGCACTGGTGCATCTCCTGTAAACAGTTGAAAGAATGCGTTTAAGTCATACAGCCGATTTTTAAGGAATATTTGTAGTTTGTGAAAATCGACACAAACTTTTCTGCTGAAAACCAGACAATGGATTCCAATGGAAGGAAATACAAGTTACTGGTAAGTACGGTTAGAATTACTTTTCAGGGTCAGTGCTGGGCTAAAAGATGCAGCACTGGGTTCTCTCCTGATAACAGGTGAGTAAATCGGAATTCGTAGTTCGGCTGATTTTAGAGGAATATTATAAAGTTCCAAAACTCCACACTTAGAAGAATTTCCAAGTGAAACCAGTCAATGTTAGCCTATGGAAGGAAATTCAAGTTACTGGTAAATACGGTTAAAATTACTTTTCAGGATCTGTACTGGTCAAAGATGCAGCACTAAGGTCTCTCCTGATAACAGGTAAGTAAATCGGAATTCGTAGTTCTGCTGATTTTAGAGGAATATTTGTATGTTTAAAAAATCGACACTTTGAAACTTTTCTGCTGAAAACCAGACAATGGATTCCTATGGAAGGAAATACAAGTTACTGGTAAGTACGGTTAGAATTACTTTTCAGGGTCAGTGCTGGGCTAAAAGATGCAGCACTGGGTTCTCTCCTGATAACAGGTGAGTAAATCGGAATTCGTAGTTCTGCTGATTTTAGAGGAATATTTGTATGTTTCAAAAATCGACACAAACTTTTCTGCTGAAAACCAGACAATGGATTCCAATGGAAGGAAATACAAGTTACTGGTAAGTACGGTTAGAATTACTTTTCAGGGTCAGTGCTGGGCTAAAAGATGCAGCACTGGGTTCTCTCATGATAACAGGTGAGTAAATCGGAATTCGTAGTTCGGCTGATTTTAGAGTAATATTATAAAGTTCCAAAACTCCACACTTAGAAGATTTTCCAAGTGAAACCAGTCAATGTTAGCCTATGGAAGGAAATTCAAATTACTGGTAAGTGCGGTTAAAATTACTTTTCAGGGTCAGTATTGGGCTCAAAGATGCAGCACTGAGGTCTCTCCTGATAACAGGTGAGTAAATCGGAATTCGTAGTTCGGCTGATTTTAGAGGAATATTTGCACAATGGTGAAGGGAGGGGCGGGGCCTGAGGTGACATCTGTGCAAACGCGCCCCATGGCGCGTTTTAAGTTGGGGGATTAAGTCCCCTTGAATCATGAGGGTCCCTGAGGTCCATCTAGCCCACCCTGTACCTCCAGTATGCGCCAGGGAGCTGCGTTGCAGAGAGGTGTTCAGAGGCCACGCCCCTTTTTGCACCTCTCTGCAACGCAGCTCTGTGGCGCTTACTGGACGTACCTGGTGGGCTAGTTGGCCCCAGGGACCCTCAGGATTGAAGGGATTTCATTACCCATCTTAAAATGCGCCACGGGGCCTGTTTGCACACATGTCACCTGAAGCCCCGCCCCCTCCCTTCACCACTGTGCAAACACGCCCCGTGGCGCATTTTAAGTTGGGGGATTAAGTCCCCTTGAATCCTGAGGGTGCCTGGAGTCGAACTAGCCCACCATGTACCTCCAAAAGCGCCACAGAGCTGCGTTGCAGAGAGGTGTATAAAGAGGCGTGGCCTCTGTACACCTCTCTGCAACACAGCCCCTGGCGCATACTGGAGGTTCCTGGTGGGCTAGTTGGCCCCCAGGGACCCCCAGTATTCAAGGGAATTACTTCCCTTCTTAAAACGCGCCAGGGGGCGCGTTTGCACACTGCTGCAGGGAGGGGCGGGGCCTCCGGCACGATGCCGTTTTTTTTTTCATTTCCTTTTTTTTTATGGGAGGGGGGCTGCGTGGCCCCCCTTCCCTCAGCCACTTTAGGCCCCGGGGACCCCATTCCCCGGGGCCTTAACATTTTTTTTTGTTTTATTTAAAAAAATAAAAATTTAAAAACGGGAAGGGGGCCGCGTGGCCCCCCTTTCCTGGGCCTCTATTGGCCCCGGGGACCCCATCCCCCGGGGCATGCCCTCTTTTTTAGTTTAAAAAAAAAAATATTTGGAGGGGGATGCGTGGCCCCCCTCAGGCCATTTAAGGCCCCGGGGACCCCATCCCCCGGGGCCGGCCTTGCCCTTATTTTATAATTGGGGAGGGGGGCTGCGTGGCCCCCCTCCCGGGCCACTTATGGCCCCGGGGACCCCATCCCCCGGGGCCTGGCCTCTCATTGGAGACTGTGGGGGGGTCCCCAATCCCCCCACAGTCCCAGCCGGCTCCCCGCCTCCTGCGCGAGCCGGCATTGCTTTTCCACATGGGGAGCAGCTAACATGCTGCTCCCCGTGTGGAAAAGCAATTGGGTGTGCATTTTGAAAGAGACAGCAGGTTTCCTGCTCTCTCTTTCAAAATGCAAACAAGTTTGCTATGACAGGACGGAGCCGCGATGCTCCCGTCCTGTCATCAGCAAACTACAGTGTCCCGGGGTAGGCACCCCGGGACACTGCAGGAGCCGGCCCTGGGGGTGGTGGTCCCCAGGGCCATCACTGGCTCCAGGAGGGGGGCCGCGCGGCCCCCCTCCCAACTTGTTCAAAGCCCCGGGGAGGTGGCGGTCCCCGGGGCGTGTGGGGGGCTGGAGCCCCCCCACACAGGTTTTTTAAATTAAAAAAAAAAACAGCCCCGGGGGGTGGCGGTCCCCGGGGCAGCGGGAGGGTGCACAGCCCTCCCGCCATCATTTTTTTTTAAAAGCCCCAGGGGGTGGCGGTCCCCGGGGCTTGGGGGGCCTTAGAGGCCCCCCCATAAACAATAAACCCACCCCCCGCATGCCCCCGGGACTTGGGCCACCCGGGGGCAAATTTGCATCGAAGCGCGGGAGACCGCGCTTCGATTTTTTATTTTTTTTGCAGGATCCAACCACCCTGAGCGCATCCTGCCGATTTTTGATTTTTTTAAATGCTTTTTTCTGCCCAGGGGTCCTTGTGGGACCCCTGAGCAGACCTAGGGGGTCAGGGTGTTTCTACCCTGCTCCCTTTGTGCGTTTTGCGCACTTGTTTCTTTTTTTTCTTGGCGGGATTCGCGCACCCTAAGCGCATCCCGACGATTTTTTTTTTTTAAATGCTTTTTTCTGCCCAGGGGTCCTTGTGGGACCCCTGAGCAGACCTAGGGAGTCAGGGTGTTTCTACCCTGCCCCCTTTGCGCTTTGCGCACTTGTTTCTGTCCCTCGGTTCTACCGAGGGACAAAATGGCTGCCAACACTTCCTGATTTGGAGTGTTGACAGCCAATTAGCATGCAGCTCGTGATCGGGAGGGTGCGCGAATCCGACGCGGCCATAGATATATATGTGATTTTCCTTTTGATTTTCACAGGAACTACTGAACGGATTTACACCATTTAACAAAAAGGGTTCTTTCTGAACCAAGAACTACCTCTTTGCCAAATTTGGTTTAATTCCATTCAGCAGTTCGGGCTGTAGCCGTGGCTAAAGTTTCCTATGGGAAAATGAATGGGGAAAACACGTTTTGGGACCCCCCTTTTTTCTCGGCCCCCGCTTGACGAATCACCCCGAAACTTTCAGGGTAGGAGCGGACCGGAGCGGGCCATAAAGTTTGAAAATTTCGCGAAGATTCGTCAACCGACGCAAGAGTTATTTCAAATAGAATGTTGCGGATTTCCTATGGAAAATAGGTCCTAACTATAACTATCTACTGGCGACCGCCAGTAGATATATATATATATATATATATATATATATATATATATATATATATAGAGAGAGTCTCTTTCTCTCTGTAGATGATATATGTATATATATGTATCTATATACATATATATGTGTATATAGATACATATATATACATAAGTCGTCGAGAGAAAGGTATATATATGTATCTATATACATATATATACATATATATGTATATAGATACATATATATAAATATATGTGGGAATAAAATCTTGTATATGTATATATATATATATATGTGTGTGTATATATATATATAAATATATATATATATTCAGAAACACAAAGGATTCCGCACTCCAGAGATTGGTTTCAGAGTTTCTTTATTTTCACCACGACTGGTGGTAGTGGTGGTGAAAATAAAGCAACTCTGAAACCTGTCTCTGGAGTGCGGCATTCTTTGTGTTTCTGAATTTAAATATCTGGTAAGGATTCTACCCGTTGCTGCCTGCACCAGGTATTGAGTGCGCTGACATTGGGAAGAGTCTCTTTGAAGTTACATGAAAGGCAGTAAAGTGTGGTACTGCTGCTGAGTACAAAAAAAAATTCCTGCTAGATAGAGATATCTGACTTTTGGCTAGTGGCAGTTTTGACGCCATAAAGTGCATGCTGGAAAGAATAGATCTGTATTATGTGGATAGCTAAGTGGATTAGTAAAGCCACACATTAGAAACACTTTGAAACAGATGAAATGTATGTGAGAGAGGGGCTATGGAGAGATGAGGGGCACGTTTGCAAGGATGGTGGTGAGGGAATCAAAGGAGGTCATAGTGTGCAATTGTAAAGCACACGTTCACCCGTAGGCATCTTGGTGCCAAAATGATGATCGCACTAGCTTCCACTAGTGCTAAAAGGCTGCAATGATGGGTATGTGGCAAGGTAAAGTAATACTGTGTCTTTTTTCTCTCTTTCTTAGTTTTTTGGGAGAGCGTACGGATTTCGCAAAGGAAAGGTAAGGTGACTTCATCATTATCGACTGTTAAACACTTCACTCACGCACACACCCACCTACACTTTGAAACCAACAACCTATCTGCCTTCTACATAGGATAGTGTTTTAAAAGGATAGTTTTAGGCACTAGCAGAGATGGCGTATCGTTGGATGAATGCTGCCCCGGCCCTAAATCTGGTTCTGGAGTCCAGCTCTGAGGCAGGATCAGAGACTGAGACCGCAGATACTGAGACAGGACAATGGAGCCGAATCTGGGATTGATTTTTCAGTCGGCGCTTCCATCCAACGACTCATCTTCCAGTGATTCTGAAGGAGACGATGTCAGTCGTGCTGTCCCTTTGCCAGCACAGTCTGTGCAGCGGGACACCAGTAATAGGTTAGAGCAACCCAGAGCGCAGGCACGTGCGGCCGCAAGCACAGACGGAGCGCTGTCTTGGCAGCCTCCCAATTTAGTTCAGCCCCAAATTCCGCCTTTCACTGGTGACGCTGGATGTAGAGTCGATACGGCAAATTTTTTGCCAATTGACTACTTCCATCTCTTTTTGGATGTTGACTTCCTTGACGAAATTGTGCAGCAAACAAATTTGCGTGCCAAACAATTTCTGAGGGAGCATGGAGGCACTCTTGGGCCTCATTCTAGGGCACGCAAGTGGACTCCCACTTCTTTAGGGGAGTTGAAGATATTTTTGGGCCTCACGCTTTAAATGGGGGTAGTGCATAAACCAACCTTGCTATCATACTGGTCTACTCGCAAGGTTTGGTTAACCCCCATCTTCGCACCATACATGAGAAGAGATCGTTTTTTGCTATTGCAGCGCATGCTGCATTTCAATGACAATTCTGCTGCATTGCCCCGGGACCATCCAGACCATGACAGGTTGTTCAAAATTCCGCCTGTCGTGGAACATTTGTCTGCCAGGTTTCCAGAGGTTTATACTCCTGGGAAGAATATAGCCATTGATGAGTCCTTGATCTTGTATAAAGGGGGGCTGCTGTTTAGTCAGTACATTCCGAGCAAACGCGCTCGCTATGGCATCAAGCTGTACATGCTGTGTGAGAGCTCGACTGGCTATGTGTACAGTTTGAGAGTGTATACAGGGAAGGACACAACCCTTAACCCTGTAGGTTGCCCTCCCACGCTAGGGGTCACAGGAAAGATCGTATGGGAGCTTGTCCAGCCACTTTTTCACAAAGGTTATAACCTTTATGTGGACAATTTCTATACAGGAGTAGAGCTGTTCAGTGAGCTCTACAAAGCTGGCACCGTGGCTTGCGGTACAATTCGTTGTCGCCGCAAAGGATTCCCGCAGGAGCTTATTTGCAAGAAGCTCCAGAAATCCCAGAGCACTGCGTTGCGTTCCAACGAACTGCTCGCAGTCAAGTTCTCAGATAGGCGTGACGTGTACATGCTCACTACAATTCATGCTGAGAGCACTTCCCCTGTCACGGTTTGGGGTCAGATGGCCGCAGTACACAAGCCTACCTGTATACTTGATTACAACAAGTTCATGGGCGGAGTGGACAAGAACGACCAGGTTCTTCAGCCATACAATGCGAGTCGTAAAACTTGCACTTGGTATAAGAAACTGTTTACTCACCTGATCCAGATGGCAACATACAATGTGTATGTTGTTTATCGTCAGAGCACCACAGTAAGACTCATGTCTTTCCTGGACTTTCAGTTGTCTGTGATTGAAAGCCTCACTGCTACAGAAGCAGCAGCCTCCACTTCATGTGTTCTGGAGAATGTGGCAAGGCTGCAGGAGCGACACTTTGCAGATAAAATTCCTGCAACACCCAAAAAGGAGCAACCATGTCGTCGTTGTAAAGTGTGCTCGATGCAGGGAAAGAGGCAGGAGACTCGTGTTTACTGTCCCCAGTGCCCAAGTAACCCTGCCTTCTGTTTTCCTACTTGCTTTATGTTGTATCATACTAAAGCAAAATACTGGGAAATTGACTGAGGTGGAGCTGCCAATAGGTAAACCTTTCATTTGATGTGAATGTATACCTACTGTCTGTGGGCCACTCTTTCACTACGCAAGCAGGTGCAGAATATGTGCTCCTCTACTTCAGGAAATCATGGACTTCTGAACACCTTAATCTGCTTTCAGAACGTGGTAGTTGTTCTGTTCGCCAATTGACAAGTGCATTATAGTCCCCACGCTACACATACTGGTGGACAGAACATACGCCACGTCGTCACGGAGGACCCGTGTTTCACATCCAACCGTTCTTCATAGTTTATGATGTTCTCTTTAGAAAGCTTTTGAAAATTTCCAGCATGTTTGCCTTAGTTTCAAAGGTAGATATGCTTGCTCAGCTCGAGGAATGGCTTTGCGGCATACTCGGGCACCCCCCAACTTGCATCCACAAACTGGAAGGAGTTGGATTGAGCACAGTGAGAGCATTGATAGCATGTGACAGAAATGTTTTGTCATGCTTCAAGTAGCTAGAGATGGAAGGCATTAGTATAGGGTCTCTTGACAATTAGACAGGATTAGTCAGGACTCTGATGAGGACAGACACACGAACGGGTTAGAGCAGCTTACGGTAGGTGTGCTTTCCGAGGAATATTGCAAAGGTAGAAGGCAGATAGTAAAGGTAGTATAGATACACGTCATGACTTCATCTTCACCCATGGATTCAAATCGATTGATGCCACACTCGCACTGAATTTACTATAGTACCTATGGGTCAATTCTGCTTGCCATGTTCATCCTCCGTTAGAACTTAGTAGAGGGTCAGTTTGCTGTATGATAAGTGCATTACAGTCACTGCACATAACGGTGGATTGGACATATGCTACGTTGTCATGGACTACCCGTGTTTCACATTAATCCGTTCTTCATAGTTTATGATGTTATCTTTAGAAATCTTTAGAAAATTTCCAGCATGTTTGCCTTAGTTTCAAAGGTAGATTTCTCGCTCAGTTTGAGATATGGCCTACAGGGATAGTCGGACACCCCCAACTTGCATCCACAAACTGGAAGGAGTTGGATTTCGCACAGTGAGTGCACTAAAGGCGCATGAAAGACATGTCTTCCTGAGCCTCATGTGGCTGTCGTGGGAGCCATTAGTAAAGGTTCACTCGGCATGCGTTTGGTAACGTTCAGGAAGAAGGAGGGGGAGACTTTACAGGTGGTAAAATGTAGTCAAACTCTTTATGTCTTGTGGGATATGAATGTGATGGGCCCTTGCATGGCGGCGGTATGTTTATGTGAGTGCAAGTGATCTGGTTGATTGGGCCCGTGGCTGGCGGTATGGAAGTCTTGTGTGTGGTGCGTGAATGGCGTGTGAATGGACCATAAAGTGGTTGGTGCCTTGAAGTGGCTTTATGGCTCCCCTTCAAAAGGCTTGGCTTCAATATTTATATACTTTGATAAGTATTTGTGCTTTGAAGCCAGCGTTTCTGGAGGTGCTAAATCCAACCAGTGTAAGTGGTGGATTAGCTTTATCAAATTAGTGTTAGAGTTATATTTGTGGCGGTTTAATGGCCGTTTGTAAGACTTTTTTTTGTCAATATGGGTAGCAGGGGACTTTGTGTCCTAGCTCAGTCGTCACCTAGGCAAACCTTCACATTTTTGAGTAGTAGACAAGGAGGGAAGTTCAAGGGTGATTGACTTGCATGGCTCTCACTGTTTGTTTTTTACCCAACATCCCCTGCAAACCTCAAACTTAGCTGAAAAAATCACTTTTTCCACACATTTTTGTGTGGGAAAGTTGTGGGATCACCGGCCTGACACAAATTTCCTACCACCCAGTGTTACCCCAGGTCTCCCGAAAAAATGGTGTCTCACTCGTGTGGGTAGCCCAAGTACCCGCAACAGGCAAGGGCCCAAAACGCATTGTTGAGACATCAAAATTGCCTATCACAAAACTACCTGGTTTTGCAAGGGGGTCACCTGGGTTTTTGGCCCCGTGCTCGGCGGCCAGCTAGGGAAACCTACCAAACCCACACATTTCTGAAAACTAGACATCCAGGGGATTGCAGGGAGGTATGGCTTGCGTGGATCCCCCAACGTTTTCTTTCCCAGAATCCCCTGCAAACCTCAAATTTAGCTAACAAAATCACTTTTCCCACACATTTTTGTGTGGAAAAGTTGTGGGATCACCGGGCTGCCACAAATTTCCTACCACCCAGCGTTCCCCCAGGTCTCCCGATAAAAATGATATCTCACTCATGTGGGTGGCCCAAGTACCCGCGACAGGCAAGGGCCCAAAACGTATTGAGGAGACATCAAAATTGCCTATCACAAAACGACCTGGTTTTGCAAGGGGGGTCACCTGGGTTTTTGGCCCCGTGCTCGGCGGCCAGCTAGGTAAACCTACCAAACCCACACATTTCTGAAAACTAGATACCCGGGGGATTGCAGGGAGGTATGGCTTGCGTGGATCCCCCAACGTTTTCTTACCCTGGATCCCCTGCAAACCTCAAATTTAGCTGAAAAAATCACTTATTCCACACATTTTTGTGTGGGAAAGTTGTGGGATCACCGGGCTGACAAAAATTTCCTACCATCCAGTGTTCCCCCAGGTCTCCCGATAAAAATGGTGTCTCACTCGTGTGGGTGGCCCAAGTGCCTGCGACAGACAAAGGACCCAAAACGTATTGAAGAGATCAAAATTACCTATCACAAAACAAACTGGTTTTGCAAGGGGGGTCACCCGAGTTTTTGGCCCCGTGCTCGGCGGCCAGCTAGGGAAACCTACCAAACCCACACATTTCTGAAAACTAGACACCTGGGGGATTACAGGGAGGTATGGCTTACGTGGATCCCCCAACGTTTTCTTACCCAGAATCCCCTGCAAACCTCAAATTTAGCTGAAAAAAATCACTTTTACCACACATTTTTGTGTGGGAAAGTTGTGAGATCACCGGGCTGACACAAATTTCCTACCACCCAGCGTCCCCCCAGGTCTCCCGATAAAAATGGTACCTTACTTGTGTGGGTGGTCCAAGTACCCGCGACAGGCAAAGGCCCAAAACGTATTGAGGAGACATCAAAATTGCCTATCACAAAATGAACTGGTTTTGCAAGGGGGGGGGGGTCACCTGGGTTTTTGGCCCATGCTCGGCGGCCAGCTAGGGAAACCTACCAAACCCACACATTTCTGAAAACTAGACACCTGGGGGATTGCAGGGAGGTATGGCTTACGTGGATCCCCCACCGTTTTCTTACCCAGATCCCCTGCAAACCTCAAATTTAGCTGGAAAAAATCACTTTTTCCACACATTTTTGTGTGGGAAAGTTGTGAGATCACCGGGCGGACACAAATTTCCTACCACCCAGCGTTCCCCCAGGTCTCCCGATAAAAATGGTACCTTACTCGTGTGGGTGGCCCAAGTACCCGCGACAGGCAAGGGCCCAAAACGTATTGAGGAGACATCAAAATTACTTATCACAAAACAAACTGGGTTTGCAAGGGGGGTCACCTGAGTTTTTGGCCCCGTGCTCAGCGGCCAGCTAGGGAAACCTACCAAACCCACACATTTCTGAAAACTAGACACCTGTGGGATTGCAGGGAGGCATGGCTTGCCTGGATCCCCCAACGTTTTCTTACCCTAATCCCCTGCAAACCTCAAATTTAGCTGAAAAAATCACTTTTTCCACAAATTTTTGTGTGGGAAAGTTGTGGGATCACCAAGCTGACACAATTTTCCTACCACCCAGCGGTCCCCCAGGTCTCCCGATAAAAATGGTGTCTCACTCGTGTGGGTGGTCCAAGTACCCGTGACAGGCAAGGGCCCAAAACGTATTGAGGAGACATCAAAATTGCCTATCACAAAACGACCTGGTTTTGCAAGGGGGGTCTGTGAAAATGTGATGTGTCCACGTTGCGTTTTGGGCCGTTTCCTGTTGCGGGCACTAGGCCAACCCACACAAGTGAGGTACCATTTTTCTCGGAAGACTTTGTGGAATGTGGGGTGGGTGGAATTTTATGGACCCACGCAGATTCCAGAACTTTCCACCACAGAAATGTGATGAAAATTTGTTTTTTTTGACAAATTTTGAGGTTTGCAAGGGATTCTGGGTAACAGAACCTGGTGAGAGCCAGACAAGTCATCCCATCCTCGATTTCCCTGGGTGTATAGTTTTCAAAAATGTATAGGTTTGCTAGGTTTCCCTAGCTGCCGGCAGAACTAGGGTTCAAAATCTACAGCTAGGCACTTTGCAAAAAAAGGGTCCGTTTTCACTGTGAAAATGTAGTGTGTCCACGTTGCATTTTGGGTTGTTTCCTGTCGCAAGTACTAGGCCTACCCACACAAGTGAGGTACCATTTTTCTCGGAAGACTTTGGGAAATGCGGGGTGCGTAGAATTTTGTGGATCCACGCAGATTCCAGAACTTTCCACCACAGGAATGTGAGGAGAATGTGTTTTTTTTGACAAATGTTGAGGTTTGCAAGGGATTCTGGGTAACAGAACCTGGTGAGAGCCAGTCAAGTCACCCCATGCTGGATTCCCCTGGGTGTCTAGTTTTCTAAAATGTATAGGTTTGCTAGGTTTCCCTAGGTGCCGGCAGAGCTAGGGTTCATAATCTACAGCAAGGCACTTTGCAAAAAAAGGGTCCGTTTTCACTGTAAAAATAAAGTGTGTCCACGTTGCGTTTTGGGCCGTTTCCTGTCGCGGGCACTAGGCCTACCCACACAAGTGAGGTACCATTTTTATCGGGAGACTTAGGGTAACACAGAATTGTAGAGCATCTGTTATTACCTATTGACTTTCGATGCATTTCTGCCTTCCAAATGAAAGACAATGTGTAAAAAAGAAGTCACTTTGAAAAATGTCCTATAATTCTCATGCTAGAATGGGTACTCACAATTTTGGAAATGTGCAAATAGCTACTGTTTCTAAACTCTATATTTTGTTCCAATTTCAGAAATACATAGGTGTCTTTCATCCTGATTTTTCACTGTATATATTTTCCCAAATTAATTGCTATATACCCGGTACATAATAAAAAACTATTGTAAGACGCTGCTCAGTTATTGGCTCTGGGTTCGTCGGGTTCTTGGTAAACCTACAAGTCCTATATATCCTCACAACCAGAAAGGTCTAGCGGATGTAACGGTATATTGCTTTCAAACATCTGTCATAATTAGAAGAAGTTACAGGTGAAAACGTTGGCACAAATGGCTGTTTTTTTCAACTCATTTTCAATTTTCCTATTTTCAACTGTTAGTTTCTATAAAGAAACCTTGAAGGATCTACACAAATGACCCCTTGCTGAATTCAGAAATTTGTCTAATTTTCTAAAAAGTATAGCTTTCCTGGATCCATTATTGCTTTCATGCCCATTTCTACCATTAACTGGAAGAAGGTTGAAAGCACAAAAAATAGCAAAAATAGGCTATGTCCCAGTAAAATGCCAAAACTGTGTAAATAATGTTGGTTTTCTGACAAAAGTCCCTGAAAGCTGGGAAAATGGTGGTTTCTGCCCCACAAACCCTTTGTTGATACCATTTGCAGGGAAAAAACCAGACGCTTTCATTTGCAGCACTTTTTTTCCATTTTTCCCAACAAAAAAAAACATTTAGCTGTATTTTGGATAATTTCCGGGTCCCCTCCAGGGTAATCCACAAACCCTGGGTACCTTTAGAATCCCCATGATGTTGGAAGAAAAGGACACAAATTTGGCGTGGATACCTTTTGTGGTCAAAAAGTTACAGGGGCCTAAGCGTGAACTACCCCAAATAGCCAAAAAAGGGCTCAGCACTGGGGGGAAAAGGCCCAGCAGTTAAGGGGTTAAGGCAGCTGGGCAGTACTGCGGCAACAGTGTCAAGTGTTGTTGAAAAATATGCCACCGGTCTTCGAGATTCACCATGCATCTGAATAAGCACTGAGAGAGCGCAGCCCTCCCTTTCACTGCTAAACAATGTGAACTTAGTGTAATCAGGCATTCCTAGAGCTGGGGAACAACAGAGACTTTCTCTTGGCTCTAGGAAAGCTTTCAGGCAATCGTTGTCCCATGAAAGTGGATCAGGCATATCTTTGTGCATAAGCCTCAGTGATCCAGCGGTGTACTAGCAGCAGATACTCCACTACCATATACTCACCTGGGCCCATATAACTACTTCCACAAAATACCAAGTAGACCGCTGGAACTTAGTTTATGATTTTCATACTTCAAGATCTAGTTAATTCTTTTCCCTAACTAAACCTTTCACTGATCAATTAGTTCTTTCCTCTGGTCAATGGACCATTAGTTGTAACTAGTTGATGGTGATAATTAACATAACTTATTAAACATTTCTCAATTAAAATGAAATAATCACAGACTCGGGAAGTTTTAAAATCTTTATCTAAATTAATTGAGTGTGAACCATCTCAACGTTTCAGTACAAGCACCCTCATTCGCAAGAGTGTCAATTCAATCAATTCTCATTAAGCAATAGCAATTCAGATCCACACAATAACTATGCTCAGAAAGAAGAGGACAGAGAGAGAAGAACATCTATCAATCTATCAATACGATGAATTTATAATTACCAAGTATGGTGTGAAGACCAACCCCCTGGCCAAAGGGCTGGTAAGGGTCCCCAGGATAGATCAGGAGACAAAGACTTCAGGACAGGAATCAGGATACTTCACCTCTCTAAATACCGACGTCTGCGTCGCACCCCTCTCTGACACTCTCTTCCTCCTCGTGGTTCTTCCGCGATCTTCTTTCTAACCCAATTAAGTTAAAATAGATGGTTCTGCATTTGATTTCTTCATCAGCGTCTCACTGCATCAGCACCACCCCCAACACCGACAGCATCCCGAGCTCTCGACTTCCAGCATTGACGCTTCTCCCCGTGTCTGCTGCCAATAAGCTAAACTAACTGAAACTACCTCAATTATACCTTTCCATAACCATGTAACACCCATTAATGTTTCAATTTCACAAAATACTAACTCTGATTGGACAGGCGAGGGGGGATGATCGTCACACCATGCTTACATTTCACTTATTTCATTAAACCATTGTTTTCAAATCCCTCCCCTCAAACTTTATTAAATCATTTCCTTTCCCATACATCTCCAAACTTTATTAATACAAAATGTTGCAATGTCATGAATAAAGCTCCTTCATATGAACTCTTCACCCTCATATTCCCAGGGCACATCTTCGCTGGCCTTGGACGCGTGACAAGTCCTTACTCATCTTTCCTTATTCTCTCTCTGGTGCGCATGCGTGGGGTCAAGTCAGTCAGCTCAATTCAGACAAGTGTGGAGGGCCCAAATGCACACTAATAATAAAGTCAAAAGAAGAAATGTTATTCTCAAAAATAAATGGTTTCACTGTACACCACCAACCTCTATTCTAACCCACTCTAATTATTATTACCCTTTCTGCATTTGCGTTAGTATAAAACTTATTTTCTATTTCAGTCAAGCAGGTGCCATGCATGTGAGCTTTCAAGCGGCCATTTTATTATCTTTTGCGCAGGCGCAAGATTTCCCTCCAAGCATTAGTACGTCATACTACGTAGATGTAGTAGACGCATGCGCAGTAAAGATCCCTTGTTAGAGTGCGTTTTAGTCCTTCGTTCATGTTATTACAGTTAGTAAACACATAGGCAAGCTTCACTGTCCTGCGTGTCTTTTTCTAAATGCGAATTGTTAATTACAAATACGTTGTTAGTAATTCGTTAATGAGATAAAACTAAAGGATTGCTTCCGAGCAAGTCTCATTTATGAGTCCTTGCTCCATCAATCCCCTCTCTGATGGCATCTTAAGCCATCACAAAATCACCCATCCCATCCCAGATACAAACTTAAGCACATCTCAGTTTTCTCTATTTCTCCTCTCAATTTTCATCAATCAACTCGTTTCCTTCTAAATCCTTCATTTTCTTGTAGTTTGCCTTTCATTTCTTCCAGCTGTATTTCATCATATTTTCTTTTTTGTTTCTGTCCCTTTCCTTTTCTTTCAAAATGTATTTTCTCTTTCCTTCCTCTTCTACAACAATTATATGTAATCATTATTATCATCACTACTGTTATTATCATAACTAATGGTATTATTATTTGACCTAGAAAACTTTTCCCAAAATCAACAAACCATTTCCCTATTGATGTTATACTTTTTGTTAGTCTTCCCCACACACTGTCAACCTCCAGTTGGGTCAAGTCTTTATGCATTCTTGTAATGTTTTCAATATATCCTCTAATTTCTCTGCTCTTGTCCGGAATATAAGTGCAGCAACTCCACCTTCCTTTGCTAATAATATGTCAAGAGCAAGACGGTTCTGTAAAACCATAGACCTGATTGCAACCATTTCTGTGTTAATCATTAAGAATCCTCCTGCAGTGTCTGTAGAAAGACGATCAACTATGGTTGATAACTTACAAATTTTCTGTGAATTAAGAATGACTCCAACTGAGGGTATCAGTGCACTAAAAATGTCTCCTACAATTTCAGAAAAACTAGCTCTTCTTCTACGTGTTAGTCGATTAGAATTTCCATTGGTTCCACTGATTTTATCTACATGATAGATTTTTGGAAAAACTATTCCAAAGTAGCAGCTCCCGTACCATCTTGCAGGTAACCTATAATAGGCGTTGTTCCCACAAACATAATACACTCCTGGAAATACAGGATCAGTTCCCCCTTTTAGACCCCACCCTCCTAGAATTAGGAAGTTGTGTTCACATTCACTGGAACCAATGTAATTATTGTTATAATCTGTCTTTAATCTATGGAGGCAGAATTTTCCCCTTTTCACAAACTCCAGGGACATCGCAGCATGAGCCTTGCCACTTGCATAGATTCCCTCCTTCCCAACCCATGGAGGTACATGGGTTTTCTGTTCAGTTGCCTTCTTTATTAAATCCTGTCTCCTTTCTTCTACTAAATCCAAAAAATCTTTTTCTTCTTTTCTTAATGTACATGTTAGATTATCTTTATGTGCCTGAACTAAATCTATTGAACTCATTGTTAAGAAAAATTCACCCATAAACTGTGCATTTTTACTACTAGCTACTGGATTCATATTCTTTCTAATAGGTAATTCTGAAAATACTACATCTATGTCTGAATAAAAATATTGAAGTCTCCCTGTAGCATAAAATAAACTTGATAAAATACTACATGACACACCATACGTTAAAGGTATATGGTGATACGTCATCCCTTCTGATACTGATGAGGGTAACTTCATACACACGTAGCAATTATTAATCTCCATAGTACTAACATATTGAAATAATTTAATAAACACATTAGAGGACGTATTATAGTCTGATTCATTATGATAGTTTGCTTCATCTTCTACCCCTATTTCTATTTCAGTTTCTTTTATTCTTTCCACCTTAACA
Source organism: Calotriton arnoldi (assembly GCA_963921515.1). NCBI lineage: Eukaryota > Metazoa > Chordata > Amphibia > Caudata > Salamandridae > Calotriton > Calotriton arnoldi. The sequence continues at coordinate 1,375,300 of CAWUFW010003599.1, forward strand.
TTAGTATCTGTATTATTCTTGTCACTTGTTTTCATAAACAAAGGTACTCCTACTGTTAGGAATAACCATACTAATGCTACTAATAAAATACTACAAAAACAAAATCTAAAACACTTTCTTTTTAATCCACGTTTTGGTTTCCCGGTAACTTCAATTTCTGCTATTTTACTCCTGAGAAAATTTCTTTTCTCTTATCTTTTCTTTGTCAGTTTGACTTTCCTTTTTCTTTTCAAGGAGGCCTCAATTTGCTTTCATCAATCTGAACAATATGAATTTCTTCTGTTTCAGCAGTCAGATCTAGGGATTCAAATTCCTCGAGTATAACGTAAGTCCATTCAGGAGCCTTGTATCTCCTGTTTAAATTTCTCAATCTTGGACTTCTTCGAGTTATTTTTGCCAAGGTTTGTTTAGATTGTGTTTGACTTGTGACTTCATTTACTTGTTCTGGTCTCTTTTCAGATTGTCTCAAGTGATATTTTAGTTTCTTTACTCCAGTTGGCCAATTGTCCCCCTTTCTGATTCTTTTGATTTGCACTGCATTTTCACCTTCTTTATCTCCTTGTAAAGTTCTTTTAATTTCATTTATTCTAGGCACAATCTGTTCTGATTCTCTGTTTTCTGTGCTTGTACCTTCTTTTGCTTCCACCTGCTCAGGTCTTACCGTATTTTGTTCTTCTTCTTCCTGAGCTTGTTCTTCTAATTCTATCTGACCCTGTTCAGGTCTTACTTCAAACTTTTCTTCTTCTGCCTGAACCTGTTCTTCTAACTCTATCTGATCCTGTTCAGGTCTTAATTCAAACTTTTCCTCTTCCACCTGAATGTGTTCTTCTATTTTTCCCTCCTCAGGTTCGTAAAAGTCTTTTTTATTTTCCACCTGAGTGTGTTCTTCTTCCCCGGTCTCTTCCTGACTACTTTCCTGTCTTTTCAGTTCTGTTCTTCTTCTTGTTTCAATAACATTAACAATTACTTCAATCACTGGTATCCACTCTTCCTGACTTGTACTTGGCAGTTCGTCATATGGTTGTCTTTCAGAATCTATTACTCTAGATTCTTCAATCTCACAGCTTACAACTCCTGACGCTTCAGCCTGTTCAGTCAGTGGTTGCTCTTGTTGCTCTGATGGTCTCGGAACTCTTCTGGTATGGCTGGCATGAATCCAATTGGGCAAACCTGCACACTTCACTGCTGTGGTAGTAACTAGTATGACTTGCCGCGGTTTGTCCCACCTTGGTGCTAGGCACGACTTTCTTGCATATTTCTTCACTAGCACCCAATCTCCAGGATTCAAATCATGCGCTTGGTCTGGCTGTCTTTCAACTGCGTCTTCTCCAACCTGATGAGAGACAGAACGCATCATTTCAGCCAATCCTTTGCAATAGTCCAATACCAGATCATCAGTTATACTCATTAGTTTATTTCCAGGGATAAATGCCTGTCTCATGGCTCTTCCCATGAGAACCTCATGTGGGCTCATTCCTGTTTTTCTGTCTGGAATACTTCTGAGACCCATCAATTCAAGAGGTAATGCATCTGGCCATTTCAGCTATGTGGATGCACACACCTTCCCCAATCTTGACTTGATTGTGCCATTCATTTGCTCAACAATTCCAGAAGCCTCTGGACGATAAGCACAGTGCAGTTTTTGTTCAATGTTAAATGCAGCACAGATTAATCGAATTATTTCATTATTAAAATGAGGGCCTCTATCTGATTCCAAAGTGACTGGAAAACCAAATTGTGGAACTAACTCCCTCAACAACAATTTTGCAACTGTAAGACTGTCATTTCTTCGAGTGGGATAGGCTTCCACCCATCTTGAGAAAAGGCATACTATGACAAGTATATATTTCAGTCCATTGCATGGGGGTAATTCAATAAAATCCAACTGTAATCCAGTGAAGGGTACTTCTGCCTTTCCAATCTTTCCCCAGCTTACCACTGTCTTTCTACCTGGATTTTGCTGCTGACAGGTTAAGCATCTTTGGCAAAGGCTCTCTGCAACTACCCTGAATTTCGGATTGTACCAACTCTGTCTGAATAGCCTGATCATTGAGTCTCTCCCTATGTGTGTTGCTCCATGATACACTCTTGCCATTTTTGAAAGCAAACAATCTGGCATGACTGGTCTTCCATCTAAATACACCCATACCTCATCATGTGGTCTCTTTGTACAAGCTGCCTTTATACAAATGTCCTTTTCCTTTTCCTCAACTTCTTCCTGCAATTGTCTAATCTCGTCCCATGTGTCTGGTACTGAGAAAAACATAAGTTGGCATCTGGTTTCACCCGTTTCAATTTTTCTGTTTATGGCCACTGTATTTTTTGGCACAGTATTTGGCCACTTGATCAGCATAATTATTGCCAGCAGTCACATAGTCATTTCCTGACTGATGTGCAGCGCATTTTACAACTGCTATCTCTTTTGGCAATTGTAATGCTTCCAACAAATCCTTTACATTTTTGCTGTTTCTAATAGGAGATCCTGAAGAAGTCAGAAATCCCCTCTGCATCCAGAGCTGGCCGAAGTCGTGAACAACCCCGAACCCATATTGACTGTCCGTAATATGGTTACTCTCCAATTTTTCCCCTTTTTGCATGCCATTGTTAAGGCAACCAATTCAGCTACTTGTGCAGACTTGACCCCAGGTAAACAGGATGCTTCAATTACCCCAGATATTTTACAAACAGCATATGCAGCACTTAATCCTCCTTCTTGTGTTCTGAGGCAGGAACCATCTACAAATACCTCATGGTCAGCCTCTTTCAAAGGTGTCTCTTTTATATCAGGCCGGGGCTTCGTGCATAACTCAGTCACGTCCAAACAATCATGATCACTCTCATCTCTCACTTCTTCATTGCAGGGGTCTGGCAGTAGGGTAGCTGGGTTCATATTTGTACACCTTATCACAGTCACGTTCTCAGCTCCCAAAATCACTCTTTCATACTTAGTCAATCGACTAGGGGTGAGAAGCTGTGTTCTTGTTCTTGTCAAAAGAATCTCAACTGAGTGTGGAACAAAAACCTTTACCAGATGTCCCATCACTATCGACTCACTCTGCTCTAGACTCATACAAGTAGCAGCTACTGCTTTTAAGCAGCCAGGCAATGCTGAAGCCACTGGGTCCAATGTAGCTGAAAAATATGCCACTGGACGTCGACTCAATCCATGTCTCTGTGTTAAGACTGAAAGTGCACAATTTTCTCTCTCACAGCAAAACAATGCAAAGTCTTTTGAATAATCAGGCATGCCCAAAGCAGGAGCCTCACACAAACAATTTCGCAATTTTACAAATGCCTCTATGCAGTCATCATTCCAATCAATCGGATCTTTTGCTCTTTTCCGGATCATCTGTATCAATGGCTTTGCTAACATTGAAAAACCATTAATCCATTGCCTACAGTATCCAACCACTCCTAGAAACATTCTCATTTCTCTCTGAGTCTGTGGCAATTGCATTTCTTATTTTTATTCTTTCCGGAGTCACTCTTCTAACTCCTCTTTCTATTTTATGCCCTAAATATCTAACTTCTCGTTGACAGAATTGTAATTTTTCTGGAGACACCTTGTGTCCTCCTTCAGCCAAATGGTTCAGCAATGCAATTGTGTCTGTGACACAATCTTCTCGTGTTTTTGATGCCACCAGTAGGTCATCAATGTACTGGACCAAAACAGATTTTCCAAGCATAATCAATGATTCTAGCCACTTTTTCAAAATATGATTAAAAATTGAAGGACTCTCTGTGTACCCTTGAGGAACTCGACACCATGCGTAAATATGATCCTCAAACTTAAACGTAAAAAGATACTGGCTGTCTGGGTGCAAAGGAATAGAAAAGAACGCTTGGCATAAATCAATTACTGTAAACCAACCTGCATTCCAAGGTATCCGATAAAGGATCACTGCTGGATTTGGCACTATTGGACAACATGGCACTACAATTTTATTTATTTTCCGTAAATCCTGCACTATTCTGTACTTTCTGCTAGGCTTTTTCAGTCCCATTATTGGCGAATTACAAGGACTACCCATCACTTGTTTTAAAACACCTTGTTTAACCATTCGTTCAATCTCTGGAATAATTCCTGCTTTTACTTCTGGACTCATCTTGTACTGTCGGGTGTTTGGATACACTGCACCTTCTTTCACTGTCACTTTAACTGGGTCTATATTTGTCATTAGCCCAATGTCTTTTCCTGTAAAATCCCACACTTCTGGATTAACTGTAGTTCTCAACTCTTCTGGTAATTCATTCTCAGTAATTAGTGCAAACATTTCATCTACTTCCGTTCCCTGTTTGGCTAACATCATCTTGTATACAACGTCTTCATCAGGGGTTTGGAAAGTGACACCATCCAGTGTACAATAGATTGTGCAATTAATCTTGCACAAAAGATCTCTTCCCAACAGATTTACAGGACTGGAATCGCAAACTACGAACCGATACATTTCTTTAAAATTTCCAATGTGCACCTCCATCGGTTTGGTAATTGGGGTTCTAATCTGTTGGTTTGACACGCCTACAACTTGGATTGATTCTCCCGAGAGGGGTAGGTTTGGGATGTCTGCTGTTCTCACAGTAGACCTGGTAGCACCAGTATCCAATAGGAAAGTAATGTCTTTACCTTCTACTTTCCCATCAACAAATGGACCTGACTGATTTACCGGCAAGGATGCGCCAAGCACGCACTCCTCTTCCTCCCCACTCAGGCACCGTCATTGTGTGAAACTCAAACTCTCCTCATCATTCTGCAACAAATATTGTGTAATTGTTCTATTATTCTTACCACTTTCTCCTTGAAATCCGGTGTTCACACTGAAACTTTGATGATTCACATAATTTGGCATAGGAGCTGGTGGCACCTGATATTGTGGAGTAACTACCTGCTGCTGCTGATTCATAAGTACTTCATTCTGCATCTGTGGGATTAAATTTTGATTTGGCCCATTATTACTCTTATTATTCTGAGTACTCTTACACTCGTTCTGCCAATGTCCAAGCTTTCCGCACGCATGGCAAGGAAACTTCTTTTTCGCTTTTTCTCTGTCCATTCGTCCCCTATATTTATTACCATTCACTCCTTGATTATTCTGACTCTGTTCTTTCACTTGATTATTATTTTGGTCATTAGTTTTCTCTTCTTGCTGTTCTGCCAATTTAACTTGTGCCCACATCATTTTCTCTTTTAGCTTCCTACGCCTGGCTTCGATGTCATCTCCGCAATATTTTGCATACTTTAAAATCTCATCCACTGTCTTGCTTTGCCAACACAACATATGCTGCTGTATCATCTGACTGATTTCTGGTTTCAAACCATATACAAACCGATACACAAAATGTCCCATATCCTTGTCACCGATATTCTCAAATCCACTATACTGCTTAAACACCTGTAATAACCTTTCATAATATGCATGTACAGATTAATTTGGTTCTTGTGTTGTTCTATCTATTTTTACCCAATCTGTTTCTTTAGGAGGAATTTTCCCTTTCAAATATGTAATCACTTGGTGATACTTTTTCATCACCTCCTCCGAGGGTGCTCCTGTCTTTGAGTCTCTAGCATACTCCTCATTAGGCCAATCAATAGTAATTTTGCATTCTGTCCACAAATCAGCAGGTACCACTATATCAAATAGACCATCCAAATCCTTCAATAAAACCTTTGAAACCTTCACAAATCTCTCTACCTGTTTGTACCATTCAACTGGTTTTTCTCTCAGCTTTGGAAAATCATTTTAAATGACAAAATATCTTGTCTACTCCAAGGAACATGAACATATCCACCTCCAGGAACCTCTCTCATTGGACACAATTTTTCCACCTTGCTTGATTCTCTTACTGCAAATGCAGCTGCTGCTTCTCTCGCTTGTACTTCCTCTTTCTTTCTTATCCATCTAATTCTCCATTTATCAATGTCTCCCCATTTTCGCAAAATGTTCATTAATTCCTTTATCTGTAGTCTCTTTCCAGAAGCATTTACACTTTCTAAATCTTTATCAGTAAAGTCCACTCGATATGGTTTCTGTAACAACTTTGATTTCCCTATATCTATTCCAATCTCTGAAGCAACTTCATTCAATCTCTCATGAAATACTCTTGCCCTTCTGGTTATACTCTTACATAAGAATAATACTTCTTCATTGTAAGCATTCAATCTTTCTGTGCCTACACATCCTGTCATCATCTCTTCCAATTCCACTTTCAATCTGCTGATGTCTAAAATCCTTGGTGTTGGGTTCTGATTATCTCTTTCCTGTGCCCATCTTTCTATTTCTTCAGAGGTGACTACTGTTGCCCTCCAGTTCCAGTATGAACCAAAGGTCTTCTTTCTCTCAAATTCATGGGCGTAACTCTCTTTGGCGTTTCCGTCAAAGGTTCCACATTAGGGAGGTCCATTAATGAAATAATTGACTCACTTTCGCTAACCTGATCATCTGTAATTATTATTTCTTTTGTAGGACTATTTAATGGAACTGTCACAGGTTGTGGTTTCTGACAAATCTTATTATCTCCATACAATGGGATTACCGGACCAATGGTCACTGGTACTGCCAAGGCTTCAGTATCAAAATTTAATTGACTTATCTTTTGAACTAGTTCTTCTCTAGTTTTATTCAAAGCATCTCTTTCATTATCCTGCAACACTCTGTTATATGACGTCTCATGTAAAATCTGTGGGGTTAATGGCATTCCCATTACTGGTGCACTTGGGGTAACCTTACTAGTTGCTTCTTGATACGTGGTGGATTTTTAATTAAAATATCCTCTAACAACTCGTCATCTGATTCACCATATCCTGCTGTATTCATGTGTTTCGTTTTCTCCAGACTGTTCCTCAGCCATTAACACTGGATATAAACCTTCTGATATCATAGCTCTCCTCCATTGTTTCATCTGCCATTCGCGTGACTCATGCAAGTGTCTGGGAAAGAATCCTCTATACCTTCCACCTCTGCATTTCTCTCGTTCATATGACTCAGTCTCCCATTCTTCCAAAGCCTCATATTGAGTTAACCTAGGTCTAGGTTCCAAATCATTCATTTTCAATCTCAAATTCTGAAGAATCCTCCCATTAAATGTACCATCCCTTGGAAAAGCTAGCACTCCATCATCTTTCGTATATTCTATCCAGTTTTCCAACCACACGCAAGTATGATATCCTCTTTACATCATCATAAAAGTTGCTGGTGTCTTCGGCGGCGGAATAGGAATTCCCTCTCTAGTCAACACAGGCTTATCTTTTACAAAGAAATTCTTAATTTTCTTTAAAAATGACATCTTTCTTTTCTCTCCATACATCCTTGAGGAACGATGTAGGAAATTGTATTCTGCAAACCCTTGAAATCTTCTATCTGTACGCCTTGCACTAACAGTCAAATCAAAATCCCGCATACAATCTCTCTCTCCACCAATCCTAGCGCGGCTTCTAACTAGCTATCCAATCAAATCAGGCTCACGCTCGTGATCTGACCAATGCCAGCGCGGCTTTTTCCTGACATCAGTTCTGCTCCTTACTACTGACGCCTCCTTTACAAGGCTGCTCCTGTCACACGCCCGCTGTTTCTACCAATCCCAGCGCGGCTCACTGTGACGTCAGTACCACTCCGGCAACTGACCCTCCCTTCACAAGGTAATACGAAAACTTATTTCTCAATATTTTCTTTAAAATTCTTTGTTATTAACGACATAAAAACATTCGCTACTCTGTTCCACTAAATCAAAGGATAGTTTATTTCTTTCCACTGCGAGTAAAACCCTTCCGCTTACCCTTCATATAAGCTCCAGAGAACCTGCTACTCCTCTGGTGTCACCCGTATTTGGGAAAATCGAGACCAAAGTTTCACCAGCGAACTCCTTTTGCTGTCAATCTAGCTAGGAAGAACCTGTTACTCCTTCAGGGTTACCCTTTCTAGGTGATATAACGCCTAAAGTTTCACTAGCTAACTCTTTGCTATCAATCACACTCACTTTTACACAAAAAATAGTCCCTACTTTAACACTGCCAGCCCTACCTAGCTTCTCAGTGTTATTCCAACAGACGAGTAACCTCACTGCAGTGTGGTTTCTATCACCACCCGCTATTCATTCCCCGGGAATTTTCCAGACAACATAAAACAAGGACGCTAACTCTTTTTGTTAAACATAAATCAATAATCTATACTTATCACCAAACTAGTCAATAATAACCATAACTCTGCTACCAGAAAACTGATCCAGCGGTGTACTAGCAGCAGATACTCCACTACCATATACTCACCTGGGCCCATATAACTACTTCCACCTTAATACCAAGTAGACCGCTGGAACTTAGTTTATGATTTTCATACTTCAAGATCTAGTTAATTCTTTCCCTAACTAAACATTTCACTGATCAATTAGTTCTTTCCTCTGGTCAATGGACCATTAGTTGGAACTAGTTGATGGTGATAATTAACATAACTTATTAAACATTTCTCGATTAAAATGAAATAATCACAGACTCAGGAAGTTTTAAAATCTTTATCTAAATTAATTGAGTGTGAACCATCTCAAAGTTTCAGTACAAACACCCTCATTCGCAAGAGTGTCAATTCAATCAATTCTCATTAAGCAATAGCAATTCAGATCCACACAATAACTATGCTCAGAAAGAAGAGGACAGAGAGAGAAGAACATCTATCAATACGATGAATTTATAATTACCAAGTATGGTGTGAAGACCAACCCCCTGGCCAAAGGGCTGGTAAGGGTCCCCGGGATAGATCAGGAGACAAAGACTTCAGGAATCAGGACAGGATACTTCACCTCTCTAAATACCGACGTCTGCACGCACCCCTCTCTGACACTCTCTTCCTCCTCGTGGTTCTTCCGCGATCTTCTTTCTAACCCAATTAAGTTAAAATAGATGGTTCTGCATTCGATTTCTTCATCAGCGTCTCACTGCATCAGCACCACCCCCAACACCGACAGCATCCCGAGCTCTCGACTTCCAGCATCGACGCTTCTCCCCGTGTCTGCTGCCAATAAGCTAAACTAACTAACTGAAACTACCTCAATTATACCTTTCCATAACCATGTACCACCCATTAATGTTTCAATTTCACAAAATTCTAACTCTGATTGGACAGGCGAGGGGGGATGATAGTCACACCATGCTTACATTTCACTTCTTTCATTAAACCATTGTTTTCAAATCCCTCCCCTCAAACTTTATTAAATCATTTCCTTTTCCATACATCTCCAAACTTTATTAATACAAAATGTTGCAATGTCATGATTAAAGCTCCTTCATATGAACTCTTCACCCTCATGTTCCCAGGGCAGATCTTCGCTGGCCTTGGATGCGTGACAAGTCCTTACTCATCTTTCCTTATTCTCTCTCTGGTGCGCATGCGTGGGGTCAAGTCAGTCAGCTCAATTCAGACAAGTGTGGAGGGCCCAAATGCGCACTAATAATAAAGTCAAAAGAAGAAATGATATTCTCAAAAATAAATGGCTTCACTGTACACCACCAACCTCTACTCTAACCCACTCAAATTATTATTACCCTTTCTGCATTTGCATTAGTATAAAACTTATTTTCTATTTCAGTCAAGCAGGTGCCATGCATGTGAGCTTTCAAGCGGCCATTTTATTATCTTTTGCGCAGGCGCAAGATTTTCCCTCCATGCATTAGTACGTCATACTACGTAGATGTAGTAGACGCATGCGCAGTAAAGATTCCTTGTTAGCGTGCGTTTTAGTCCTTCGTTCATGTTATTACAGTTAGTAAACACATAGGCAAGCTTCACTGTCCCGCGTGTCTTTTTCTAAATGCAAATTGTTAATTACAAACACGTTGTTAGTAATTCGTTAATGAGATAAAACGAAAGGATTGCTTCCGAGCAAGTCTCATTTACGAGTCCTTGCTCCATCATCAGTAAAGGCTTGGCCACTAGGGAAAATTTGGGTATCCAGTGTCTACAGTAGCCAACCATTCCCAGGCACATTCTGACCTCTTTCTAGATTCTGGAGTGGTTCCGTCTTTAGAATTGTCTCAATTCTTTCCTGTGACTCCTTTCTCATTCCTTGCTCACTATATGTCCCAAATAAAGGACTTCTTTTTCACAATATTGCAATTTGCTCAGGGACACCTTCTGCCTATTTTCAGCTAAATGGGTAAAACAGCAAAAAGAAAGTGTTCGGTTTACAAGCTTCTTGCGTACTTGAGGCCGTAAGTAGGTCATCAATGTACTGAACAAGTTCTGAATTGTAAGACATCTGCAAAGGCTCAAGATTCTTTTTTTAAGATCTGATTAAAGAGTGATGAACTTTCTGTATTACCTTATGGAACTCAGCACCATGCCAAAACTTTGTCTCTAAATAGGAATTGGCTATCCTTATGCAATGGAATAGAGAAGAAGGCCTGACAGAGATCCGCAACGGTAAACCACTCAGCAGTGCAAGGAATCTGAAATAATGTTGTTGCTGGATTCGGTACCAAGGGACAACATGGGCCTAGATTGTTATCAATTTTTCAAAGGTCCTATACAATCCTGTATTTGCAATTGGGCTAATGTAAACCCATAATAGGGTAAGTTGCAAGGACTTCTGACAATGTTCTTCAAAATCCCTTGTTTTAACATATTTTCAATCACTGGCATTATTTCACCCACTGTCTCTAGTGTTAAATTATATGGTGGTGTCCTCCAGATCACTGCATTTGGTTTTATTGTGATTCGGACTGGTTCCACACCTTTGATTAATGCAATGTCTTTCCCTAAAAAAATCCTGTACTTTTGTTTTTACTGTTCCTCTCAAATCGGGAGGTAAATCCTCCACCGTTTTCACAGGATATAATCCTACAGCTGTTTCTTGTCTGGCCGTTTTAAATTCAAATTCTCATCATGCATTTAAAGTTCAGTTCCATCTGGTGTGCAATAAATGGTGCAATTTAACTTGCACAATATATCCCTTCCTAACAGATTTACAGGACTTGAATCACATCACAAACTGATGATCTTCCTCAAATGAACCTATTTTTACAGGCACTTTCTTTGAAACTGGATTTGGAATTTGCTTATTTGTGACACCTACAATTTGGATCTTCTTTCCCTAGAGGGGTAGGTCTGAGACTTCCGCTGTTCCAACAGTGGAACGGGTTGCTCAAGTGTCAATAAGGAATGACACTTGGTGGCCATTAACCTCTCCTTCTATAAATGGTCCACCTTGGTCTACCTCTACAATTGCACCTAGTACACAATCGTCCTCCCACTCAGGCACTATCATTGGGAATTGTCAGAATCGAAACTCTAGTTTTCCAACATGGTAAACTGTTGAAATTGGTCTGATTTTGGATTGGATTTGAATTTGCTCTCTGTATCTGATTCTGTATTGAATCTGAAATTTCCCATATTCTGTGGGGCCATCGGAGCTTGTGAGACTTGCATCACGGACCTTGCAATTGCACTGGCATCTGCATTCTCTGGGCAGGTACTTGGACTAGAACATTTTGCATCTGCGCTTCATTTACATCCTGTATTTGACCCTCACCACTTGCTCGATTTGGTTTCTGTCTACACTTTCTCTTCCAATGCCTGAGCCTGTCACAATAATGACAAGCAGATGTTTTCTACAGCATTGCAATGTCTATTCCCGTATTTGGATCAACTGAAACACTTCAACTGCTACCCTGTGAAATACCAACTCCACCTTGCACCAATTAACGTCCAGCCTGAAAACCAATCCCTTGTGTTCCACCAACATTTCCGCAATGCGATTGGTTCTGCAACTCCTTTTGAGCCAGCTTTGTGTGCGCAAGTATAAACACTCCCTAAGTCTCTTCTGCTTCATTTCCTGCTCATCACTACCATTTTTTGCATACCTCAGGATCTCATCTAAAGGTTTTGTCTTCCAGCAAATTCTATTCTGTTGTATGAGTATACTGATCTCTGGTCACAACCCAAGAACGAACTGTGACAGAAAACTCACTATATCTCCCTTTTTGGGATTTTCTTGTCTGCTGTAATGTTTAAACACCTGCAACAATCGTTCTTAATAATCATGCACTGATTCTTTAGCTTCTTGTGTAGTTCTCTTAATCTTTAGCCAATCAATGTCTTTTGCTGGAACCTTTCCTTTCAAAAAGGTAATCACCTCATCACCTTTAGTCTTTACCACAGGTGAAAGTGTGTGAGTACACACATCCCTTGAAGGTTCAGAATGTTGCCATTGCACAGCTGTCTTGTATTCAGCCCACAGATCACTCAGCACCACAATATCAAGGAAATTATTCAAATCTTTCCACAAAACCTTTGAAATCTTCACAAATCTGTCAACTTGTATATACCACCGTACAGGATTCGCTCTCAATTTTGAATTTTTTTTGTAAATAATGCGAGATCACTTCTACTCCATGGTACATGAACATACCCTCCATCTGGTATTTCTCTCATAGGGAAAGCTAAAGCATCATCTTCATCTGGGGGTGCTGGTGATGGCTTACTATCTGTTTCTGTGGTATCTGGTTGTTTCTTTTTCTTTCCCTGTTTCTTCACTCGCTTACTCTCTAATCTGTCAAAAACACTCCATTTGCGGATGCATTTTACAAATTTTGCAATGTGTAATCTCATTCCTGATTACCTCATTGTCGCAATAGCTTCATCAGCTAGTTGTTCCCTAAAGCTTTTCTGTAAAGCAACACTCTTAGAATGATCCACCTCATATTATCTCACCAATTCAGATAATTTAGCATGGGTGGCAGCCAAACGTCTCATAATTTCTTTACTTAAATATATCAGTTTATTTTCCTGATATTGATTCAGATGTGAAATGTCTAAGCATAAGCTGATAATTTCCTCTAATTTAACTTTTCATTTTGGCACATCTAAGTGTCTTGCCTATTCCTGGTTACTAGATGGTCTCTATGATTCTCCCATTCTCTTATTCTCTTAAGTCTTTTCAAACCATGGGGGGGAAATCCCATCCTCAAATGATCGTGTTTCTCCCTGTGCAGGTGGTGTTGTGAAGACAATTCTCCTCCCTTCTCTCAATGCTTGAACATTCTTTGGTGGTGTCCAGGAAACAATCTGTGAATTCTGCGATGTCGGGATAAATCCTGTCACAGTTACTCCTCCTACAGCACCTTGAACAACAGCATTTGGAACAATATTTATTGGTGCAGTAGCAAACAGCACTGCCAATGTCTGTGCTGTCACAACTTGTGGTACTGGGGCAGAACAGTCCCACTTGAAGCAGTCATACCAGGAGCTATTACAGATGGGGCTGCTTCAATAAGTGTAAGAGCAATTGGAAGTGGTCTTTCAATCTGCATCATACTTGGATCAAGAGGGGCTGTAGCCACAGTAGTACAAGTGGTTGTAACGCCTTCTGTATTCATTGTGGGAGCCACATATGGAGGTAGCCGTTAGGACAACGCTTCTAAAACATCATCCCTTAAATCACTAACAGTGTCTGTTTTCTCTGCAGCTTCCTCATCATTATTTCGCTATTTCTAATTCTTTTTAGTCTTTTCTGTAGTATAGCTGGATACAGTCTAGCTCCTTCGACTACACACTTCCTCCATCTTTGTTGCCCTTCATCCTATTGAGCATCTACATAATTTCGCACTGCAGTCCTTGCTCTATTGTGATACATTTGTTTCTGTCTAGCATGAGTCTCTCTCTCCCAAGCATTTAACACTTCATATTGTGTAGGTCTAGGAGGTGGCTTTATTTCACATAACTTTTCTCATAAGATTTCAATCATCTTCAAATCAAAGGACCATATTGTGGAAATTTAAATGACCCTTCATTTTTAGGGATCTTGCACGATTGGCGAATCCACAAACATGTATGGAGCCCTACATCTGTTGCCATATAATGGGCTGGCATAGCTTCTGGTGGTGCCTCCTCACAGTCCCGCACTGGGACTCTCACATCTCCCCTTATCAAATCTCTAAGAGCTTTTAAACATTTCACCTTTAATAATTCAACAATAAATAAACAGTGATGAAATTCAGAATTTCAAAGTTTTGGTCCTGATTTTTAATTCTGCATATGTCGATCCCTTCCTCTAATCCTATCACAGTTTAATATTTGGGGACTCGTAAACCAATCTAAGTGCAGCACTTCACAACAACTGAGGTATCTCAGCGTGGCACTTTATGAAGCAACTCTTCACTCCTTGCAGAGATTCACCCTCCTTTACAATTTTCTCGTACACAAATTCTACAACTCTAAGCAAGTGCAATAAAAAAATTACTTTTGTCTGCTCAACTAAAGAAAATCAAAGTATTTAATTCATGCAATAAACAGTTGGAAATAAGATTTTAGCACCCTCCAACTCCCTTACACACACATACACACAAATAAAATCTTGACCAGCAGGAAATCACGGAGACTGATGTAGCTTATTTGTGCAGTAGATTCCACTAACACCAATCAATTTTAGTGCAATCACAACAAATCGTTAAAGTCCCTATCTTATTTGTGCAGTCAATGGTACCGCACAAATCTGCACCCAAACCATTAGCAGACAAATAACCCCACAATTTCAACGGTTATCCCATGATCTTAGACTACTTCAAGCCGGATAACAACTTCAACTGGTCAACATCTAAGCAAAAACCCCTATTTCACAAAACACATAATGTCAACATAAGAACATAATCACAAAAAGACAATGGCAACGCATAACTTTATTGATACATCGATATCCCAGCAACCGTCTTCGAAACCGCAACTCCTTTAGTCTTCAAGTTCTAGCTTTGGGCTTCAAGAACATGGGCAATTCTAAGTATAGGCAACTTATTTCAGCTTCTCTCTCTTGTGACACTAAACATCCTATCGCTACCGCTTGATGGAACAGGGTTTTCGGTATCTCAGTCTTTGGATGTCATTTTAAAATAACCCCCACCACTGGTCGTATGGCCATTTGATGGTCGACGGAGAGAAATGAGGAGCAATCGTCATTATAAACGAAACCGTTTTAGTCCTTGTTAAGTTACAATGTTGTTTTCTTGTGGTCCAAAACTTCGTCCCATGAATCGTTCTTCCTGTCGTTTTGAGTCTCCTCCCGATGAGAACCTCACTATCAGTTGTCTAATACAAAACAAGTGTCTATTCACTAGTTAACGGTAGGCTTCTGAAGTTGCAACATCTGCAACAAAGAGAAGAGAAACATCTTGCTCAAACAACTATTCAATGTGAAATGCCTCTCCATATTAATGCATTATTTTCCACTTAACATGGCATCAATAGTTAGGCTAACTTAGTTCAACACCTTTATTTACGTGCACGACTGTAGCATTCAAGTATGGTTACCTACTACAATTTTTGCACTTAGCATATGCTTTACTTAAACGTAAACGTATGCTCGTTACTAATATGTGTTTTCAATAGCAGATAAAAATCACTGCATCAATGGTTAACAGTCGTTCTGCACATGGCCTTTTGTAAGTGGTGCTGTGTGTGTTTATCAAAGCTGGAACGACTGAAGACAGTTGCTGGTAAGATATTCTCAGGGCTACTTGAATTATGCTGCCAAGGAGGACAAAATTATGTGACATGGTTAGGTAAATTTTGCAGCAAGAAAAGGTGATTTATGCAGCTTAATGCAGCGCATTTAGTATTAGTATTACTCCATCATTTTGGAACTTCGAAACGTCAACACTATCTGGGCAAAGGTTTCACCCCCTAGTAATACTAACACCCAAATTCAAATATAAGCAAGAGAAAGGTGAGCAGTCAACCACTGCAAAGGGCCTTCCACAGCGCAGCAACACATGAGGCAAGCTTTTAGTAACTTTTGATCAATGTGAGCTAGAAACAATTTTTTAGCTGAAATTCACAGATTATGTAACAGATGATGGGCGGGGGGCGTGGCCGACAGCCGAACATGGCGGCTGCATTTTAGCGGAGCTCCGGACCCTGGCTCCTACATCCTGGGTATATTTGATCCGCGCTGCACCAAAGTGCCCTTTTCGGTGCACCCTAAGGCCAGCGGAGTGGGGGCGATAGTTGGGCCGGCTTTCGGCACGTCTGCTGCCTGGCATTGGGACTCGCTGATGCCCGGGGCCTTTTGAGCTGCGAGGGGAGCTGTGCCGGGCCTGCTGTCGGGAACCCGCCCGCTGGCGGTATCGATCGAGGCCGGCCCCTGGCGGTGGCTGCTCTGCAGCAGAGGGCCGGCGGAAGGTGTCCGGACGGGGGCGGAGTGCTCCCTTGTCAATCCTGCACTCTGTGGCGGACCGGACCGGCTGTGACTGCTGGCAGCAGCCGCGCATTGTGAGTAATCCCCGGGGCTGATTTACGCAAATCCCGGAGATGAATTGCGGCCTAAGTCGGGCGCACGGAGAGGGAGCGCTGATCTAATAGTGCTGGACTGCGGCGGCCCCCCCGTGGGGGAGACAGGTTTGCTGGTGGTGGGGGCCCCCCCCTGGACGGTATTCCTGCCATATTGAGTGCCCCGCAATTGAATAGTGGAATACCTGGAGAGTGCTGACACTGGACTAGTTGGCTGCCCCTGCTGGAAGGGAGGAAGCAGTGTGTTGTAGGCCGCATTTGTGGAGAGCTTGTGTCCTCGGCGACAGGGGGCCCCCCGCGGATCTGCGTGGGGCAGTGGACACTTGTGTGCATTGCTTCCTGGGCGGCCCTGGTCTCGGCCCTGGTGGGGCACCTATTCCTGCACATGTAGTGCATGTAGTGCTGCCGGAGTATGCTGGGGTTTCCGCGGAGTCCTGTTCTGGGGAACGTCGTGACCAGGCCTTTCCCGGGCACTAGCTGTGATCTGCATATGGAGTAGGTGGTTGTGAGACCGACTTTGATGAGCTGTAATACGCCCGACTCCCCGCCTGCTCCAACTACGCGAGGAGGGGATGCACTGGTGGCCTCCCACGGTCTGCCCGACGGTGATGGGCCGCAATAGAGGGAAGCAGCAGGACGCTGGGCCCAGCGCGGACCCCGCAATGGAGCATGTGGACCCTAGTGGAGTATCACAGTTGCCCAGCTGCATCCCGCCTACAGCTGTGATGGAGCCTGTGGACAAACTAGACCTGATTCTGCAGGAGGTCAGGGACTCGAGGAGAGCCATTGAACAACAAATCGGAGCTCTCACGACGGGTCTCACGCTACTCAGAGCGGACCACGCTAAACTGTCAGACAAGGTGAAAGATAATACCATGGCGCTGGCGGATCTCTCCCGCAGCAGGCTCAGACCACGACCCAAGTGCAGCAACTACAGAAGCAAGTTACCACCCTGCTGGACCGGGTGGAAGACGCGGAGGGAAGGACAAGGCGGAACAACGTCCGCGTCAATGGCCTGCCGGAGCGCTGCGAGGGACGGGACTCGGCTACGTATATGGAACAGTGGTTCCGCGAACACGTTGCCCCGGAGGGTCTCTCCGCCCAATACTGTGTGGAACGAGCGCACAGAATACCCACCGGTCAGCCCAAACCGGGCGCCCCACCGCGTCCCCTCATTGTCCGGCTGTTAAATTATAGGGACAGGGACACACTACTGCAAAAAGCACGAGCGCTGGGCCAGATACACTTTGAGAATGCACGGATCTCGCTGTACCCGGACTACACACTAATGGTACAGCGACAGCGCTCCTCTTTCACGGCCGTCAAGAGGAAATTGAGAGACCTGAACCTCAAGTATGCCCTTCTCTTCCCAGCCCGTTTGAAGGTCATCTATGACCGCAAGACTCATTTCTTTGAAAGCCCAGAAGACGCTGAAAAGTGGCTGGAGGTAATGGACCCCGCAGAGACCGGTGATAACGCCTCCCAAAGTACTCAACACAGCACCAATCGTGCGGTACGGCCTGGCGTCCGCCGAAGTAGACGTCTACGTGGAGACTCCCGACGACCTAATCCAACGTCGCAGCAACAACAACAGGGCAAGGAGAAGGCACTACTGGCGGCCGCTACTTTTCGACAGTCTGCGCTTGTAGAAGACTCAGTCTCTTCCGCGGAAGATCTGAACAAATCGGACTCCGAGGGTAGCGTGGCTCTGTTTCCCTCCGTAACCCCTCAAATGGCGGATGGACTGTTTGGCTGACAACAGTATGGTGCCATCATATACGAACTGAACCTGAGCGCTGATGTGATATCCTTTTGGTTTTGTGGTAAACTACATGTATGGTGCAGCGTTATGGAATGTGTTTATAATTTCTTGAGCCCGGGTTCCGTGAGGTTCGGAACTCGATGTCATAATGGAGCGTGACCCGCGCTCTGTGGACGGCGTTGGCGATGTCCCCCAATCTGCGAATGCTGTTGTGGTTCAGGGTATAGTTCTGCTTACTGCGCTTTGTTTTGTGGTCCGGTATAGTTTTACGACCGGACCGAGTATTGGGCGTTTTGGGGAGGGGTACGGTCCTATTTCTTTGTTAGTCCCGCGTAGGCTGGTCACTGTCACACATGCGTCTTGGTCTGACTGCAGGACCAATAAAATCTATCAATGCATACACTTAGTCAGTTTAACATTGTAACGTGGAACGTTAGGGGACTGGGCTCCATACAGAAACGCCATAGGATACATGCCCAATTACTAAGGAGAAAGGCGCAAATAGTATATTTGCAAGAATCCCACATGCTGAGTCAGGAGGCGGTAAAGCTCCGGAAGAAATGGAGGGGCAGGTTTTCACCACTAGCTACTCGGGGTATGAACGGGGAGTCACTATTTGGATCCGACACTGGGTGCCCTTCACGTCACTGGAACACCGAATAGACAAGCAAGGGCGCTATATATTTGTACGCGGATCCCTTGATGGCCAAATGGTAGTGCTGGGTAGCATATATGCACCAAATACTGACCAAGAAAGTTTCTTTACCACCCTGAACCTGGCACTGGCAGGATGGGAAGCAAACCCCTGGATTATAGGAGGGGACTGCAACACGATTATGGACATTTCCTTAGATAGGTCCCATCCCCCCCTGAACGGTGCGGGAGTAATTAAGCAGGCAAAGGCACTTTGTGGCTGGGCTACTGGTTGGGCTCTGTGTGATGTGTGGAGGATGCGACACCCGACGTACAGAGAATACTCGTTTTACTCCCCGGTTCACATGTTGCACACCAGAATAGACAGAATTTACTGCTCTAACAACATCGCAATGCAGGTAACGCACACTACATACCTTGCAAAAACCTTTTCGGATCACTATCCACTGGAGCTAACGATCACATGGGGCAGAGTACCTACCCCGGTGCCAACATGGAGACTATGGCCATACTTGTTAGAGGACACAGTGTTCCGTGCCGCTATGGCCGACACCATCTCCCATTACTTTACTGAAAATAGCAATACAGCTTCTAGTGGTTTAATTGAATGGGACGCCTTTAAGGCAGTAATACGCCGAAGGGCCATCAGCACGACTGTAGGGGCTTGGCAGGAGGTTAATAAATCCCTCATTGACACGGAACACAAGATGGATCGCCTAGAACAGGAGGCAGCGCGAGATAGGGGGAAGCACAGGCTACTTCAAGAAGTCCGCATACAACATGCGGAACTGTTAGAATCCCTTTGAACTATAGATTACCGGCGATACACACAGAGAACACACACGGAAGCGGACAAAACAGGGGCGCTGTTGGCGAAAATATTGAAGGATGACCCCCCCGGCCACGGTGATTAGGGAGGTTACTACCTTGGAGGGTGGTACAGCACATACACAAAATGACATCAACACAGCCTTTTACCATTACTATGCCACGCTTTATAGTAAGCCTACAGATATAATGGGCACACACATTGATGACTTCTTACATACCCTGACGTGCTCACAACCACCTCCAGCTGCCCTAAAGGAACTTTCAGGCCCGATACCACAGTGGAGATAAAACTGGCGATCAAAGGGCTACCTCGTAATAAAACCCCTGGCCTGGACGGGTTGCCAGCAGAATTTTACGACACTTTTGGGGATTCTCTCCTGCCCCACTTGGAACTCCTGTACAACACGGCATTGGAGAAAGGCGAATTGCCACTCACTACAGCACAAGCGTTGACGGTCACACTCCCGAAACCGGGTAGGAACCCCACCGACATGGCAGGCTACCGTCCATTGTCGCTACTGACAACGGAGTATAAAATCCTTAGTAAGATTCTGGCAAATAGGCTCCTACCCCTCCTGCATAAACTAATACACATAGATCAAACAGGTTTTTGCCGGCCCGTAGCACGTCTTTGAACACCAGGAGATTGCATTACCTGATGTCGGCTGCCCCACCACACTACACTCACGCTGGCTGTGTGTCGCTGGACCTCCGCCAAGCGTTTGACACACTAACCTGGGAATACTTGTTTAAGACACTGGGTAAATTCGGACTACCGTAGGATTATCTTAAATGGCTCCGCCTGTTATACCAAGCCCCCACGGCTCGCGTCCGTACTGGAGGCCATCTCTCAGCTGCATACCCGATATTCCGGGGGACGAGGCAGGGGTGCCCACTATCGCCACTCCTGTTTATATTGGCTCTGGAGCCCCTGGCTATTAAATTGCGAACGGACGCACGAGAGATGGGTATTCCGATCGGGGCCACCCTGCACCTTTTCTCGGCATACGCGGAAGACATTATCCTCTATGTCAAAGACCTTAGGACCGATTTAACACCTCTGGCGGAGATATTTACTGTTTTCGAAAGTATATCGGGCCTTGCTGTTAATCCGACGAAATCTCACGCCTTTTTCTTTCGGGAACAGGAACTACTGATGACTGTTCCTTTCGGGCAAATGGTGATACAAGTTGCGTCACATACATTTAAATACCTGGGCATACATGTCTACCGGACCCCCATCGATCTGCTGGACGGCAACCTACACAGGGCAATTCGAGCCCTTCGAGCTAGTATTGCCTTTTGGATTACGTTGCCGCTGTCGGTCATAGGTAGGGTGGCTATTACAAAAATGGTAGTCCTCCCGAGGCTAGTTTACTACTTTACGAATTTGCCAGTACTGCTCCCACAGCGTACTTTTAAACTTTTAAATACCATGCTCGTCGATCTCATCTGGGGGTCTGGCAGGCGGAGGATTAGTCTCAAAAAGCTCCAACTCGGTACGGACAAAGGGGGACTGGGGGTCCCAGACCTTAGAGCCTACAATTACGCCTGTCAGTTGCAGTGGCTATCCTTCTGGACGGCCGGACGTAATCTTCAAGAAATAGGGTACACCGAGCGCGACCTGGCGTCAGGATCCTTACATACACTATTGCTACCATGCTGTAAACTCCCACAAGTGCTCCCTACATTGTTGCGTACAGCGCTGCAGTGCTGGTAAGCAGCACTTCATTACACGAACACGCACCCTGCCTATGCAGGTAACATTCCCCTGGTGGGCATACCATTGACGGCGGGACCCATAACACGCCGCACTATTGCCCCCTGGACCGAAGGAGGAGTTAGCACGGTATCAGACCTGTTCCATGAGGGGCAATTGTTAGATTATGATAACTTTGTCAGGAGCACGGGAGTGCCGGATCACCTGTACATTCTACATGCGGCTGTGTCACAATATGTAAAAACGCATTGGGCCCCGCACCGACAGGAACCAGATACACACGAATTAGTCAAAATGCTATATTATATGGGACAAGGCAGACACTTAGTGAAATGGCTGTACGTGGGGATTCGTGCACATGCGGGAATAGCCCTCACCCAGTTACAGGATGCATGGTCGGGAGACGTCGGGCGGGCCATAGAAGAAAAGGAGTGGGGAAAAATTATAGAACACCCTAGAAAGCTTACCAGAAACGCTAAATTTAAATTTATCCAAACCATGGTGCTTCACAGGGCCTACCTTACCCCTCATAGACTGGACAAAATGTTCCCGCAAACACAACACCACTGACCTTGATGCCAAGCAGGTGGCGTTGAGCTGGCACATATGCTGTGGTCCTGCCCTCAATTAGGGAGATACTGGGACTCGGTCAGACGGCTCATTTCTGCAGTCATACAGAAGGAAGTAGACAACACTGTGGAGGAATGTATCCTGGGCCTTCATAAGTCCCCTCGAAACATAAGGTACAATACAGATTTGCGAACTTGTCATTAATCCTAGCAATACGAGCCATCACTATGCGGTGGAAGTCCAAGAAACCACCCCCATACATGTGTGGCATAGCGAGGTGATCAGGTGGGGTAGTGCAGAAAGTGCGGCCCTAAGGCGAGAGGAGGCCCGAGGGTTACGAAAAACCCCGATAGCATTGGAGTGGGATACAATGTTAGAATCCCTCAAACTGCAGGAGGTGGAAATTGTGGAATCTCGTAGCAACTCGCAATAATGCCTGCGGATCCCAAGAACCCGAATTGCACACGTTACTAATATCAATGTGATAATATCTCACTGGCTGAGGTTGAATATTGCGAAGCGTCGCTTCTATATTGATGTTGGTCTCAAAATGTAACACTGTCAGCTGGGCTTTGTGTGGGCGATCACCCTAAAAGATGTTGTTAGAATGTGAATAAAGGACTGTAGGGAGGGGGAGGGAAATTTTAGTTGGGATTGTTAGGTTTTATTATTGCAGACTGTGACACTATGTGACGAGTACTACCAACCCGGCTAGGTGGTCGTGATTTCCAGGACATGGATATGCATGTATTTGACATTGCGGCAGTGCTTTCTCCACGGATTGTTCGGGTGGTGGGTAAAATAAGAAAGGTGCTAATAATGCCATTTTCTGAGACACAACAATCTTATTGTATATGTTACAAAGGCAAAGACTATGAGGGTGTCATCTCACGTGTTTAAAGCATAATTGGGTCTGAATTGTATATCATTGAAAAATGCTAATAAAACTTTGTTTAAAAAAAAAAATGTAACAGATGATGGGCTATATGGTAAATGCGGCACATCTATAATTAGGCAAAAAACGCCACAGCAGCAAAATCACATAATTTCCATTGTCCTTCATAATCGCAACAAGTAGATAGATGTTGGCGCTACATTTTTTTCATACACACTATAAAAGATCACAGCCTTCTGCGATATGTGTAAACTAAAGCCACTAAAATTTTCACAAAAATGGTTTGCATATGTGCACCTTTCAGCAACCGCATGTCTGTAATGAAGTTAAGATTTTGCTCATCGGCTACCTTAAAAATGTAACATTCATGATGACAAATGTGGTGTGGCATTTACGAAATTACTCATTTGAAGTGCAGAAAAATACCCCATTAATCCTATCCATAACCACACTCATAAAAATCACCCTTCCCCGGATTAGAATCGCATTTCTGCTGCTCACATCTGGGCTGCTTTTGAGTGGCATTTCATTCAACAAAAATAAGAGCAACCCATACGTCCTTGTGAACTGGGTATAGCTAAACAGCCAATTTACAGTTGTTCACAAGGAACTCATTTAGATCAAAAAATCATTTATATTTTGACACGGTAATACTGTCTTGTATTGATTTAAGCAAAATTTGCATACAATGTAGTCAATATGCATTACATTTATTTTTCTTTTAAGTTATACTCAGTAATTGACTTCAAAAAACACATATGGCTAGAGAAAAAACAGCCCCACAAAACAGTTCTCATGCAACACTCACTTCAGCCGAAGTAAGGGCTTTTTATTTTCAATTGTACTTAGAAAGAATATAGTAAATTTATACTGTGTCTTGACACTATTTACACATACAAATTCGTGACTTATGTGACCCCAGTGGAGTGACCATAACCAAAACAGTGAATATAACTACAGTGACAATTCTTAAAAGGGGAGGTTGGTTATTGGAATAGAAAGGATGTCAATAAAAGGTTTCAGAGTGATTCATAGGTACTAGAGTATGTTCTAGTGTTTCTTGGACTATCCTCTATCAATTGTCGATGACGTTTCGACCCTCTGTGGTTGTGGGGTCTCTTCAGGACAGAGATTCTGGGGACTGTAAATGTGATATGGGATTAGTGTGACCCCATGGGTGATTGTGGGCTGTAAATAGAATAGAGATGACCTATGCTTACCCTAGGCACTTCAGTTATGCCTGGTGGTTTAATTAATATAGTCATCTAATATCAATAATCAGGTCAGGATCCAGTCTGTATGGGCTTCTCATTGATAGACTACCCTCGGTACGCGTGTTCTTGCTGTAACAATGGTGAACTACATTAGTTGTCACCGTAGTACACAAGCAATTAAAGAAGAAGTAATAACTTCCTCCGTACTCACCCAGATATAAGGGTTGGGTGACACCTTGCTTCTGCAGTAGATTTACGGTGTGGTAAATAAGTAGGGGTATTTAGAATTCACCCAACATTATGAATAATTAGCATCCGGTATCTAAAATGACAAAATGTACCAATTACTGTAGCCCCGATAATATGTTTGGAATACCTCCTACACTCTTCGAGGAGGACCTAGGTGGACAACTCCTTACCTAATTCACGGAGACAAGCCCACCGATAAACTTCCAGCAGCCGCGATGCTCGCTACTGAGTGATACATTTCCGGCTTCTGATATCAGCTGGGGGGCCGACTCGATGTTTACGCATGCGCAGGGCATGTCAGCACACGCAAAGACAGCAGCCATTACTAAGTGGTACTAGGTGAATATGAATCTATTGTCCTGCTATTTGATACGCATGTGATGCCACCAGTTTAGAGATGGCTCCACGGGGCAATAAGTGATACAATGATAGATTATTCAAATTATAATTTCTTGCCGTGCTCCTCTGATATACGTATGTATCAAATCAGAATACACCGGAGTAGAACGACTAGCTGTAGAATTAGATGAAACCGGCTATTGCTGGTGTCCATCACAGGCTCTAGTCATTGCCCTAGTGCGGGAGGATTATTTCCGCACCAGTCTACCAAGCGTCTAGAGACAAGGGTGAGAAAGGCGGCCATTTCTGTAGAGGGAAGGAACCTCACTTTGTCGTTCAATGTGTCCAGAATACGGATGAGAACAGTGTATTTCGCAGATCCCACCACGTGGCTGATAAGGCCCAAGCAACGGCATATTAGCAATAGGCAGAATTAATTTGCGCAACCACATATGTCGGTAATGGCTGTGAGCCCTATGCAATAGTAGTCAATAGCCGTAGCTATTTTTACAATCATGCACACAACCTATAGTTGAAGGAAAATTATAAAAAATATATATAAAAAATATAAAGAAACACACATTTTATATAGTCCACAGCAGTTTTACATATAGTGCCACCAATGATCGTATATTATGACTGGGATCAGAACTTCCTACACAGCGGGATAGTTGACTACTATTGCATAGGACTCACAGCCATTACCGACATATGTGGTTGCGCAAATTAATTCTGCCTATTGCTACTATGCCGCTGCTTTGGACTTATCAGCCACGTGGTGGGATCTGCGAAATACACTGTTCTCATCAGTATTCTGGACACACTGAACGACAAAGTGCGGTTCCTTCCCTCTACAGAAATGACCGCCTTTCTCACCCTTGTCTCTAGACGCTTGGTAGACTGGTGCGGAAATAATCCTCCCGCACTACGGCAATGACTAGAGCCCATGATGGACACCAGCAATCGCTGGTTCCATCTAATTCTACAGCTAGTCGTTCTACTCCGGTGTATTCTGCTTTGATACATATGTATATCAGAGGAGCCCGGCGAGAAATTATAATTTAATAATCTATCATTGTATCACTTATGGCCCCGTGGAGCCATCTCTAAACTGGTGGCAATCGATTCACATTCACCTAGTACCACTTAGTAATGGCCGCTGCCTTCGCATGTGCTGACATGCCCTGCGCATGCGTAAACATCGAGTCGGCCCGCCAGCTGATATCAGAAGCCGGAAATGTATGGTTCAGTAGCGAGCATCACTGCGGCTGCTGGAAGTTTATCGTTGGACTTGTCTCTGTATATTAGGTAAGGAGTTGTCCCCCTAGGTCCTCCTCGAAGAGTGTAGGAGGTATTCCAAACATATTATCGGGGCTACAGTAATTGGTACATTTTGCCATTTTAGATACCGGGTGCTAATTATTCATAATGTTGGGTAAATTCTAATTACCCCTACTTATTTACTGCACCGTAAATCTACTGCAGAAGCAAGGTGTCACCCAACCCTTCTATCTGGGTGAGTACGGAGGAAGTTATTACTCCTTCTTTAACTGCTTGTGTACTACGGTGACAACTAATGTAGTTCACCATTGTTACAGCAAGAACACGCCTACGGAGGGTAGTCTATCAATGAGAAGACCATACAGACTGGATCCTAACCTGATTATTGATGTTAGATGACTATATTAATTAAACCACCAGGCATAATTGAAGTGCCTAGGGTAAGCATAGGTCATCTCTATTCTATTTACATCCCACAATCACCCTTGCGGTCACACTAATCCCATATCACATTTACAGTCCCCAGAATCTCCGTCCTGAAGAGACCCCGCAACCACAGAGGGTCAAATCGTTGTGGACAATTGACAGAGGATAGTCCAAGAAACACTAGAACATACTCTAGTACCTATGAATCACTCTTAAACTTTTATGGACATCCTTTCTATTCCAATAACCAACTCTCCCTTTTAAGAATTGTCACTGTAGTTATATTCACTGTTTTGGTTATGGTCACTCCACTGGGGTCACATAAGTCACGAATTTTCATTATGTATGTGTAAATAGTGTCAATACAGAGTATAAATTTACTATATTTTTTCTAAGTACAATTGAAAATAAAAAGCCCTTACTTCGGCTGAAGTGAGTGTTGCATGAGAACTGTTTTGTGGGGCTGTTTTTTTCTAGTCATATGTGTTTTTTTAAGTCAATTACTGAGTACAACTTAAAAGAAAAAGAAATGTAATGCATTTTGAGTACATTGTATGCGAATTTTGCTTAAATCAATACAAGACAGTAAAAGCTTTTGAGTGGCAGGCAGCAACACCTTTCCGTAATTGTGGTAGTGTCAGGACAATGGACGTCTCAGAAAGGAGCCTTGGTCCCCACACTGTTACCCCCTGGTTAAACAGGGAAAGGGTATGTTTTTCCTCCCAGGTGGGTGAAGAACAAATTCCTGTTAGAGCATCAGTCAAACCTGCCTTAACTTCCTGGACCGAAAATATAATAATACAAAGTATTATCTAACTATTCATAAAAAAGAATATCGCGATTCCTATCAAAAGACAATTGTTTTATATTTCCTTAATTTTAAAGCAATTCTATAGTGCCTGCAAAACAAACACTTTGGTCTTAATTTTTTTTTTCTTAAAGGTTTGTTTGCACGTGACAAGATCAGCTGAACATGATCAGCACTGTGGTTATGCGTGTCAGCTGGGGCTGTGTGTCTGTGACCCGCCCTCAAACCAGGAAAGGGTCTATATCTGCCTCCCTCAAGAGAGTCCAAGGACGCAGAAACCCTGCTCTGGGCCCGCGTTGTTGACTGCATGCTGTTTTTGTTGTGCTCTTTTTTCACGTTCCTTTTAATTCTTCTGTGTTCAGTGGCTTGAAGGAAGGCCAATTTGTGCTCCACCATTGTTGTTAGATGCGGTGTCTAGCTACAGCCTGAGCTTTTTGTTGCTGTCTCGCCGATGTCACAAGGGAAGCAATTTTCAGTCTGTTGAACAATCCCAGGGGGGTTCATTGTCTCGAGGTTTATCATTCACGCTAAACCTATGAAGGAATATTTTTAAATCTCAGTTCATGTGTCCTCTGTAGGGAAGTCTTTTTTAAGCAGACTCCCTAAGGCTGCAGCTGGCGGTGGAACCTGGAAGAAAAATAATGATTACACGTAATGAGCTAAATCTCATTTATGAGGTGGGGTGATCATTAAGCTGTTGCGCCATGACTAGAGTGCGAAACGACAGGTGCTGTACCTTGGAAATAATACTATAATTCTGGTGTCATGTGAAGACCAAAATACTTTTCCAATACTGCCTTGTTTTCGCATTATTAGATTGTGCATTCGTTTGTGGGTTGTGCTGGGAACCAAACTAAGCTACTGTTAACCTTGGAGGTATTAGCAAGTAGTGGGAAACAAGAGAGGACTTTATTTTAAGCTTGTAGATAACTTTTATAGGATTTTACCACTTGGCGAACAAATTCGGCTCATTTTTTTACATGATTGGCGCACCAACACCCTCATTAGCTTATTGCATATTCCTGAAAGCCCACTTTTAGTTGCGAATATTACATAATAAGTTTGTATTTTCTGATCTATGCGACCTCGGTATTAGTGTAAGCGGTTTTTATATGCAGGTTTAATTAACAAGAGCGAAAATAAAATCATAGGCGGTGTACGGTGTGAGTAAAAAAACAGGACGATTATGAATCACTGAAGTAAACTTGCAAGAGAAAAATTAGGCTTGGAAGTCTTCTCCACTCACAACAAGCAGTAATCCTTCGAAAAATGCCCCCAGTCAAACACCAACATATGCAAATCGCACGGCAAATACCCAAGCAGAAAAAAAACAATTCACAAATAAAACTGACATTTCCCCCATATTCTCAGTCCATAAAATGTGCACTAACTAATGAAAAACGTAATCAGCACACCTGTGCAAATCCCGGCAGAGAGCATGTGCCTTTGGAGGTGATTAGGCATATAAATCACAGAAGCACACCTGCAGCTGTACAAAACAAATTGAACACATGGTCACATTGCTCATGGTACGGCCCCGGTTGTACAAACAAGAGAAGTTGTACCACATTGTTGTAATGTGGTACGCGGCTACACAACAGAATAAAAGGCAATTACTTTTTATTGCAAAACAAAACTGATTGGACATTAATGTCAATAAATCAGGAGGAGAATGTTTATGCACCCCTATCTTTGCCTTCAACACAACACACCCCATAAAACAATCTTTCTCATAATCCAAACCATCTCCCATAACATCTGCATCATCTTACAACCTCTCTGTACTCAGCTCACTTCAAAACCATTTCCATCATAATCATACCCCAACACACTCAGCAAACAGTTTATCATCATCTTGACCCCCAACAAATCCGTACATTCACAAACCTCAGTATCCTTCCAAACACCTACACAAATGCACCTCATCATTTCCCTAACCCCATCTTGACCCTAACATACCCATGAGGTCTTTAACACATCTAGTATATTTTTTTGCAGGGTTGTTTTTACTGGCTACCGAAGTAGTGTGGATGGCAGCCATGGGGGTGAATGCAAAATACGACAAGGGGCTTCTTAGTGTCCAGTATTACACAGATATTTATAGGCCATAGGGTGAATGGGGGGCTGGGGCTCCAGGTGCCTGTATTATGCTCCTGGGGGGAATGTCTCCTGGACCAGGGAGAGGAGTTTCAGGAGTAAAAGCGCTAGGAACTCCATGAAAGTGTGGGTGATAATGAGCCTTCCCCCAAGGAGATCAGAGGACCATTTTGGAGGCAAGTCATATCCTGGAACTATAGAAGCCTAAACACAAAACAGGAGAGCCGAGGGACATTTAGAGACCGGCAGATGTGTAATCCCCAATTTACCATGATACCACACAAATAAACACATGGGTTTAAGTAAGAAAGAGAAGTGAATACAAGAAACAAAGGTAACCTAACTGGGATGAGATATTCCTTTTTAAGGACGATTCCCCTTATCCACCATAGGTGGCATGCTTCATCATCGGGAACTTCCTCGTACAGTGATACCCAGTCACTGTGTGGGCTACAACTCTTTCACTGACAAAAAAGGAGCTCAACTGATGTTTTCAGAAGAGGTATAGTATATACCCTATAATGAGCTAGAAGGTAGTGAGGTAAGCAGAGCGTGCAAAAAGGTGGTGTAATGGTTAAAACTGGCTCCAGGGTGCACAGAAACCTTTATTTGTGTGCCCCATGGTCAGGATTAAAGCAAAGAACACTGCAGGAGTAAATTAAACCTGCTCAGGTGTGTCACTGGAGGAGATAAACATTTTTAGCCATTATACCCTCAGCTGAGGTGTTGCAGCATTCGTCAGGACCTAAAGTAAATATGCTTCTGCTTCAAAAGATGCTCTCAAAAGTGATAATACAATACTCTAGAAGCCTAGCCGATGTTTTAAATAACATAGAACCTTCCGTCTGGCGACAGACTGGGCCGTCTGGCAACAGACTGGACCGTCTTTGCTAATTCATGGACCTGCAGAGAGCAGCAAAAGAGCCCCTCTCTGCTGGATGACAACCTACCTGTCCTTTACCAAACGTTTGGCCTCCACCATCTAGCTGACTTGCTCAAGGACATGTGACATCAGACGTGGCCTCAGCCTGGTCTCAGGCAGTGTCCAGATTGGTCAGCTGTTCGACTCCAAGGAGTTGAAGTGGGCAGTTTTCAAGGTCAATGACATTTAAGGTTTGAAACTGGTTGTGTCGAATATGTAGTTTCTGTAGGAGATACCGATTGCATGGCGTCCTCTGGCATCTTGTTGTCCTCAAAGTCTCAAGTGTCCTTCTCTGCCATAAACTAAAAGAATCCTCCCTTCTGAGATGCTTTTGCAAGCACACCAAATACAATAGGCAATGGTGCCACATTTTGACTGGTACAGGTCCCTCAACAGGGTTAATGCTGGTTAGGGTGCATTTTCACTTTGTCACCTGCAATGACTATGCCAATATTAGATTATGTGGTTTGCAAGTAGACATAACTTCATACGCTGTCTACAACACCAGAGCAAGAAATGCTGAGGATATCTATTGGCCGGGGTCTCTCATAAGCCTCCTGTAATTCGATGCCCAGTGGTTTTAACCCAACAGCTTTTGTATGAAGCATTGCATATTATCTTGCCCAGTGGGCAATTTCCAAGAACCAAACATATTTTTTTCCAAGAAAAAAGGGGCTTTGACAAACATGTAGAAACATTAAACAACAAACACAGAAAAAGTACCCAAAACGCTTGATTAAAGGGCCCAGACCAGTGCCCCAAACAACAAGGAGATCACTTTTAGATTAAAAAAAAGCTAAAGCAGATTCAAATGAGAAAGACTGTTAACCATATACAGCAATTCATTCAACAAACTCAAGTGTTCCAAAATGCTCAGGACAAATGCAGATACATGGTAAGTCACTTTTGATTTCAGGTTTCAAGGGATAGACTTGTACTTAAACACCTCTGAGGAAAACAGATAGGCAACACTTTGGAATTTTCCCAACCGCAAAGTCAGTGTGTTCACAAACAACACACTGGAAATGCACATGGCTAGGAAACAACTGTAGATTCAAAGACTCATACTGCGACTCAACCAGCGGCATTGACTAACTTCTATACACCTGTAGTCACCAGTATATTGGTATGACCAGAAGAGAAATATAGATGCATTTATACGAATGCTCATGCTGTATACATTTACTGTATCAACTTTTCATCCAGCGTCTTCAGTGAACAGAGGAATTTGAGATGCACTAAATTGGAGGGCTGCCAGGAGAGCACTTGGTCTGTGCTTGCCACTGCACGTGCATGCTCTCGGGCTGGTCTAATCAGCTACTGTTTCTCTGCTGCACAGACTGTTCTTGCAAAGGGCCATTACAACTTCCGTGACCCTTTTTCTCAGAATCACCGGAAGATAGAATTCTGCCGACTGAAAAATTGCTTCCAGATTATACTCCAGTTTCTTCTCCCTCTGATGCTGTCTCAGTATCTGATTCCACCTCAGAGCTGTTACCATAACTCGAGTTGGGACCTGGCAGCAGTCATCCACTGAGATGCCATCTCTGTTGATTGTCTATACCCTTCCTTCTAAAACACTATCCTACGCAGAAGGCAGAAGTATGATTCTACATCAGTCTGTGGTTGTGTGCAACTATGAGTTGAAGCAGTTAGCTTATGAAGGGGTGGGTGGGTGTGTGCATCTGTGAGTTGTGTGTGACAGTGCAAAAGTTTAAAAAAAAAAAAACTTAGCTTATCGATACAGCTGTAGCTTCTCCAAAGACACTTAAAAAAAGGACCAAAAAAATCAAAATATTACTTCACCTTTCCATATACCTAATACCACAGCATCCTTCAAATTACAAGGGATGAGCCCACTCTATCCACAGTTCATTATTATGGCACTAACATGCAGTACAGACAATTTTAGGTTGGCTGACAACTAAAAAAAAAACATATCTGAGTCGGACAGGGCCAACAAATAGGCTTGGGTTCAACTATAAAACTGTCTCCCATTAGCAAATCAGATAGCTAAACAAACATTTGCAAAGCCAATAGATTTGGCAATCGCAGCCAGCTTTTTGGCTTTGGCAATGCTTAGTTTGTCACACCTTATGCAAAACTTTGTTGGGGGAGCTGCTGGGCCAATGCCAATATAAATGTAATTTACTGAAAGCAATAATCTAGCTTTGATCTCAAGATACATACATTCACATAGTAGCCTCCTGCAACTGAAGTCTTCTACTTTGTGCGTGGGCATGCTCCTTGTGAAAAATCATAATGTTATCACTCACAGTGAAGTTAGCCAACAGCAGTAGTCTGACCCATTGCCCCATGCTGCAGTGGGTGGAAGAATAATGTGAATGACACAATGGATGAAGAGGAGCGTCTACCAACCCCGTAGTAACATTTTTTATCAAATGTGTGTTTTCCCCATAGGGATACTATCATCCCACAGTGGAAAACACACATTTCCCCCAAAAATATTTAGGGCCCAAAGGGGTTTGACATGTATGTCAGAAGGGCAACCCCGCTGAAAGAGGCACTATGTTGGAATAGGGTGTCTGAAAGAGGCGCCATGTTGGAATTACTTTACTTAAATACACCGGAATCTGGATTTGGTGTATTTAAGTATAAGGCTTCCAGATTCTAGTGTATTTAAGTAAAAGAAATCATACATGGCGCCTCTTACACACACACACACACACACACACACACACACACACACACACACACACACACACACACACACACACACACACACACACACACACACACACACACACACACACACACACACACACACACACACACACACACACACACACACACACACACACACACACACACACACACACACACACACACACACACACACACACACACACACACACACACACACACACACACACACACACACTGGTGATGAGGTGACACGCGGTTCCTATTTTTTATTCTAGGCACTTACAGAAGTGGGATAATACAAAATGGCTCTTATATGTTACAATCTGATGGGACAATAATATATGCTGCCCAAAACTGAAACGGGGGACAGATGGATTAATGAAACAACTTATCTATTTGAAATTATGAAAATTAATTGACTGAGGAAGATAATTTAGCCCTGAAAAAGTCCCATTTTGTCTCCGGGACAAAACTAGATGGTTGTGCTTTTCATTGTGTTGTGAAATGAAATATAGAATACTGTAGAATTAGGCATGGTCATCTGGACTCTTAGATCTCTTATTCAACTTGCTGGGCATCTATGAAAATGGACTTTGATGCTGTGCAGTTCTATTGTCATTACTTTGTTGTGTGCTCTTTCCATCTTTGTGAGATGCATGAGAATCAATGTTGCAGTTTGAAATCCCAACCCTGGGTTTTTGCAATAGATCAGTCAGATTTTTTTTTATAGGAATCCACATAGTCCAATACTTCCCTGGAAATTTCAGGGCACTTGAATATTGGTAGGTCTGCAGAGGTTCAGAAGTCATGCTACAAACATGTGGTGGAAACAACTGGAATTTAGAAGCACTGGGGCAAATCATTTTATAGACCCAGCACAGGGAGGTGGGACTCGGCTGGGTAGTCCAGCCTTTACAGACTTTGTGGTAGAGGACTATGATTTACAGGGCAGTGTACCCTTCGTGATTTTTTGTTTTAGCTCTACAGTAAAGGGCAGGGCTGAGCAGGCCATTGAAAGAAGAAAAAACTCATATGGACGTAAAAAGGAAAAAAAAACAATACGTGGTATAGAGAGCAAGAGGATAGTTGAAACAAAAAACAGTGCACATCTGTTGGACTACTTCAAACCACCAGGAGTGCAATACTTTCTTTTTTGTCAAACCTCTTTCTGCTATATATGGGTGTAGGAGGACAACCCCCAGGGTGCAAGGTGAGAGTTAATCACTTAGAATTTTTTTTAAACTGCCTTGTGCTTCTGCAGTAACTAAGTACCACCCTGGAAGTGACAGAGTGGAGCCGCATATAAGGACTACCCTTGTGTGCTGGCATGTGTATCCATTTCCTTCCCCACCTCAGGCGTGGAGTAGTCAAACAACTTGTAGGCTACAGGGTGCCAAACGTTAACTTGGAACCTTAATATGATGGTCAGGAGTAAGTCTGGGCGGTGAACTCCGCTCGCGGAGTTTTCCACACTCCGCGTTACGCGGAGCTCGCGGAATTCAGTTCAGCTTAGCGGAGTTTTTTCCTCGCTCGCGTTTGTCAACGTCAGGTTGGCGAGCGCAAGCGAGGAAAATCTACCTTCTAGCAAGATTTTCCCTCATTCGCGATCGTCAACATCAAGTTGGCGAGCGCAAGCGTGGGAAATCAACCTTCCGGCGAGATTTCTCAACACAGGCAGTCAGATTTGTCATTGCGAGTGGTCGCGTATGCTCATGTTGAGAAACTGTCCGCTTGCGCTAAGAAAGCTTCAACTCAAGTAAAAATCTACTTGAGCAGGTAAAAGGAAGCAGCGCCCACTTGCGCTGTGCATGGTGCCGTTTGCGATGATTGTACAGTGCGGACAAGCACCTGGCACTGAACATCACCACGAACGGCATTTATCTAAAGCACTCCGCCACTTGCGGAGCTCCGCGTAGTGCTGCAGAGTTTTTTTTTTTCTGCGTAACTCCGTGAACTCCACCCAGGCTTAGTCAGGAGTCTACTCCTCATAACGGGTAGGTGGGAGGCCAATGGGAATCTGCAGTTAGAGTTTCCACCACAAACTGTGCTTCCAAAGATAAGTAACTTGTTCTTTAAAGGATACTTCTAACTGCATATTCCTCACCTTTACAACAACAGTACCTCTCAAAGATGGAGAGTCAGAGCACTAGACTCGGATTAGGATATCCTGCAATACTGAGTGGGCAAAATTGCTCTCCTGACGGACCAGACAATCAAGGCGGTAGTGTTTTGTGAACGTGTGCACACCCTGGCAGCTGTTCAGAATCCACACACCTCTTGCCAATGTTGTTATAGTAGCCTTGGCCCTGGTGGAATATGGCCACATACCTTCAGGGGTTTGTTCTTGGCCAGCACATAGCAGATTTTTATGCAGAGGAATTTATATCTCTACAGGGTCTTTGCTGTACAGTTTTCTTTTTCTTTGCTCTGGAGAATCCAACAAAGAGTTGATCATCCACTCAATGGTCTTTAGTGCAGTCAATGTAGAAACTCACATTCCTTTTTGGTTCAATCCAATAGAGCCTTTCCTCCTTTCTTTGAAGGGTGATGTGGAGTAAAAAACATTAGCAGAGTGATATACTGGCCAAAGTGAAAGGGTGTCACAACTTTCGGAAAGAAGTCTGCCCAGTTCCTCAGTCCTAATTGTCTAGAAAGAAGGTAGTATTGTGCAGTTGAACCAAGAGCACCTATAGTTCACTCATCTAGTGTGCAGAGGTGATGGCAGTCAGTAAAACGGTTTTGAGTGTCAGTAGTCGCAGTAAACAGCTGTACTTCGGTTCAAAAGAAGTGCATGTAAGAAAAGTCAGCACATAGTTCAATTAGTATTGTGGCATGATGAACAGCTTCGGGGTGGCCATATGAGTCAGACCTTTGATGAAATGCATCACAACAGATGATTTAAATAGAGAGGGTTGATTAGGTACACACAAAAGAGTGAAAGGGATGATAGATAACCCTTAACTGTGGCCATTGCAAGGCCCTGCTGGGCAACAATAGTACAAACAATAATACGTCTGAGAGTTTGGCCTGCAGATGGTCATAATACAAACACTTTACCAGCCAACATATTTCTCCCTATGCCTAGCATTGAAGAACTTCATCAAAAGGTGTCAGGCTGCAAAAAGGACATCAACTACTGCAGCCAGAAAATCAAAAGCATTTAACTGCCACTGCTCAATCTCCATGCATGGAGATGTAGGTCCCCCGGAGACTTGAGTGCAGGACCCTCCCCTATTGTTGAGATGGGATGTCCTCCGGGATTGGGAGGGCAAATGCTCCTGCTCAAGAGCTCTAGGTACCATACTCTCCTGGCCCAGTCCGGGGTGAATAAATGACTTGTGCCTGGTCAGTCCTCATTTTCCTCAAAACTCAGGGCAGGAGAGGTAGTGGTGGGTACACATACAGGCAAACTGTGTCCCATTCCAGTAGGAATGCATCTCCAAGTGACTTTTCTGAAGGATACTGCACTGCACAGTAGGTTTGACATTGCATGTTCTTGATGGTGACAAACAGATTTAACCTGGGCATGCGCCACTGACTGACTATACCCTTTATCACTTTGGGATGGCAATGCCACTTGTGATCCCACCAACCGACTCTGCTTAGGTCATCTGCTCTGGCATTGAGAGATCCAGCTAGATGGCTGGCTATCAGAAAAAGGATCTACTGGCTAAGCCACCTCCAGAGGCATAAAGCATCCAAAGCACAGGACCCAGGACCCCATCTACCATGCTTGTTGCAATTTACATGGTGGTTGTATTTTAACTGAGGACTTGCACCTGCCTCCCTTTGATGGATGGCAGGAAGGCTTTCAAGGTCAGGCAGTTTGCCTGAGGTTTCAGAAGACTGATGTGGAGCTGGTTCTCCACTGTTCACCAGAGTCATCTGATATCCATCTTACCCAGGTGACCCTTCCCCAACCCAGTAGTGAAGCACCTGTCACAATCGTTAGTCTGGGCGGGGAAGAGAGAGTGGCCCGCTGCAGGTGAGGTTGGCACTTGACTGCCACCACAGAAGATCCAGAGTCATCTATTGTGAAATCTGAATGGAGTCAGAGAGGCAGGTTTGATGCTGCCCCAACTGAGACTTGAGGTTCCACTGTAGGACTCGCACATGCCATCTGGTGTTTGGGATGAAAGAGACCAGCAGTCCAAAAAACCTCAGAACCATCCTCACAGAGACCTAGGAGTAAGCCAGAAACATCAGTATCCTATCCTGAATGTCCAGGACAAATTGCAGTGGTGGAAAAGCCTTGAATACCGCCATGTGCAGGATAGCACCTATGAAAGGAACCCTATGCGTGGGACTCCTGCTCATTGATGGATAACCCCAAAGGTGTCAGGAGGTTGTCTGTTGTCCAGAGGTGGCTTACGACTAACTTCAGCATGCCCACCTTGAGCATCCAGTCATCAAGGTAAAGGAGCACATGCATCTCACTGCCATTAATTTCATGAACACCCAAGGAGCTGTGGTAAGGCTGAAGAGGAGCACAGCAAATTGGCAGTGTACCGATTCCACTTTGAACCACAGGTAACACTTGTGGGATTCCAGGACGGGAATAGAGGAATGCGTGACCTGGAAGTCCAGGGACACCATCCAGTCTCCTGGGTCCAGAGCAGAAAGAATCTGAGACCGGGTGAGCATTTTGAATTAGTCATCCCTCACCTCAGAAAAGGCAATCAGTTAGTGGATGTCCAGTATTGGCCTGAAGCCTCCCTAATGTGGTATGATGAAGTAGCACAAATGGCAGCCCCTTCTCTCTCTGAATCCGGCACCAGGTCAATGGCACTCTTTGCCAGTAGAAGGTTGACTTCTTTCTGCAGCAAAGCAGAATGCCCTGCCAAGAGGTGCTTTGAAGTGGGGGGCAAATGGGGCAGGAAGGAAATGAAAAGGGAGAATTAAGCCCCTACAAATGATTTGGCGGACCAATCATTTTGACATGATGGATCTCTAGTCTGGGAGAAAGTGTCAAATCCCGTCACCTCCTGGTTGGGTGTGAGCCTGCAAGGGCAAATTAAAGTAGCTTGGCAGCCGCTGTAGCAGGGGAGGAAGAGGTAGACAGCTATTGCTGCTGTGACAAACGACTTCGGCTTCCGAAGAATGGACTGGATCTGCTGCTACTGCATAGGTTGGAAGGACTTCCTTTGTCTGTAAGCTAGTCCTCTGAAATTGTCCCTAACTTTTCTGTACTGTTGGTGAACTGCTTGGCAGAAGACAAGAGCCCCAAGTATTGTGCTCCTCCTTAAACCGTAAGAGTGCCAAATCAGGATTCTCTCCAAAGAATTTGGAGCCATCAAACAGCATGTCCATCAAGGATGCTTGGATATCTCCTGAAAACCCAGTTGATATCATCCAAACATACCGTCTAAGCACACCAATGGAGCCAATAGCTCTGTACAATGGATTAAGTTCTTGTTATAAATGATATGCGCAAGATGAGCGGGCATGCTCAGCTCATTTGGTATTAAATAATGCATCGTTTTGACTTGTGTTCCATGTGCGCGGTTTAGAATGTCTGCTAGGATCCTGTTAGAGCTGATTAAGCTGTTCGGATCCAAGCTGGCAGGACGTGGTGTGTCGTGGGCTTGATGTACAGACATAAACCTACCTTAAACATTTTCGTTTCCAGTGCATCCATTTCATCTTGGCAAAGAGGATGGGATCATTCAGACCCGAAGCTAAAGCCGTTTGCACCCCTTCTTTAATAAGCCTGTTGGCACGCTCAACAAGACTATTGGAAGATGGTGAGTATAATGTGACCTTGAGGTGCTTCACAACCGTGCTAGACAAGAAATTCCTCATGCGTTCAGACACTAAGTGGGTGCCATTATCCGTGACCAGCAATTTGGGTACCCCTTCCAGAACAAAGATACGTTCTAAAATTGTATGTCTGCTGTGTATCAGGAGATTACACAAATGCATGATACATCCACATAGAATGATAATCAATGAGTAGAATGGTGTACCGCATGTTGCCGGGTAAAGTGGCGTAAGGACCCCAAGAAATCTAATCCCAACTTCTCCAGGCCCTCTCAGGGAATGAAGTAGGACACAATGGAGTCTGCATACTTCTCCAATGCTTGTCAGACAAGAGACACTCAAGGCACTTATCAATCATTGATTTGACTTGACTGTCCAACCCCAGCCACCAATGTTGCTGTTTGATCTTCATGCTTGTTTTGGTGCTGCCTAATGCCCTTTATGAGCCTGGGAAATAATAATGTTGCGTAGCCTGGAAGGTGGTACAAAGCGGTCTCCCCTGAGAACAAATTTATCTTCCACATACAGCTCATCAGGGAACTGAGCAAATGTCTTCAAATCACCTTCCAAATTCCTTGCCTCAGGCCATCCTTGCACAGTGTACTCAATAACCTTGTGCAAAAAAATCCTCATTCAAGGCACTGATCCAGTCTTGCTCACTTACTACAGCTACACTCAGAGATCGCATGAACCAACGCAACACACTCAACATCATCTATAGCAGAGATGTCTTCTTCCTCATCAAGTGCCATGCGTGACAAACTATCGGCACAAAAGTTCTTTAAGTTGTACTCTTGCAACTTTGAGACCAGTCTGGTGAGCCTAGAGGACATGTTACCATGTGCACAATTGGTGAAGATATGTCCTAAAGGTTTATGGTCTGTAAACAATTCAAATCTTGTGCCCCAAATATATGTCCTAAATTTATGGACCGCCCAAACACACGGTAAGGCTTCACGTTCTAAGTGCTCTACTGGTGCTCGTATGACTTGAGGGACCTGGAGGCAAAGGCAACAGTTTTATCACTTCCACAAACCTTCTGACTAAGCACCGCACCCAGACCATGAGCACTTGCATCCATCGTAATCATAGACATGCATCCCTCACAAAACGCACTCAGAGCTGGCACCATTACAATTAACTTTTTGACACTTTCAAAAGCTGTGATTTGCTCATCAGACCACACAAATCTCTGTCCTTTCCTGAGCAGAATCCTGAGTGGCTCCACAGCCTGAGCATATCCAGGAACAAAGCATGCGTAATATTCAGCCAGCCCAAGAAATGAGCGAAGCGCATCTTTGTCCACTGGAGCTTTAGCATCACTAATGGCTTTAATCAGAGATTCCTTGGTTTTAATGCCATCATGTGAAATAGTATGCCCCAGATATTCCAACTCATTGGTTGCAAACTTGCACTCCTCCAATTTTACTGTCATACCTCTCTGTAAGAGGATTGATAACACTTTCCTAAGAATCCTGTTATTTTCCTCCAAATCCCTGGCATATATAAATATGTCATCCTGATATGCCTGTACACCAGCTATGTTCTCGAATAAGCTATCTGTAGTAATGAAGGTCCACGCAGGTAGGATGTAGCTTAAGTTGATTTATTTAAGTGAGTTACATGTAGATAAGTTCTTGTGAAGCAGCTCCACCAGGAGCAGCCTGCCTGCTGCTCAGCCTATTCTCAAATGTCAGACTTCACCTCAAAGGCACCCAACACTCCAGTATGCATCATCACTCCAACATTCCTTGAAGCACACAGCACATTCACACTGGCTGAGCAGGTGGTGAAAATGGCAGAACATTAACATGAGCAGGATACTACACTATCCCTAAGCTTTTGGAACACTCTGGTGGCAGACGCCAAACCAAATGGAGGCCGAAGATATTTTAACAAACCATAGGGGGTCACAAATGTAGTTAAGATCCTGTGACTCAGGCGATAGGGTAACCTGGTCATACGCTGACCTAAGGTCGATGGTGGAAAGCCATAATGCTCACCCTAGAGTAGCCAGCAAATCCTGGATTTTGGGTAGTGGGTGGCAGTCCACAATGCTATTCTTGCTGAGCGCGTGCAAGTCAGCACATAGCCTGATGTCACTAGTTTTCTTGCACACCCCAATCATGGGTGCCACCCACTGTGAAGAATCTGTGGCTTGTATGAGTCCCTGAGCCAATAATTCATTGGGAGTGCTCTTTAGTTC
This sequence comes from Calotriton arnoldi, assembly GCA_963921515.1. Classification (NCBI taxonomy): domain Eukaryota; kingdom Metazoa; phylum Chordata; class Amphibia; order Caudata; family Salamandridae; genus Calotriton; species Calotriton arnoldi. Next base: position 1,415,963 of record CAWUFW010003599.1, read on the forward strand.
CTCTCTCACACTCAAGGGAACAGGGCAAACCTTCTGGGAAACAGGCTGAGCATTTGGAATTAACTTGATTTTATGTTCATATCCTGTGACCTTACCCACATGTTTGGCAAAGAGTGGCTTAAAATCAGACACAATGCTGTTAATAGACTCCTGGGATTATCAACCAATGAGATTGGCATCCTACCCAATACCACTGGATTGACTGAACCCGAAACCAGTAGCAAACCATCCTTGCCAGGTCTTGCCACCCAACAATGTTCCTGCCCTTAACAGCGACACAGACTTTGGTTAGAGTCTCCCTGCCAAAACATGCCACTTTAGCATCTCAATGTCCTTTCCCCCAAAAACGTTTGAATTGATATCAGTGGGACACAGGGTATGATCAAGACCCCAACACTCATGAAATGTGGAGCCTCTTAAAATGATTATGGGTGACCCTGAGTCTGCCATGACCATTAACTTAACATCATCAATCAGAACCTTGCACAAGAGACCTTTAACAGGTGCATCCATTTCACTCTGCCAATGCGGTCTGTGTTGGCAAGGCAGCACACAAAATATACTTTGCTGCTTCTTGTCCATCATGTATCATTTGAAGCATCGAGGCTCTATGGTATTCCAGAACAACTGGCAGGCTCTTGCTAACCATGTCCCACTGAGCGTATCTGCCCACCAGGCACATGCGTTCAAATGATTTATGGCTAATTTAGCTGAAGAAATAATTTTCGTTCTGAAGGCATCAATACATTTTGACTCTAGTGAAGAGTTAGTTGGAAAGGCTTTAGGAGTAACTTAATACTTGTCAATGACTGTACATCCAAGTTTTCAGGTATAGAATTCTAGGTCCAAAAATAAGTCAGGACCCCCGGGGGCCAGTCTATGTCATACTGTGATGTGCTTCCCTTCTTTGTGAGATGAATGAGAATCAATGTTGCAGTTTATAAATCCAAACCCTGGGTTTTTTGCAATGGGTCAGTCTGATTTTTTTCTCTTGTTTTCTGATCTATGCCGCCTGGTCACAAGTCATCTGACCATTGGGCCAGAGCATGGCTTAGCCCAAGTGGCCATCAGAGTGTCTGCAAGAGCCACTTTGAAGGGCAATAATGGATCAGAGTACGTTGAACCACGTTGAAAGTTATCAATTAACACATTTGCCTTAGTTTCAACAGCAAGGGCAACAGTAAGTCTAGCAATTCTGATGCTCTCCACACTGCTACAGCAAAATAAGTACTTTCTTCAGTTGATGGCCCAGGTGGCAAGTTCAGCTCAGTTTCTGGATCTGTATCTAGCCCAAAGACAATCTGTAAATCCAAATATGGTCCGCCATCAATATAGTAGGTGGGAAGCAGTACCACCTCATCATCAGCTGTATCATGGAGAACATTTTTTGTACCCTAAACTGCATCAAATTTAGATTCAAATAAGGCCTCTAACCTCCAATAGTGTTAGTGTTAGTGTTGAAGCAAAGGCCAAAGATTGTCTAGTTGCCTAATGACTGGCTGTGCTTTTAGTATCTCGTAGCGTGACATAGGCTGGGCATGGGCCGATGGTGATTTGGGATCTGAGACTGGTATCAAAGTTAGATCCAAGGCTGGCACCAGTGGAGCTGATCGGGACTAGCATAGATTCAGGAACCGGGATGGAAGTGTGATTCGCCGCTGGTACAAGCTCAGGATCTAGGTCCAAGGGGTTATATGGTGACAAGCCAGCGCATACCTTATGTCTGCGATGTGGCCTCGCAAGGACTATATGAACCAACTCCACAGACCCTATTCCTCTTACTTGTATATGTATTTAATCAGACAAAGAAGGAAGCTGGGGTACGGAGGAAGAAGTCCTGGGTGTTACGAAATAGTAGTCCCTCTAGGTAAGCGCTGCTGCCCCTTAAAATAAGGCGGAACACTGAAAGTACTTATATATGTAACTGTCCCCCTCCTGTGTATTCCCTCCCATCCCTGGTCTTCTACCCTACCTGATAAAGAGAAGGGACGTATGCGGATGGGTCTCCTTTGGTTGATGAGAGTAGGATGTAGTACTGGAAGTGTGTAGAGCAGTGGCACACTCAGGAGAAGATTGCTAGAAATGGGCGCTATAGATATATAAATAGTGCTTAGGAATACATTCAGTGTGAACATATATTCAAGCTACTGGAAATATAGTGTAGGAACAATAACCTGGACAAGCGAGGCATAGTCAGAAATCCAATAATCCATAGAAAGTAAAATTAGTTAGGACATCACTGAACATATATGATTTAGCTGGTCATAGTTTTCGACACAGGGAATGGAAAAAATTTAAACATGCTCCAAGCGCTATCCAAATACGCCTTTGTAGAAGCCCTCCAAGCGCGGGCACAAAGCAACACACAAAACGTTTTTGCACCGCGCTCCATGCGCTTGTGCAAAGAAATAGTTGAACAACAAAAATGCGCTTCCTGCTCTTATGAAAAGACCAAGTTGAGTAAATGTTAAAGCGCTTCCTGCGCTATGAAAACACCAAGTTGAGTAAATGTTGAAGTGCTTCCTGATCTATGAAAACACTACTTCTGGGGTAACAGAAAACCGCTCCATGCGCAGTTAATCACAGTAATCCAATGAGGGCTCAAGCTAAAGAGTAAGCTCTCCATTGCGTTCCTTCGAAGACATCCGTGTAGGCAGAGAAGCAGCTTCCAAATCCTGAACGAGAGGTGAAGCATCGCCGGGTACGTGTGCATCTGCTAAATACGTGCCATGTTCAGGATGTTGATAGCCTCATGATACGTTGTCCCTAGAAGGAGCATGAATCGCAGACCTAATTGCGGATGCTTGTAGTTCTCGGTAGCTGTGCATACTGCTGTCAAGATGATTAGGGAGGGCGGTATCGGAGCTGCTCTGACAATGTTAGCTGAAGGCCTAATGGAGTCTTGTGCGGCTCCATGAGGTCAGAAGATACCCTAGGGCAGTGGTCTTCAAACTGTGGGGCACGACCCTAGGGGGCGTGGAGTCTTGTGAAGGGGAGCACAGCTTCACACCTGCAGCAGTGCACGAGTCCGACAAGAAACAAGCTTGCAGTTTTCTTCACTACATTGTGTAGCCTATTCTCCTCGTTTTATACTGTGTGGTCTTATTTTTAAAGGCAGTTTGCCTTCTACTGGAAATGCTCCTTTTAGACCTAAACCTCATTGCAGGTACACTGTAAACTCTATAAGCAGGACCAGACTGAGATCTGAAAGCAGCCCGGGCCAAATGTTGAAACCAGCCCCTGCTACCTTTCTGTCTCTTTCCGAATTCTATCTTCCTCGTTTTGTTCCGTCTGTGCATGCTGCCTTCTACCTGGGAGCTGGAGATGTAGGCTATGGCCATTGGCCTACAAATCTGGCCCCCAATGGCTCCGACCCGCACGGAACCCCCTCCCCTCGGGGCAAGAAAATACCCAATAGAATAAATAGGCAATCAGACTCAGCCCATGGGGCTTTTGCAAGCTTAAGTGGTTTCTTTTTCATACATTTTAATGTTTTTCTTTTTAGATCTTTAGAACAAAACACGCATCAGTCAACTTAAACGGTTACACCAATTTTTTTAGTGGCTTTTCTGATTTTCTTTCAAGAGTCCCTCATATGAAAATGCAGTTTCATTTGATTTTAGAAAAATTATTTTCTGAAAACGCTGACTAGAAGTAAAGCAAATCCCAGACATAAAAATTGTTTGCTTTCATTCACATGCCTTTTTTTCATCTTATTTCACAATGCTACCTTAACCTGACACCACAACACACTGGCCTTGCCCATGCTTCATCTAATCTTCACCCCCCCTGCCCCTACAATGTTCTCTCCTCCATCTTCTTAACACTGGGCAGGGGTATTCCTGCCCCTCAAATGCCTCCTACACGAGTTGCTGAGGCAGGGCACTGTGAGGCAAAGAAGTGAAAAACAGTAGCACATCCATCCTCCTGTTTTCCCCCGTCCCCATTATTCCCCAGCCCCACCCCCACCTTCATCTTTTCAATCACCTCTGAAGTGGGAGCCCATAATCCCAAGCTCTCCCAGTGTCCTATAGACCAGCCTGTCCCTGGGATTAGTGTTTCATCCCCTGTAAACGCTGGTTTTACTTTCAACAGTTCCTGTAAGGTAGTGATGGCTGGTGTAGGAGCAGGCTATGTGTCCATTATACACTAACATCCCTGAAGAACTCTGTATCCTCCCCTTGGATGGAAGCAACTTCTGCTACTTAAAACTCAACAGTTGGGTGATCTTTGTCTCAGCGCTGCCATAGGACGCTCAGCTGTGTCCACATAGTAACAGCTCCTCTCTTCAACACAACTAGAGCAAGCTCAGCTTGGTCCAGAAATTGATGGTACCTCACCAAAACACAAAATCCATCCCCGTTTAGAAACGTCCTACTCTTGTCTCACTATACCCCTTTCAAGGTTTGAGAGGGGCCAGACTCCAAAATATTTTTGCTCAGGGGGGCCCAGCGTAACAAAGTTTGAAGACCATTGCCCTAGAGGGTCTTACAAGTGTCTGAAAGAGTTGCAGCATAGCCTCCTTGAAGGTCACTATTTGCAGAGGGGTCGATGACAAGATATGAAAATTCAGGATGTGATGGGACTGGTTCGGAACCAGAAGACGCTTGCAATCCTTCGATTGACGCACCCACACCTTATCTCCTGATTTCCATTGACAAGATAGCGTTAAATCCCACTTAGCTTTCTTGCGCTCATAGCACGTTTTTAATTTTGACTTACCGGAAGACTTGGAGTGGGTATTAGACTTTGTGCAGGACAGGCTTAAGGAATGAAATCGCAAGCAGCCCAGTGACTTGGCGAAGAAGCGGAACTTATGTTTCAAACGTGTTTTTTTAATGTTCTGTGACATAAGAGTTTTGCCTCCCGCTCCCAGATCACATCAGTCACAAGTGTCAGTGACTGGCATCTGCTCCCTGCAGTTCTGGTATGGCTTCAATCCTGTCATCTTCAGAGGAAACATGTTCCCTGGGACACTGTAGAATTGTGGAAGCTGTCGGAAGACTGAAAGTTGCGAGCGGAGCTCCAGATTTGTGTTCATGGGCGTGAAAGAAAGGAACTGACATCATCAGCACACTGGGGTGACGCCTATATGCGGCTCCACTCCCTCACTTCGGAGGGGGTACAAAGTCACTGTAGAACCATACATCACCTATTGGTGCACATGAGCATAGCTGAAAAATTCTCCAAATCTAGCCTGGTGCCGGGGATATTCTAAAGACGAGCAATATGTAGTTAGATGTATAGACTAGAACACTACTTCACTGTAAAGAGGTGCAAATATATATTGTTACATCACCTACGAAATGTGAAATATTTTCTTCTGCTGGATGGACATCCAATTGCAATATAGATAATTCTATTCTCTTGACTCTGGATTGCATCTTGGCAGGATAGCAGTGCAAAATAATGAAGTACAACTTCATGTGGCACAGGAACCCGCGGTGCGAGTTCATGTTTCCAAGACTTGGGGGCCGATTCCGATCTCGGCCGGTAGGGCTCCGAATCGGATTCGGCTTAACCGGATCCGATTCGGAGCCCTATTGCCCGACCGATTCGTACGCGCATCCGGGCGAGCGAGTACGATGCGAAATTGCCGACCGACTCGTCCAGGCGTCCCGACCGCTCCGACCGACTCGTTCCCGGGTCTAACCGCACCGACCGACTCGCTCGGACTCGACTCGCACCGTGCAATGGAGACGTTCCCCGGCCGGGTAAGTACGATGCGTGCCGCGAGCTGTCCGACCGAGCCGCGCACTCCGGCTCCAAAGAGCAGTCGGAGCCGTACTTTGGGGGTCCGTGTCGGACCCCCCTGTACGCGTAGCCGCGCGAGTCGCACACAGGGGGGACCCATGGGTCCCCCCTACCTGTGCGTGTACGGCGCGAGTCGCTTTGCCGCGTACACGCTGTAGGGGGCGCCCTTGTCCGCCTCGCACCCATTGAGTCAATGGGAGCCCGCGTACGCGTTGTCCGACAGGCTCCCATTGACTTCAATGGGAGTCCGACCGACTCGAGTCCGATGGCATACGTGCGCATCGTACTCGTTCGATCGGGCTGCACGGGTCCGATTCGGTCGGAAATCTCTCCGGGTCCGGCTCGGTCGGAGAGATTTCCAGCCCGAATCGGAATCGGCCCCTTAATTGCTAAAAAAAAAAAAAAAGGTCCTATAAATTGTAAGATTCCTAAGACAGGATAGCAAATCCTGCATCACCAGGTAGCATAGTCAGGTCCTTACAAATTTTAAAAACAATCTTAGCTATTATTCTGCAAATTGCCAATTGCATTATTTAAGTTTCAATGCTAGAAATAAAAACAAGAGGTTAAAAGCTACAATATTAATGTGTCTCATAACAGTTCTTTAATATTCTTTGTGTTCTCTCAAAACAAATGCCTTCTAACACCGGTCAACAACCGGCTAACAGGTCTTTCTGGCCTACGTATCAATTCCAACTTAGTCCTTACGCAACATCTTTTACACCTTTTAAAGCAAGCATTGGCAATGCCAATAGGTCTAGCTTATAAATGCACTGTCAAGCCAGACCTAAAAGTCCTTGTAGATTGCCAGCCCTCCTCTCATTTGTGCTGGTGGCAAAGAAAGCACCATAAATTATCTAGTTATTGAGGAAACCTTAATAGCATTACAATGTCATGTGTGTTCTCCTAACAGTTCAACATCAGGTAGCTGGATAAATAATCAAAATGATCACAGCTTTTTGGAGAGCCAGCACTTTTTTGTGGAAGCGCACAACTTGTTCCTAATCACAACACGTAGTCCTGGCTCCCAACATATGGGCAGAGCCAAAGCTCCTCTCTAGTGATGCTCACATAATTCCATGGCGATAGCTGCGCTGTCAAGCGAGACCATAAAACAGTAAACCTTCCAAATCACAAGACTTTAGAAACAATGTGCAGGCTTTGGTCTTCTCATGCAGGACCCTCCTAAAACAGTGCTAGTCCTTCTCAGTGCCATCCTGTCAATTGCACTCTATCAAATCAGACCATATTACTCCAATAATGAAATAACTCCTCTAGCTAGCATAGATGGCAGAATTCACTTCAGACTGGCCTGTGTCACCCAAAAAGCCTTACACCTTGGCCTAACCAGCTATTTGAAAGAAAAAGGTTATGACTACTGGAGGAACCATCTACTGGAAGCAAACTGTGGTTAATTGTAAAAATCACAAAAGGTAAAAAAAAAACACTTAACTAAATCTTCTCATGTCTTGCTTCTATACTTTTGAACAATCTGCTGGAGGACAAAGTGCTATCATTCAGGAGAAACCGGAACCCCAACTATTCAGATTCTATTTCAAAGACTACATTTAACTATGGGACCCCAATGATTGCATGTATCCCGTCTTTGTTTTAATTATCAATATTGTTACTTTGTCTTGCACATATATTTCAATGTATTTTCTGATCCTTGTGAAGCACTCAGTTGCACATGCAATTACGTTAGTGATAAACAAATGCGTTTGATAAAAAAATATTGTTGGGAGCCAAAACCCTTTTAATGTTGTTTTACACATTTCACTGCTAGAAATACAGCATCATCGCCATGACAAAAATATACCATAAACGCATTTTAATAAACACATAAAACAGTTGAAAAAGGAAATATCCATCATGCAATAAAAAGAAGCATTAGGGAAAGGCCAATAGGAAATAGAAGTCTCGTACAGTTAACCAAACTGCTAGAGGCTCAGTCACAGGGGACCGCAATATCATCCCTAGACAAAGCATTCAAGAAAGTCCACACAGCATCAAGTGATAAAGCAAGGGCAATTAAAAAATAGTGTTATATTCAAATTGACTGTTATTCATGTGGGGCTGTGGTTAGCAGCACTTACGTAAAAGTAATTTTGGGTTGACATGGTTTCAGTTTGCAACTCGAGTAATACACACCATTATCTGCCATCCATTATCTGTTTTCCCCTTTTTAGGTTTAGCTTGATACAGCACAATTGTGCAGTTTGTGAAATCTTTTGTGGAAGAAAAAAAAGCTTTAAAAAGGGCTTAGAGCCCGCCCATTACTTACCATTGGTTGGCTTAGACGTCCAGCTCGCCTCCTACTTCCTGCTGGGTCTTTAAGTGTTTGTCTCTGCCGTGTAACATGGACCAAGTAAACGTTTCATGCCTGGAGCCAGTGAGCTTGCCCCTGCCGCCCTCTGTTGTGTGGCTGCTGCCTACCTCCTCCTCTACACCTCCCTAAAGTTGCTTACCCCCGTCCTTCTCCCTATTTCCGTTGCGCTGCTGATCCCCCCCCCAAATCACCGAATTGACTGCCGACTTTGCATATTGCATAAACACTGGGGAACATGGTAGTGCTATGCCAGTGGTAGAGGAGACACACAAAATAAATGGAGGGCAAGGTAAATGCTTTGTTTTAAGACAATCCAAAATGGTGTGTTGAGTCTGCCAATTATTTAATGTTTCAGACATTTGTGAGTGGTGAAATTGCAAAGCATGCTGTAAAGAGTTCCAATGTTTATTTCCATTTGCCTTGTAAATGGTTAGACTAACTTATTTACTACATATGCCCTGTAAGTTGCAGATATAAAAGAAGCACTCTTCTGTGACACGTTCTCTTTATAGACAATTTTGCACTTATAAACAGAGCTATTTTATAATAAAGTGTTGTCAACATCGTTCACTTACTATTTCTGTTATTGTTTCCTCAATGTGAAACATTGGACAGGCTTGAATATGTTGCACAGTAGTAATATACACCCCTTGTGTTGCTTGCACCTCCCGTCCTCCTCCCTATGTCCACTGTGTTGTTGACTCCTTCACCACCCACAGTTCCCATTGCCCCACCGACCCTTCCCTCCCCCAGGCAAAAACATTTTAAAAAGTCAATTAGCTATTTGACTTTGTTTAATAATTTTTAGACAAACTGCACAGCAACACGGGGTGCTGTGAAACATGGTTTAAAAAAAGGCGCTATGACGTGGTGATCACTAGCTGCGTCATATCACGTTTTTTTTTTTTCTTCAAGCCATGCTGTATAGCAACCCACTCTGCTGTGCAGCATTTCTAAAAAAGAAATTACAAAGCCAATAGATCTCACATACGCAAAACTTATTGGCTTGCCAATGCTTATTAATTGTGGACATCAGCACACAAGTGCAGTGCTTCCCAAACTTTTTAAACCATGACCCAATTTTTTTAAACAAAAATCTCCTGCAACCAACCTAGCTTTAACGAACATGAGGTGGGGGCAATTTTTTTATGTAATCATAAACACTTTCAAAATCCTTTGAATTACCAAAATAACATACTCTTTACACGTGCCTCTCTAACAGCCGCTGTTTGTAAATGTCACAACCTTGACCATGCCCTTCGATATGTCTTTATCGGATTGTGGCCAAGATATTGATCTGCCCATAGAAGAGTCAGATGATGAAGTGCACAAGAGCAGGAACACTTTTCAGAGTGGGGTGCTGGCCTGTGGCATCTGTTCACTAAATTACAAGGCTTCTGATTAATCTTTGTGTTGATACCAGTGAATTTAGCAAATGTGAAAACCTCCTTCTGCAGCAGAGTATGGGGTAAGGCCTCACATGAAGGCCTAGTGGTGCATTTTGGACTAATAAATATTGACTAGTGGTAGTTGCCACCGGGTAGTTAAAGTTAGGACCATATTTAAGTAGGAAAAGCATAGTTAGGTTTGCTAATAACGCTGGCACTGATGAAACTGCCCCAAAAAAGTCATCTGCCTCAGCTCTTTCATGAAATGTTTTGGGGTGATCCATCAAACTGGAGCAGAGAAAAATGGGTGGTCCCAAAAACATGTTTTCCCCATTAATTTTACGTTAGGAAAATCAGACACCTCCGGCCAAAACGGCTTAACGGATTTACACCCAATTTGGCAGAACGCAAGATCTTGGTCCAGAAAGTATGCTTTTTGAGATTTGTTATAATTCTATAGAATATGACCCCAAGGAAATGTATTGATATTTTTAAGCATTCCCAGAGCTGGAGGTTTTGCTATTTAGCTTGGGAATGCAGGGACCTCTTGTGTTTGGTTTTCTCGCTGCTTGATGTGGCCTGAGTTTAAAAAAACACAGACTGACATGCTTAATGCTTTTTCTTTTTTACTAGAATTGCGGTAATTAAATGTTTATTGACAAAACCGGCAGGCTTGCCTTTTATATACTAACAGTAACTTACATTAGATAAACCCTAGTAATTCACTGAGAAAAAAACCGTTAAAGTGACATTTAGGAATTCAAAATACACATATATTGCAGTTTTACATAGCGCAGACACTGCCCAAGGGCATTGGAGCTCTTCACCAGATATTAGCTTAGATTCATTTTATTTTAAGCATCGGAGATTAAGTGATATGCCCAGAGCCAACGCTGGGACTCAAACCTAGTTCCCCAGATCCAAAGTCGGCAGCACTGTAATTTAGGCCACACCCATATTTCTCAATTTATGTGGCAGTCATACACAAGTGGGATGAATGTGTATGATCAAAGTATAATAAACACTTTGTCCATTGAAATGGCTGTGTGAAGTGGAAAAAAAAAAAAAAACAGCATCAAAGAATATTGGAAGGCTCCCCCATAATCTTTTGTGGGAATATTTGCAAGGGTTTCTTTTAAAACTGGACTTAGGACATAGTTCTGCACCTTTACACTAGTGGTGGTGGAACAATTTTCAGAGTGGGTGGCATCCATGTTACATCACTGAAGTCATAGAAATTGTGAAAAATCCTAGCTTCACACGTCGGAGGCGCACCCAATACCATTCGGTCGGGAAAAAAGCCATGCGAATGCCTGTTTCCCGACCGATCCGTACAGCACACCGAACGAGTAAGTACGATGCGCACAACAGCACAGAATCCGGCCGAGTCGTACTCACCCAATCCAGGTCCTGTTCTCCGACCAAGGCGAATCCGGAAACGCCGAATCGAGTCGCACGGAAGGGAAAATGCAGCTCCGTCCGAACAAGTACGATGCGCTTTCCGTACGCGCCGAACCCGTCGCTACGCACGGCACGTCAAAGCATCCGGGAGAGGCGCACAAAAGCTCCGATTCGCGCCACAACACGATCCACGGCTACGAGGCGAACAAGCCAGCGACGAGGACGACGCGAAGCGACGAGGACGACGCGAAGCAACGAGAAGGACAAACGACACAAACCAACCATGAATCCCTTCGTCCCGATTATACCAATATTCTACATTTACTACCGGAACAGGCACGGACGCGTACGGCGCAGAAGGTAAGTCAGACACCAACCACAAAACACATACAACACGTTCACGACACATCAAACACACACAGAGGGATGCAGAATTTACTTACACCAGCAACAGCAGCACCATAGGGGCGGGATGCCCATCACCAATGCCACATATGCACACAAGGGCCTGAATGCGCACCACCACCCCTACCCAGGGGGGGGCCGGATGCCAACAACCACTACCACCCTTAGCCAGGGGGGTGCCAGATGCCCACCACCACTACCACCCTTACCCAGGGGGGCCGGATGCCTACCACTACTACCACCCTTAGCCAGGGGGGTGCCAGATGCCTACCACTACTACCACCCTAAGCCAGGGGGGCTGGATGCCAACCACCACTACCACCCTTAGCCAGGGGAGTGCCAGATGCCCACCACCACTACCACCCTTAAGCCATGGGGGTGCCAGATGCCTACCACTACCTACCACCCTTACCCAGGGGGGGCTGGATGCCTACCACTACTACCACCCTCACCCAGGGGGGGCTGGATGCCTACCACTACTACCACCCTTAGCCAGGGGGGGCTGGATGCCTACCACTACTACCACCCTTACCCAGGGGGGCTGGATGCCCACCACTACTACCACCCTAAGCCAGGGGGCTGGATGCCAACCACCACTACCACCCTTAGCCAGGGGGTGCCAGATGCCCACCACCACTACCACCCTTAGCCATGGGGGTGCCAGATGCCTACCACTACTACCACCCTTACCCAGGGGGGCTGGATGCCTACCACTACTACCACCCTCACCCAGGGGGGCTGGATGCCTACCACTACTACCACCCTTAGCCAGGGGGTGCCAGATGCCTACCACCACTACCACCCTTACCCAGGGGGGCTGGATGCCTACCACTACTACTACCCTCACCCAGGGGTGGGCTGGATGCCTACCACAACTACCACCCTCACCCAGGGGGGGCTGGATGCCTACCACTACTACCACCCTTACCCAGGGGGGGCTGGATGCCTACCACTACTACCACCCTTACCCAGGGGGGCTGGATGCCCACCACCACTACCACCCTTACCCAGGGGGGCTGGATGCCTACCACTACTACCACCCTTAGCCAGGGGGTGCCAGATGCCTACCACTACTACCACCCTAAGCCAGGGGGTGCCAGATGCCCACCACCACTACCACCCTTAGCCAGGGGGCTGGATGCCTACCACTACTACCACCCTTACCCAGGGGGCTGGATGCCTACCACTACTACCACCCTTAGCCAGGGGGGCTGGATGCCTACTACTACTACCACCCTTAGCCAGGGGGCTGGATGCCTACCACTACTACCACCCTTACCCAGGGGGCTGGATGCCTGTCACTACTACCACCTCTACCCATGGGGGCTGGATGCCTACCACCAACACCACCCCCACTCATAGGATGGACAATGCATGACACAACCAGCACACCACAACCTAGGGAATGCAAGAAAAAGACATCCCCCAACACCATGACAAGCGTGTGTAGTCTGTGTCAAATGCCTACAACACTGAACATGACTTTGAACATACAATGTGACCCCCTAGCACATGTGCCACACATATATGTGTGTGGCCCCCACAATGCAAGCAGGCCATGACCATTGTGGCAATGGGGTCCAAACCCCCATCATCACAGTGACCAAAATGTAAGTGTGGGGTCCATAGCTGAAGCACATTTTGAACAGTGTGGCAATGGGGTCCAAACCCCCATCATCACAGTGACCAAAATGTAAGTGTGGGGTCCATAGCTGAAGCACATTTTGAACAGTGTGGCAATGGGGTCCAAACCCCCATCATCACAGTGACCAAAATGTAAGTGTGGGGTCCATAGCTGAAGCACATTTTGAACATTGTGGCAATGGGGTCCAAACCCCCATCATCACAGTGACCAAAATGTAAGTGTGGGGTCCATAGCTGAAGCACATTTTGAACAGTGTGGCAATGGGGTCCAAACCCCCAACATCACAGTGACCAAAATGTAAGTGTGGGGTCCATAGCTGAAGCACATTTTGAACATTGTGGCAATGGGGTCTAACGCCCCATCACCACAGTGACCAAAAGGTAAGTGTGGGGTCCATAGCTGAAGCACATTTTGAACATTGTGGCAATGGGGTCTAACGCCCCATCACCACAGTGACCAAAATGTAAGTGTGGGGTCCATAGCTGAAGCACATTTTGAACAGTGTGGCAATGGGGTCCAAACCCCCATCATCACAGTGACCAAAATGTAAGTGTGGGGTCCATAGCTGAAGCACATTTTGAACATTGTGGCAATGAGGTCCAAACCCCCATCATCACAGTGACCAAAATGTAAGTGTGGGGTCCATAGCTGAAGCACATTTTGAACATTGTGGCAATGGGGTCTAACGCCCCATCACCACAGTGACCAAAAGGTAAGTGTGGGGTCCATAGCTGAAGCACATTTTGAACATTGTGGCAATGGGGTCCAAACCCCCATCATCACAGTGACCAAAAGGTAAGTGTTGACAAAGAAAGAGCTGCAACTGCCAAACTGCATGGATGATTCCTGGTCACAGAACATAAAACACATCAGTGGCAAAGTAGTGCATGTGTCCCATTGCAACATAAATTGGGGGAGCCAAATACTGCAGTGCAAATAAGACATACCTTTGGCCATGTGCAGACAAACAACACCCATGGGGGCTGACACTGTCACCATTCATCAATGACACAATGACAGAAGTGACCATCAGAATGCAGACCCACATATTTGCACCAATGGGCACACAAATGCAGATACCCTGTGGAGACTGTAGATGTGAGGTGAACAGATACCATACCATGGCAGCAATGGGACACACAAACCATGATCATTGTGCTGACCGATGACCTAGGAGTCCCAGGGACAGCAGGGGAAACCCACCAAACGACATACAGCCAATGGCACACCCAAGATATGCCAATGCAGTGGTGCAGATGCACAAACAGGCAGACCCACACTGCACATCATACACAACAGGTGGGGGGGGGGTGCCAGTGTCCCCAGGCAACCACACAACACATGAGGAGACCTGAATACCAATCATACAGATGTGCATACAGTGCCACACAAAGGTAACTCATGGATCCAAATCCCCTATGTGGGCAAGCAGGCATTGTCAGATGAGAGGGAGCACAAATCACACATGTCACACAGGCACGTAGGAACAGCAACTGACACAGCAAGACACAGACACACCACAGCACTACCCCCAGGGCCCCCACAATGTGGTGACCCTGGGCTGCATTACAATCCCACTGTGATGACAAAGCTAAATGTCGTTCACACTGTGAACCACAGTCCTGTGTCCTGAGCAACAAACTACCATCACACCTACACAAGCACAAATCAATCAGCATGGCCAGTAAGCCAAGGCCAACATGGAGGTAGGGGCCTAGCCGGGCAACAACTCTCATCTGCACACACTCAACACCACACCCCTCGACCTCCAACAATGTGCAGCAGTGAAGCACACATGCACTGGTGACATTGCACATGCACCCATGACTATTCCAGGGTGGTGGGTGGGAACCAAGGTGCAGAAACACATCACACATGGCCACTCAACAAGACTCCTGAATGTCTGATACACTGCACACTACGCTGTACATGGACATGACGGCAATACCACACCAACCAATGGGATCCCAGCCACAGTCACACACCAATGAAGAAGCCAAGGTCACCCACAAAGAACACACATAGACAACAACCAACATTGCAGCCCGGACCCTGAGGAGTGCCAGCAGTCACACACACAACGTGTCACAATCACTGAAAGATAACACAAACTGGAAATCACATGACAGGGGCAAACAACAAGTGCCAAGGGGAAACCTGACTGTGACCCATCTGCGTCTGCACACAAACTCAGCCCTGACAGCAAACACACCTATGGGTGACACCCTGATGACCAGTAATGTGCCATGCACCCACATCACAGAGAACCCAGGGAGAAGACTTTGGGGGAATATAGGTCAACTCAGCAAGCATCACAAACAGGTACAACACTAGGGATCACAGCATGCACAGCTAAACGGAAGTGAACACACAGACATGCACATACAACACACACCTTGGGCACAGGCAATGTCACAGGAGTACACACTGCCATGAGGGGACTCCACTCCTATGTGAGGAAAGCTGTGCCATATGTTGCCTCAGTAGGGCCCCATCATGTCAGCTGAGCACTTGGTCACACAATCAACAATTAGCACCAAATGAGGGCTCCCGTCACATCAGCCTGGTCATGGAAGTGCCAACGAAATCATCAGCACAGATCCAACACACTTGTACAGCAATGTTGCACTGACAACACAGATGAGTCCTTCCCCATTGATGCCCAAACCTGCATGTCCAGTGGAGATGGCCACACGGTCAGGGAAGTAGACGAATTGAACAATGGCAGGCACAACAGATGTGCAGGGGTGGAAGCCACAGATGTGAAATAGCTAATCTAAGTAGGAAATCCCATTGCCAAATACTGAACACATGACACCCTCAGATGCTGCTATGGATGACATGGATACACCACAGGATAGGACACATTCCCCCTAGACCACATGGGTTCCTGCACAGTAACACTTCATTATCATGAGACCAAATATCACCATCACTGCAGCAAGGGCATGGTTAGCATCATCAACAACATGTACATCAGAAGCATAAGCACTAGAGAACAGAAAGTTGCTTTATTCAGCATATGTGTGTAATGAAAACAAAGTCCAGAAAAAACACAAAGGCCAATGGCCAGTCCATTGTCAAAGTCCAAACAGGGTGACAGTGGCAGATGTCACCCTACGCATGCCTGCACAAAACCAGGGACAATCCACTAGGAGGGGCAACCGGGGGGCAGGCCAGGCACCGCAGGGACAGGATCAGGGCTCACCAGGAGGAAGCAGGGAAGGGGTGGTGGGTGCTGGAGAGCCACTGACAACTGCAGTGGAGGTGTCTGACATGGTGTGTGCCGGCACAACTGGGGGGCATGACTCAGATGTTGTGGGTGCCGGCACGACTGCAGTGGACCCTGCAGATGGAGTGGACAGGTCTGCCACTGCAGTGCCCAAGTCAGACAGGGTGGTAGTGGACTCCACTGCAGTGCCTACCACCAGGGGAGGAGAATGGGGAACAGGCAAGGTGGGCTGGACAGAGGGGGAGGACACCCTCACCACATCAGTGGCACAGACAAGCGCAGCGGGGGTGTGGTGCCGGGAGAGCAAGTTGCAGGGGGAGAAGGCCGGATCCTCTTGGGGATGGTATATCTGTGGGTGGGGGAACCTGGGGCAGGGTGTGGTGGGGGCACCT
Organism: Calotriton arnoldi; assembly: GCA_963921515.1. NCBI lineage: Eukaryota > Metazoa > Chordata > Amphibia > Caudata > Salamandridae > Calotriton > Calotriton arnoldi. The sequence goes on from CAWUFW010003599.1 coordinate 1,432,509, forward strand.
GTGGAGTGGGGGCCTGAGGGATGGAGGAAGGAGACCTGGTGCCTGAGCTGCAGGGCGGCGGCGGGGTCTTGCTCTTACGACTCCGGGGGACTTGCGGGTGGGGGCCTCAGTCTGTCTGCACCTGGGGGAGGGTGTCCGGGGGCGAGGGGCACTCTGCTCCGTGTGGGTGGGCTTCCTCTTCCCCCTGAATGCTGTATCAGCTGGATCGGAGGGGAAGAGGCCGAGGTCACTGAGGAAGAGCCGCTGGGTCTTTGGGGTTGCAGGTGAGGCAAGGGAGGGTGCTTTGGAGGGAGAGGCAACTGAGGACTGCGCAGTGCTCGTGGATGCGTGTGTGTGTTCCAGGGCCCCATCCCCTGTGAGTCTGGTTTCAGTCCCCTGACTGTGCGTGCGTGTGCATTTTATTTGTGGCGTGTGTGTCTGTGTGCTGGATGTGTGTGTGCTGGTGTGTGCCTGTGCCGGTGTGTGTGTGCTTGGGACGGGTAAGGTGCTGGGGAGTGTGGATGGAGCAGAGGCAGGAGGGGTGAGGGACTGTCTGAGGAGGGACACTGCTGCCGTCAGGGAGGAGTCCATGGACCTATTGCCCCTCTGTAGATCAGACTTGCCTGATGAGATGCCCTCCATGAACGACACCAGCTGAGTCAACAGAGCGGTGTGCGCATGGAGGACACTCAGCATGGCTGTCTGCCCTACATGGAGCTGGCGAAGGAGGTACACAGACTCCTCACTCAGGGCAGCAGGGGACACAGGGGCAGGGGGTGCGGTGCCTGGCCCAAAGGAGACACGCTCCCGAACATGGGAGCCTCCACGGACCTGGGGAATGGGAGCCGATGGGAGGGCGGTGGTGGTGCTGGTGGTGGCGGGGACAGCAACACTAGCTGGGGTGTGGTGGCTGCTGACACCCGCCTCCATAAGGGAGTCATCCTCCGAGTTGCTCTGGTCCTCAGCTGAGGTGGATGGTGCTGAGGACTCCTCGGTGTGGCTCCCCTCGCCCTCCGTGCCACTGGGTCCCTCCGACCACTCCTCGGCTGCTGACCCAGTCTGGCTCTCCGGCTCCTCCTGGTACGTGGAGCTGTCCCCTTCCGTGGCCGTGGATGTATCTGCAAACAATGGGGAAACAGACAGACATCAGTCACCTGCACCAAACGCACACACCACTGTGAGCACAGCACATTACAGAGCAAGCCCTGGCATCATTAGTTGTACACTGCTAAAAGTGCCCTAACTGAACAGGAGAAGCCAATTGTCAGTCTGATGCCAACCATGGCACTCACATCCCACATGGCCTTGCACCCATCTGTCTGGTGTCTGTTGGATAGCAACACCCCAGTGTGGACACATGCACCAACTACACAGTAGTTGGACAGTGCAGAGGACACGGTGTAGCATGTGGACATGCACACATCACAACTCTTGCCACTGAGTCAGTACAGGTTTCCGGATGAAAGGGACGCCCAGAGTCAAATAGGAAATGCATGTGATGCATACCAGCGACAGACACCATGATGCACCCATGTCCTGATAGCCATCGCCACAATGGTGCGCATGTAGCACATGTCACTCCCCTGCAGGATCACCAATAAGTAGACACATGCCATGGCGGAGGCATGACTGCTAAGTCATACATCACTGTCTCAGTGATGTATGACTTGGCAGCCAGACAACAACACTCTGCACTGTGTCACAATAGTAGGTCATGGGGAATGCAAGTCCTGGAGCTGCACAAGTGCACATGTACATCCCCCACACAACACATTATCTTAACCCTCATCTGTCCAGGTCATACCGATTGGACATATGGGAGACCTGTGACACTACCCTCTGAACCTGAGCCCCTCACAATCTGCTGTGAATGGGGAACAGCTGCCTGAACTTCACATTCGCATACCCCAGTCTGCACGGGCAGCTGATCAAACACCTATGTGACACACAAGTATCGTCTCCTATGGTCACATATCCAGTGGCATGCTGAGCCCCTACCGAGAAACACCCCAGCAGTCCTGGCAACAAATCCACAGCACACTGACACAGAGGCAGACACCTGAGGGGTCAAATCACTGCGCACAATGTGTCAGCTGATACACGGGAGTGGGAGTACAGAGTGCATTGCATGGCCTGGAGTAGGCATGACTGTCCTGCCCCGCATGAATGAGGGATGAGCCCTGGACAGTGGATAGCTGGCTATGTATGTGTGACACACGTAATCTGCACACTCCTAGGGCCCAAACATTGTTCCCACCCGCTGCATGGGTGTGTGCCACATACCCCTGGCACATGTGGTGGCTCAGCTCAGCAAGTGGACCGCATATCAAAGCAACACGCAGATTACATGTCCGAACACAGGCGCTGTGTGAACAATGGACCCACCCATGATGCCCACAACAGAGTTAGGGAAACAGATGCTGTCCCCCACCTTTAGTGAAGCAAACTGCAAGGACACAGTCCCAAGTGACACAATTCCCTGAATGTAAGGGCCACACCTGGGTATCAGATGAGGAGTGGGCAGTGCACAATAGAGGGACATGGCTCCTGGACAACATGACTGCTGTACTGTGGCAGTTGAACCAGGCCAGAGGAGGGCACATAGCATGTAATACAGAGTTCACAGTGCAGTCTTTGACTCACCCCCTCCTTGCTGCTGTCTGGCCTTCAGCTGCCCATGCAGGTCTGGAAACACCACCGCCAGGATCTGGAGCATGTGGGGGGTCAGGGTCCGTGTTCCGCCCCTCCTGCGAGGAGGCGACAGCTTCAGCTGGACCCGTGCAATCCTCCGGGTCCAGCCCGAAGGTCCTGCCACCTCTTCTGGCAGTTGCGGATCCGGCGCTTATAGACCCCCACGGACCGGACAGCCCGGACGATGTCCTTCCAGATCTCCTGCTTCCGATGGGCATTAACCTGTCAGGATGACAAAGTGAAAAGGCCATTACTACACATGCAACATATCCGTGCATGACACAGTTGTATATACATGTCTCAATCACAGGGGCACATGATGTACACAGGCAGTGCAAAGCTGCCCATGGACAGTTTGCCAGAAGTCACTACATGGTATCATTGCATGGGAAGTAAAACCTTGTTCAAATGCACTGTCACTGCACCATACCTGTCCAGTGCATGTCACTACACACTATGGGGGGTGACAACTACTCAGTGAGCCTGCTAGCCAGTGGCGTGCAGACTTTCAGCCTTGCTAGTCAGACAAAATGCACATTCAGAAAGGCAGTGCACAGAACACTCACCTGCTCCCCTGGTGTCCCATACAGCTTGTTGTACTGTGGAAGTATGCTGTCCAGCAGGGCCTGGTTCTCCTCAAGGCTGAAGGCTGGGGCTCTCTCCACAGTACGTGCCATTGCAGGGTCCAGAGGGGCAGAGACAGCAGCAGTGCAGTGGCAGATGTCGTCCTGGAGCATGTAGTGCAGGCAAGTGAGCTCTCAGGGGAACAGCCAGCAATATATATGTGCTGGAGAGGCAGATACTGTCCCTTGTGTCCAAAGTGATAGGTCCAAGTCGTTTGCATCTTCTGAATCTGGCCAATCCATGGAATAGCAGCACCAATTCACGCCCACAGCATCCTTCAAATCTTCAACTTCATGACATACATGATTTTGCAACATTGTTGTGGGTGACCAACTGAATTTCCAGCAACCGACTCGTTCGAATTTCGAAAACGCGTCCGTTGCCAGGTTAGGCCATTGTCAATGGGTGCGCACCGATCGGTCCATTGCTGATCAACGCGTACAGGGGTACAACGCGTACCCGCACACATTGAATGCAATGGGCCGGCCGGGGCACCGATCGGTCCATTGCGGTACAAGCGCATACAGGGGTACAACGCGTACCCGCACACATTGAATGCAATGGGCCGGCCGGGGCACCGATCGGTCCATTGCGGTACAACGCGTACAGGGGTACAACGCGTGCCCGCACACATTGAATGCAATGGGCCGGCCGGGGCACCGATCGGTCCATTGCTGATCAACTGCGTACAGGGGTACAACGCGTACCCGCACACATTGAATGCAATGGGCCGGCCGGGGGCACCGATCGGTCCATTGCGGTATCAACGCGTACAGGGGTACAACGCGTACCCGCACACATTTAATGCAATGGGCCAGCCGGGGCACGGATCGGTCCATTGCTGATCAACGCGTACAGGGGTACAACGCGTACCGCACACATTGAATGCAATGGGCCGGCCGGGGCACCGATTGGTCCATTGCTGATCAACGCATACAGGGGTACAACGCGTACCCGCACACATTGAATGCAATGGGCCGGCCGGGGGCACCGATCGGTCCATTGCGGTACAACGCGTACAGGGGTACAACGCGTACCCGCACACATTGAATGCAATGGGCCGGCCGGGGGCACCGATCGGTCCATTGCGGTACAATGCGTACAGGGGTACAACGCGTACCCGCACACATTGAATGCAATGGGCAGGCCGGGGGCACCGATCGGTCCATTGCGGTACAACGCGTACAGGGGTACGACGCGTACCTGCACACATTGAATGCAATGGGCTGGCCGGGGGCACCGATCGGTCCATTGCGGTACAACGCGTACAGGGGTACAACGCGTACCTGCACACATTGAATGCAATGGGCCGGCCGGGGGCACCGATCGGTCCATTGCTGTTCAACGCATCCCTGTACAAGTGACTGGCATATGTCACCATGCCTGTCTCAGATGGACATATGCCAGCCACAGATAGCTCCCAGGGAGTGAGGGGCACACCTACAACACGACAGCCTGTCCAAACTGTATAATAAGGCATGTAAGGCTGCATTTCCTATTGTGTGTATGTTGGTGTACATGTTGTCCTGTGGGTGTCACCTGGGGGCAGCCACCCCCAGGCTGTGCACGTGTTCATGGGGACAGGATCCTGGGTGTTACGTGTACATGACCACTGTGATGTGCAACTGTTTATATCTGTGCATGTGCCATGGTCACATTTCACGGTGGTGTATGTGTATGTCATGTCACATACCCCGTGAGTCCCATGTGGGACGGTATGTTTGAGCCAGGGTGTCCCAGTGGCACAATAGTGATGGTCCTCCACAGTCTGTGTGCATGTAGTGTTTACAATGTCTCTGATTTCATGTGCACAATGGGAGACAGTCTCCACATCCACGTTGTGTGTGCATGGACTTTGATGTTGTGCGTGTGTGTGTCACAGACGTCCATGTCTGTCCTGCAGTGGCAAGTGGGACCACTACCTGTGGGGGTCATAGTTGTTTTGCTGTGGTGTATACATGATACTCCATGTAATGCCAGTGTCCATGTGGCAATACAGGGTCCCTGGGAATGTACCTGTCGTTGAGCTGTGATGCCTGGGGCACATCTGTCCTCACATGTCACTGTGGGGGGTGATTGTGACACGGCAGCAGGAGATGGGAACTGTGACACGGCCTCATGATATCCAATGGGCCAACCTGGGACTTATTGATGCCACTTGTTGAACCGTGATGACAGATGTTGGCCATGTATGTACCATACATGTCCTTACGGAACTGCACACTTCATGTAGTTGTGCCTCATAATGATGTATGTTGGGATATTGAGTGTGTTCAATGCCGCATATGTGGGGTGACTGACAATCTTGCTTTCTTCTCCTCTGCACTGCAGGGCTCCTGCTGTCCATCGACCATTCCCAGACCTGGCAACGATGGTGGAACGGGACAGCATCTGACGGTACCGCTTCACCAGGCAGCTGATTGAGGATTTGGCAGTGCAGTTGGCCCCACATTTGCAGCCTGGCCGGCCGTATCCTACAGCGCTGACCCCCAAGGTGAAGGTGATGGCAGCCCTACACTTCTTTGCCACCGGTACTTCCAACATACTGTGGCGACTGCTGGTGGGATGTCACAGACCATGTTGAGCCGTGTGCTCCGCGATGTTTTGGCGGCAATGTTGCTATTCCTGAACCGGTACATCTATTTCCCTAGACTGCAACGACTCACTGACGTGAAGAGTGACTTCTATGCCCTGGGGAGGATGCCGCATGTCATTGGCTCCATTGATGGGACACATGTGGCTTTGGTACCACCACAGGCCCAGGAGCAGGCCTACAGGAACCGCAAGCACTACCACTCGGTCAATGCACTGGTGGTGTGTCTTGCAGATATGACCATCACACACGTGTGTGCCCGTTTTCCTGGTTCAGCACACGATGCCTTTGTGATGAGGAGCAGTCGCATCCCCAGGATGATGGCACAGATGCAGAACCAGCGTGCCTGGCTTGTCGGTGTGTACTGACTTTGTGCCATTGTGTGTGATCTGATCTGTAGTATTCCGCCCACTTTTCCAAGTCAGCTAATGTGCACTTGTCTGTCCGTAGGTGACTCGGGATACCCCAACATGCCGTGGTTGCTGACACCCCTCAGGAACCCTGTGACACCAGCCCAGATGCGCTACAATGAGGCACATGGTCGGACCAGGAGAGTGATTGAGCGGACATTTGGTCTCCTGAAGAGCCGCTTCCGCTGCCTGGACAAGACCGGAGGGTCCCTCCCATATGCCCCAGCGAAAGTGTGCAAGATTATCATCGTCTGCTGCATGCTCCACAACCTGGCAGTGCGGAAGGAGTTGCCTCTCATCCAGGATGACAATGACCAACATCCGCCACCTGTGGAGGATCCTGGCCTGGACCACGATGCCAGTGATGATGATGATGAGGGTGATGTCCGCATCTTTAGCTGAATGTGAGTATCCTGAGGTGTCATGTCAATGATGTGAGTTGGCATGATATGTGTAGGTGGTGCTCTGGTGCTGTTGGAGTGTGTCCATGGGCTACTTGACTGGATGTGTGTAGCGATGTGTGCTTACAGGTGGTCTGTACTCCCCAACAGTGTTGACATGCTAACTTGGTTCTGGGTGGGTATCTTGTAACATGTATTGTGCATGAGTTTTGCTGTTCTGTCCTGTTCTCCATTGCTTTTGACTGTGTGTCATTTCTGTCCTTCACAGGGTACTTTCAGATTCGTTTGGTCAACTGTGTCCACCGACGACGTGATTGTACTTCCAGGGTGGTAGCTGTTGTGTCCCTACAGGTGATGTGCGCCACACCCATGGACTTCCTTCCTTCTACAGTTGTTGACTGTGTGCCCGCTGCCAGGTGGGATTACCTTGCATCTGTAGTGGTTACGACATGTTGCAACTGTGTAAAAAACCTGTGCTTCACTTTGTGATGTGCGTTGTCTGTGGTCACACATTTGACTGCCATTTGCTCACTGCACCTGTGGGCTACTTGACTACAACTGGGAATAGGTGTGGTGTCTGTGCATTGCACCGTCTTCCCTGGCAACATCAGTGTAGGCAATGAGTCAGATGGCCTAGGTGTGTATGTGTTGTGTAGCCCTGGTGGAGTGTCTCCTAATATGTGTCACGTTGCCTTTACTCACATGCCTGTGTTGTACTTGCTGTTGCAGTTCGCATACACAGTGTAATTTTGCAGTTCATCATCCCCATAACAGCACCCACGTTGGAATCACAACAGAGGCAAGTATGGTGTATTAGTGTGTTTATTGTGATACATTTGTGTGATTAGTGCATAGGATGGGTAGTGCTGTACATATATCTTGCAGTCAGAAGTTCCTAGGTGAATTGAAAGTCCTGGTAGACAAAATCCCCGGTATCAGGGCCACAGTTGTCTGAGACATTGGTCCAACTTGTACTCCCCATGCAATGTGTGGGAGTTGTGTTGCCGTCAACAGGGTGAACAGTCTGTGCACAAAGGTGAACATCTAGAACAGGTTCAGGCTTCCTGGGAGTTGCGCTTGGCCATCGGCCTCTCACTTGCCCCTCCTCGGACGACCCCTCTTCTTTGGGGGGCCCTCAAGTACAGGCTGCTGCGGTGCAGGGGACTCTCCGCCAGAGTCATCCTCCCTCCCTGTGGCAGTTGCAGTTTGTTCAGCACCAGATGTTGTTGGCACACAGGGAGGTGTGGACTGGTTGCTGTTCATCTGGCGGAGGCATTGTAAAATGTCCCTGTGCACCGCTGTCATCTCATGCAGTGCGTCCCACTTGGACTCCACGCGGGACATGTGTGAGTCCACGCGGGACATGTGTGCGTCCAAGCGGGCATGATGGGCAGCCTGCTGCTGTTTCATGTCTCTGAGGAGCCCCACTACCTGGCTGAGATCTCCGGTGCTGGACTGGTACGCATCAGCTATGCATACCAGTTGTGGGTCATCATGCACACCAGCAACCTCTGCAAGCAGCGACCTCTGTCTCCCACCCCTCCCACCACCCCTGCCGACATGTGCAGTGCGTGCAGTGGCACGCACAGTTGACCCTGGTCCACCTTGGGGGTTGGTGGTGGTGTCCATGGCCCCTCGTTGGTCCAGGGTCCCTGTGCTGGTGTTGCTCCTTGTTCTGTCCATGTTGGCGGGGATGGTATTTGTGGTGACAGTCGTTGGAGGGGTGGGTGCAGGGGGTGCAGCTGGTGGTCCTGCTGGTGCTGCAGCTGGTGGTCCTGCAGCTGGTGGTCCTGCTGGTGCTGCATGTAGACTTGCACCGGATGTGCCAGGTTGGTCTTCTTCGTCCGAGGAGGGCAGAGGCTGTACGACACCAGTGAGCTCCACATCCTCTTGAGCCTGGGACTGGGACTCCTCAGCGTCTGCTGCTGTGTCCCCATCATCACCTGTTTTTGGGAGACACACACAATGTATGTTATGTTTCTGCAGGCATCAATGGTTGACACACCTGACAGTTGTGACTGTGCCTCTGGGTGCGGGCCTGTACATTGCATTGTCCTAAGTCGTCACAGTCAGGGGTTGATATTGGTGTGGCACATTGTCCTGCATTATTTGGGCATTACTATGTATTTGTTGGGGTGTGAACATGGTCTGCATTGGTTGTATTTGGTTGACAGCCGGCCCTCCTTCCCACCCAGCCAGTCAGTTATCCCACCATGGACTGTGCTTGCATTGCAGGGAGTGGAAGTTGTCTCTCAGGATGTCAGTCAGTGGTGTCCTGCTGTTTGTTGGCGCACAGTTGCCAGCAGGGCCTTGTGCTCCCCACAGCAGTAGCCAGTGTCAGCCATCTTGTGAGTCCTTCTCCACTCCCTGTGATGTGAGCATGGTTCAGGGTGGTGTTGATGGGACAGTTGTGGGGGTGAGCTATGTCTGTGACTGTGACTCCCATCATGCTATTGCCTCCACCCCACTTCCCGGCATTCCCATACTTACTTGCTTTTGTGGGGAGTTCAGTGTGTGTGGGTGTGAGGGCAATGGCAAGATGGCTGACAGTGGTGTCCTGCTGTTGGTTGGTGTGCAGTGCCCAGCATGCCCTTGTGCTCCCCACAGCAGTAGCCAGTGTCAGCCATCTTGTGTGTCCTTCTCGACTCCCTGTGATGTGAGCATGGTTCAGGGTGGTGTTGATGGGCCAGTTGTGAGGCTGAGCAATATCTGTGCCTACTACTCCCGTCATGCTATTGCCTCCACCCCCTTCCCAGCATGCCCATGCTTCCTTCCTTTTGACTCTGCTTCCCTGTGGGGTGGGCTGCCTGTGCTGACAGGATGGCTGGGAGTGTTGTCCTGGCAGTTGTTTGGCTAAAAGTCCCAAGAGTGTCCCTGTGCTTCACACAACATAACCCAGGGTGGTGGTTCTTTGTGGGATCTTGAGTTAGGATGTGAGGCATTGCATTCTCCCAGGTGGGTTCTGTGGAGTTTGTGTTGAGGGGGTGTGAGGGGAGGTGCTTGTGACTATGGTCAGTGCTGCAAGTCCTCCTTCCCACCAGCCAGCCAGATATCCCACCATGGAACGTGCTTCCATTGCAGGGAGTGGAAGTTGTCTCTCAGGATGTCAGTCAGTGGTGTCCTGCTGTTTGTTGGTGCACAGTTCCCAGCAGGGCCTTGTGCTCCCCACAGCAGTAGCCAGTGTCAGCCATCTTGTGAGTCCTTCTCCACTCCCTGTGATGTGAGCATGGTTCAGGGTGGTGTTGATGGGACAGTTGTGGGGGTGAGCTAGGTCTGTGACTGTGACTCCCATCATGCTATTGCCTCCACCCCACTTCCCAGCATTCCCATACTTACTTGCTTTTGTGGGGAGTTCAGTGTGTGTGGGTGTGAGAGCAATGGCAAGATGGCTGACAGTGGTGTCCTGCTGTTGGTTGGTGTGCAGTTCCCAGCATGCCCTTGTGCTCCCACGACACAGCAACAGTGTCAGACATCTTTGATGGGCCTTTCCACTCTCTGTGGGATGTGCATGCGTGAGTGTGAGCTTGCTGGGCCATGTGGTGGGGGATGTAGAGCTGTGACTACGATCCCATCATGCTATTGCCTCCACCCCCTTCCCAGCATGCCCATCCTTCCTTCCTTTTGACTCTGCTTCCCTGTGGGGTGGGCTGCCTGTGCTGACAGGATGGCTGGGAGTGTTGTCCTGGCAGTTGTTTGGCTGAAAGTCCCAAGAGTGTCCCTGTGCTTCACACGCACATAACCCAGGGTGGAGGTTCTTTGTGGGATCTTGAGTTAGGATGTGTGGCATTGCATTCTCCCAGGTGGGTTATGTGGAGTATGTGTTGAGGGTGTGTGTGAGGGGAGGTGCTTGTGACTATGGTCAGTGGTGAGAGTCCTCCTTCCCACCCAGCCAGCCAGATATCCCACCATGGAACGTGCTTCCATTGCAGGGAGTGGAAGTTGTCTCTCAGGATGTCAGTCAGTGGTGTCCTGCTGTTGGTTGTTGCACAGTTCCCAGCAGGGCCTTGTGCTTCCCTCAGCAGTAGCCAGTGTCAGCCATCTTGTCAGTCCTTATCCACTCCCTGTGATGTGAGCATGGTTCAGGGTGGTGTTGATGGGCCAGTTGTGAGGCTGAGCAATATCTGTGCCTACTACTCCCATCATGCTATTGCCTCCACCCCCTTCCCAGCATGCCCATGCTTCCTTCCTTTGACTCTGCTTCCCTGTGGGGTGGGCTGCCTGTGCTGACAGGATGGCTGGGAGTGTTGTCCTGGCAGTTGTTTGGCTAAAAGTCCCAAGAGTGTCCCTGTGCTTCACACAACATAACCCAGGGTGGTGGTTCTTTGTGGGATCTTGAGTTAGGATGTGAGGCATTGCATTCTCCCAGGTGGGTTATGTGGAGTATGTGTTGAGGGGGTGTGTGAGGGGAGATGCTTGTGACTATGGTCAGTGCTGCAAGTTCTCCTTCCCACCCAGCCAGATATCCCACCATGGAACGTGCTTGCATTGCAGGGAGTGGAAGTTGTCTCTCAGGATGTCAGTCAGTGGTGTCCTGCTGTTTGTTGGTGCACAGTTCCCAGCAGGGCCTTGTGCTCCCCACAGCAGTAGCCAGTGTCAGCCATCTTGTGAGTCCTTCTCCACTCCCTGTGATGTGAGCATGGTTCAGGGTGGTGTTGATGGGACAGTTGTGGGGGTGAGCTATGTCTGTGACTGTGACTCCCATCATGCTATTGCCTCCACCCCACTTCCCAGCATTCCCATACTTACTTGCTTTTGTGGGGAGTTCAGTGTGTGTGGGTGTGAGAGCAATGGCAAGATGGCTGACAGTGGTGTCCTGCTGTTGGTTGTTGCAGTTGCCAGCAGGGCCTTGTGCTCCCCACAGCAGTAGCCAGTGTCAGCCATCTTGTCAGTTGTTTTCCACTCCCTGTGATGTGAGCATGGTTCAGGGTGGTGTTGATGGGACAGTTGTGGGGGTGAGCAATATCTGTGACTACGACTCCCATGATGCTATTGGCTACACTGACTTGCCCAGCATACACAGAATTCCTTTCTTTCAGTGGTCTTCACTGTGTGTTGGTGTTGTAGTGGTGGCTACATGTCTGGATGTGTTTGTTAGTTCTATTTGTGCCACTGCCTAGCTGTAGTTGTAGTTGTGTTTGTACATGTGATGACACGGTTAAATGTAACTTTGAGATGGCATGTGTTGTGTTTATCTGACTGACATACACATTTTGGGATGATTCTGTTCTGGTTGCTGTGTAATTGCTATGAGTGCATGGTTTGACTCTCCCCTTGACAGTGATGTGTGTGTGTATTGTGGCAGAATATTGTGTACATTTGTTGTGTACTCACCAGGCTCTGGGATGTTCTCTAGTCCATATACGCTCACTGGCGGAAGGATGGCCCGCACCTTCTCCTCCCAGGGCCTGAGGTATACTGGCTTGGCAGGAGGGCCACTGCCGGTGTATTGGCTCAGGAGGTAGTCTTTCTTGAACAGGTCCCGTACCCTCCTGCGCACGTCATACCACCTGTTCTGGATGTCGGTCTTTGTGTGCAGACATGGTGATTGTGCGTTCATCCTGTTGATGATCCTCTCCCACATCTTGGTTTTCTGGGAGATGGGGGTCTGTTGGAACAGTGTGCCAAACAGCTGTGGCTCTACCCTGAGGATCTCGTCTACCATGACTTCCAATTCACAATCTAGGAACTTGTGATTCTTCTTGGGGGGCATGGTGATGGGTGGTGATGGTGAGTGATGTGTGTGTTGGTGTGCAGGTGAGGGTGTGTTTTGCTGGGTGTATGTGAGGTAGGTATTTGTTGGTGTGCTGATGGTGTGTGGCTTGTGTGAGGGATGAGCTGTGGATGTGTGGTTGCTGTCTGTTGGGTGCTGGCAGTAGAATGGCATTTGCAAAGGATCATAGTTGGGATTTGTGTCCTTTATATGGGTGGAGTTGTGGGTGTGTCTTTGTTCTCTGTCCCCACCCCCCACAGTATTTATTGGCTTTGTAATTGCTTGTTTGGCCTTTTTTGTGTAATTTTTCCTTTGTATTGTCTGTGCATGTTGGAAACGTTCTTGTGACCGAGTCGGACCCTGCATTTGTCTCGTACGGTGTTCTCCGTTTCGTTTACGCTGTGTTTGTGCAGTTTTCTATACTGCGTACGCGTCGGTTGCGGTGTTTTGTGTTACTTCGGCTCGGTTTTGTATGCGTGTCGGTCATACGGCTTGTCCTCCGTACGACTCGGTCGTGGTTTTCGCGCCTTGCATCGTACTTAGCGGTTTGGAGTTCGCGTGTACGTTTCGGTTGGATTTGTTCCGGGTGCGTGTCGGTCGGTTCGATTCGCGTGTTTTTCCGGCCGGATTGCTGTTTCCCGTGCGGCTCGGTCGTTCGGGTTGGGTTCGGTACGTGTCGGTCGGATTTTGCACGCCTTGCATCGTACTTGGCGTGTCGGGCGCCACAGGTACATGTCGGTCGGAATAAATTCCGGCTCCGAGTCGGTCGGTGCTTTTTCCGGCCCGAATCGGAATCGACCCCTAAGTGTAGCAAATGTATTCAGCAGAAGGGGGCAGTGTTGTATGTACCTGGTGGTGCATTTTGGAGCACACTTGCAAATGTATTACTAAAGCATTGTGCGGAAGCACACTGTTATTTGCATACAGCACATTTTCCATTGAATGCACTCTTAATGTGCACAGACATACAGTTTTACTGATAAAACAATATAGCAGACAAATGATGTGTGGAAATCGGTTCTCTGTGTATATTTATCATGGCAAGTAAAAGTGTCAATTTATTTAGATCCTATTAAAATATTTGCTAGCGTCACACTTCAAAATTACAAAACAAATTGGTTAATTTTTGCTTTCAGAACTGCTGATATATTCTGAAACGTGGGTACAGTTCATTTAAAGATATTTAAAAGTGTTGTATGTTACAAATAATAAGATCCTACAGCATTTCCTTTCACACTTCCAATAGCCCAGCAAGATTGTCACATGGTTCACTTTACTTTAAAACCTTCTCTCAGTTTCCAGTCAGAGAATGAAAAGTAAATACCAATTCCTGTGTTAAAAGAATGTCAGAAGATGCAGCCTGACATTTGACCTCTGTCTCAGAAGCACAGCAAATGTGACAAGATAAACACAAAATGTAATGGCATCTTTATTTGTTGCTCTTTTGCGATCAACCACAAATCCGTTGGCGACCCACAGTGTGGGAAACGCTGGGGTAGATCCTAAATAGTCAGATCCATGTCCGATTTTGCGGATAGCCACATAAAATCATTTAGGTAATAATAAATCTAAATGGAGCTCATTTATGTGATTGATGATTTTCCTGACAATATCCCCCTCTAGGACCTACACTGGACACTCCTCGTTTAGATGGACAAAAACAACATTATTATTAAGGCTCCCGGTTTTATGGTATTTATTTTTTTAACATTTCCATCTGTATTTATCCATATTTATTTTTTGGCCATCTTATTGGTATTTATCCATATTTATTTTGTTTTTTGAAAATAAATGGAGTCGCAAAATGGTATATTCCACGTTTAACTTTTAGACGGCACTCATATGTGGATACTTGTCGCGTTTTAGCAAATTAGGCAGCCACATATAACAAAAAAGGTACATATTCGAGTTATACTGCAAATATACATTAACTTATGTCTGTATTTAAGGAAACTTCATCCTGTTTTGTAACTCCCCATGCTGTCTATCTGCTCAGCTTTTGCCTGGAGTTCATGAATGACAGCACGGAGAGTCTCTCACAAGAAGCACAACTTGAAGTATTTTCCCGCCTTTAAAAATAAATACAGACAGGAAACACATTGTTTTCTGTCTGTATTTATCTGTAAAAATCAGTAAAATCGGAGAACTGGGAGCCTTAATTATTATAAAACGATGTAAACCTACACTACATATAATTAGCTGCTCTATCAAAATAGGTACCACTGATGAGTAAAACGTGGAATCAATATCTCACCTTCGTCCTTGCGCAGACCTGTACGAACTGGTAATAAAGACTACATATGTTACATTATGTGCAGTGGGCGTTTTTTCTAGTGGCTTTCAAAAAGGAAAAGAAGTGACCAAACGCGTACAGGGGTTCCAGAACTAAAATGACGTTTCCTTTCTTAATATCACAAGCAATGGAAGTTGGCTTGACTTTTCTATACATGGTAGATGCAACTTTTATTGGTGTAAGGTGACTACGGGGGTGCCTCAGGGTTCTACCCTGAGCCCCCTCCTATTCAACGTTTACGTTACGCCGCTAATTTACCTGGCAGAGGAGCTGGGCGCTAAGATCATCGCTTACGCCGATGATACCCAGCTCCTCTTTACTTGGGGAAAAAATGATCTGTCTCCCGATGCAGCCAAAAATTGTCTAGCAGCTGTTTTCAAATGGCTTGCAAGGGCCCAACTTAAATGTAATGAGGAGAAGTCGGAGGTCCTCCTTTACGGGTCCTTCCCGCCGCATTTTAGGGAGGACCTCTGGCCAACAGGCTACCCCTTGCCTAATATTTCGGGGATCCCAGTAAAGAATCTGGGGGTTTGGTTTAGTGAGGACCTCAGCTTCGCCTCCTCAGATAAAAAGTGGCTGGAGTGTGCTTCGGCACACTCAAAATGCTTAGGAAATTTCTTCCACTGTTGCCCAAACCAGCAAAGGAAATGGTGACACGCGCTCTCATCCTGTCACGCATCGATTATGCCAATGCTTTATACATTGGCCTTCCTGCCTATCAGCTGCAAAAACTGCAGTCTATCCAGAATGCAGCAGTGAGAGTGCTTCTGGGTCTTTCTTGCAGGACCAGTGCCAGGCAACACCTCCGAGATCTGCACTGGCTTCCGGTGGGAAGTCGCGTTCTGTTTAAAGCCCTCAACCTTGCTCATGGTGCTCTATACAATTTGGGGCCCCCCTATCTCAGGAGACGCTTTAACTTTTATGCGCCTTCCAGACAGCTCCGGTCTACAACACAGTGCCTAGCCACTATTCCACGGTACCGACTAGCCAGAACAGGGGGAAGATCCCTCGCTTTTAGGGCGGCTAAGGCTTGGAATACTCTCCCGCATGAGTTGCGAAAAATTAAAGACGTCGGGCTCTTTAAGAAGCAGCTAAAAACCGTGCTTTTTAATTAATCTTCTGCTCTACGATCACCCTTTGGCTCACTCCTACTGGCTCTAGCGCCGGGACACTCTTGAGTATCCGAGCGCTTTATAAATCTGCGATAACATAACATAAGTTTCGTATAGGAAACAAAGGGCCCCATGCATCAACTGAAAAACCAGTCGCAAACGGGCAGATTCACAGAATCTGCCCCTTTGCGATTGGTATTTTTGCATTTGGGATGCATCATCCCAAATGCAAAAATCGCAATTCAAGTAATCACAAAAATAGCGATTACTTAATTGCGATTGCATTTAGGGAATCGCAAATTGCGATTCCCTAAATGCAATGCACGATGAAATCGCAAATAGCGATTTCAAGAATAGGAGTCGTAAATTACCATCATTTTGAACTTGATGGTAATTTGCAAAAACTTTGAAAAATGCACTTTAAGTGCATTTTTCAAAGTTCCTGGTTACACACACACATTCTCTTGGGGCATGTGTGTGCGCAACATGTGTTCACATTACAATTTCAGGGGTGCAACAGGGTGTCCTTTAGGCACACTTGCACCCTTGAAATTGCATGTGCAATTTGCGAGTAACTATTGGGTACTCGCAAATTGAGCATGCAATTCCCATTCATTCCTATGGGCCTGTAGGCCCATAGGAATGAATGGGAAGCCATTCCTTAATTGCGACTCGCAATTTGCGAGTCGCAATTAAGGAATGTTTAGGAATCGCTATTTTTTTAGCGATTCCTACATGCATAGGCTTTTGCGATCCCATAATTGCGATTCCTTAATAATCGCAATTAAGGATTCGCAAAAGCCTACCTTGATGCAAATGCCCCAAAGTCTTATAATCACCCCTTTACACTTCAACAATTTCGAGTTAGTAACTCAGGATTATTAAACATTAAATTTCTTTTCTTCTTTAACAGCCTTGTTCAAAGCCTGTGGGTGAAACGGGTGTTTCCGTAGAATTTCTTCAAACTGTTCCTTCTTCAGCTTTCTCTTTCCATCACTAAAAAAGATTGTAAAATACAAATCATTTCACTAGTTTTTAGTTTTTTTTATTATTTACAAACTGACAAGGAGGGAATTGCCTAAATTCCTGTGAAGTGGCTGAATAGCATATGGTTTACTGAAAACATACAAGAATATTCTTGCCTCAGAACAGCAAAAAAAAGGATGGACTGTTGCACATACAGTTCTCAACTTTTTTGACACTTCTGGAAAAGGGGTCTCCTGTCAGTCAGCTTGCCTGGCTTAGACAGTTATCGGGCTGGAACATAATAGGTAAACCACATTTCTGACAAAATGTGATGGGTGGGTTATCTAAGAGATGATAAAGGCAATCTGGGAGATATCTTAAGTTGAAGCAGTCCAAGTTCAAGCTTTTATTTATTAATGGAGGTCTCGTTTATGCCAAGTTCCTGAATTCTTTACCTGAGACCTAATTTGGGATGTAGTTGTTATAAAGTGGGGTTACTTTACTTGTAGGTCTTTTGGATTGCACCAATCCATTTCGTCTTTGAATCTCATGTCATTGGCCTATGTACTTCTCCCAGTTTTGCCAGAACTATATGAAACCACTCTTCTGTTTCCCAACAGGTTTTATTTGATTTGGTGACAAAACGTCACTATGTGAAGGACATAATTTCTTGAGGAAGGACATTTTTCATCAGTTGCTCCCATTTTACATTAGTGTAACATTCACTGTAGCCAATCAAATCTTAAAAATTTGGAGGGCACTGAACTTTGATCCCCGTAACAAATAATGTAATGTTTTGATGGGTTGAGGAAAAAACTTGTTTGATGAAATTTATGTTTTTTACATTGATTCTGATACAAATTATACACTATAAGACCGTTAATAAATTATGTGCAAGGTATATGTTTGCATATATTTTGCAATAGGAAAACTAGCTGTAGAATGTCACAGATGTAAAGGCAATTAGGGGTGGGCAGGGTTCCAGCTTGTGACTTTCAGTTTTGCCCCCGGGATGGGAATCTTTGAGTAAATTTCTCCAGGACTTCACTTCGCGTGGCTTAAATTTGGCTGGGGAGGCCTATCTTGTGATGAAACCAACATTTGAGCAGGATCCACTGGAAAGTAATACCATCTCTCTGATACATATCTGCACGTTCCTGTTTTTGTTTTCCTCAAATGGTATCAATATACATTACACTTTATTCAATGCCCATATAATACACATACTAATTCAGGAGCAGCAAATGGAACCTTTTCTAGAACTTGAACCTTTCCCAGAAGTCCAGTACGGAATTAAGACTGGAGAGAGGGACAGAAGGATGGCGAGAATGCCTGGAAGACTAAGGCAGTGTCGATAGTACCAGAGTTTGTAGGTATGCAGGAAGAGAAGACAAAGGCGAGGGAGTAGATACAAAAATAAAAGGCTTTGTGATTGGTGGTTGTACAGGAAGGACAGAGAGCTGAGGAGTATGAAACATTTAGAAGAGGTGTGCAAGCTTTTGTAGTGAGCAACAGAAGTATCCACAGTGCAGCAACAGAATCCAAGTTTGACCAGTTTACCGAAGAAGGCTGCTGTGGAGGACACAGCTTAGCACAGAAAGGGGAGTTTGTCGGCAAGTTAAGGAGATGATTTCTGAAGAGCAGTTAAGGGTTAGAAGAATGCCTACTGATTATGTAAACTTATCTGTTTATCTATTTGGCTTTTTAGAAGAACTCAAATGCCGTTGGTGGCCTCCTCAAAGCACAGCTTATGGAAAGCTGAAGGATACAGGGAACCACATAGACTCCAAGGATGGTCAGATTCCTGTGTTGCTGAGCTTCGATAAGAAGCCAAAAATGTGTCAAGAGCAGGGGCTGGTATGCCAGACTTTGGCAGATGGCTGACCTGGAGAGAGGGTGAGATTGCCTTGAAATAAGGAGTGGTCAGAAATAAATGCTGAATGACTGGTTTGAGGCATCCAATCAGCGGGGAGTAGAGCTAGGGCCCAATGGTGTGCAAGAAAGCGATCAAGGAGAGTTAGGCAAGATACTATACTGAGGAACAAATCATTAGTAGGTCTAGACCGGCAGGTAGGTGTGGATCTGCAGGAGAAAGGTTTGTGGTTTATGGTAAAGGGGTCAGGGCAAATGTGAAGAATGGGTTGTACCAATGGAATCCTTGTGTTTTTTTTTTTACTTTTAGACCTCTGGTTTCTTGTAGTATGTTATCCACTAATGGAGTCACATGCCCTGCAATGTTGTTGGCAAAACTGTTTTCAGCTGTAACCTCCAGTGCCCACCTTTTAAAATAAATCCCTGTGAGCAGCTAAGAGTATCTATGCTCGTTATGTCTGACGAAGACTGTGGTCTGACTCAGCTTGGCATCCGCACAAAAGGGCCACTGTGAAAGATGGAGCTTTGGCTTAGGGCCTGATTTAGATCTCGGTGGACGGGTTACTCCGTCACAACGGTGACAGATATTCCGTCCACCAAAATATAAATCCTATAGGATATAATGGGATTTATATTTCAGCAAACAGGATATCCGTTACCGTTGTGACGGAGTAACCTGTCCACTGAGATCTAAATCAGGCCCTAAATAATCATAATTACATTGGAGACAAAGAATAACCGCACTTATCCTCCTGGGTAAAGTGTATTTATGCGCAATGTTTTCAGTGTATGCTTTATGTTAATTTTAGTTTTCAAGAGTAGCTCCACATAGGAAGATGATAAAACAATCAGCAGTTTTGCCTGCTATGTAAATTACTGGGAGCAGAATCCAAATATGATTGGACATATCTAGAATCCTTAAGATACTTTATAATATGACCTATTTCACTGAGCCAGCTATTCACGATTATCCTTTGAGCTGCCTGGTTGAGTAAATTACTCTGTTGTACCAGTTGGCAGAACAAGGGCCCCGGAGGACAACAGGCCCATTCCAGAAGGATTAGGCACCTTCGGCTGGAGGATGAAATCTCCACAGCCATTATACTATACTTTCTAGCTAATCCAGGGAGGGATGCACCCACAACTTCACAATAAGAGCGCCCAGACTACCGCCACTGCTTCCTAGACTTGGGTCCTTTTAAAGTGCTCAGAAGGGAATCTGTAGGCGTAGGTGAGCAAAGATTGTTTTGACCCAACATTTTTCATCCTTCCGACAATGTGGCACAGGCAATAGAACAGGCAGAGGGATGGTTTCTGTTAGTGACACTAAAGGGTAGAGGGATGATGTGGCACCTCTAGGGTGAGAAGGGGTCCACCAGTAGGGGAATCTCAATTTTCCTTATAAGTTCTTGCACAGGTTCCGAAAGCTGAGAAGAAGTATTAAAGAACAGAGTAAGGAATGCCACAACTGAAGAACCCCTCCAGAACATGGGGGTTGCAACCCACTACAGACGTTTACTTTGGGCTTTGTAAACTTTCTCCAGAGAAGATCACACCAGCCTCCAAGCATCAATGGAGGGTATGTGGGGGCAGGGGGTCCCCTGGTCTTGTGTTGAGCCGATCCCGTTATAGAGCCCAACAAGTGATCACTGCAGAGTCTTGTTATTGTACATAGTCACTCTGAAAGTGATGCAGAACCTGGGTGGCAGGCAAGGAAAGTGATCTGCTGTGGAGGACCATGAAACTATTACCAGGAATAGGCCAGGAGACCATAAGGAATGGACAGGAGGGGAGACGCAACCTCAACAGCTACGAAATAAATTCTGGGGTCAGAAGGCCCTTAGAAGACAGTCCTGGTGTGTGGAGCACACCACCAGGCGCAAAACACTGACTTTTAATTTTTCTCGTTTTAGAGACTGGAGGTACGTATCAGTGGTCCCCGCAGACTGCAGGGATCAAAGGCGCACCTGGGCCTCTCAACATATCTCTGCCTGTGGAAGGTGTAGTAACACAGAAGACTAAACATCTGTGTCATAGTTTGACTCCTTAAACGGCTTTAGATTTTCCACTTTCTCTACTCATCCAACCTGAATCTGACAGATGAAAATAAAATAACTCATAATTGTTTAACAGCTATTGCCATCTCTGTTAGCAATTTAAGGTGTCAGAAAATGATTAGACAACAGAGAAGTAACATGTACTCATTGCTTAGGGGTGAAGCGTCATTATTGGGTAAATTATTTTTTTTAAAACAAATCAGGAAAAATACGAAAAATTTAGAACACTAAACTATTAATGTGTTCAGTGAGAGTGGTTAATCTCTAAGCTATGAAAAGCCTATAAAATTGCCATTTTAAACCTGTAAAAAAATCAAAGAACGGTAAGCAACGGTTTGACTATATTTTCAGAGATATTAATAAAGTTGTTAGCTAATGGCCTCATTTTGTAACCCTTGCTAACGTGCTGATTTGATGACTATTTCCTCAAAATACTGTTATGTGTCAAATTAAAAGAAATGGTTGGGCACATAATGCTTCGGTAGTGCCTTTGGTAACGCTTTATCTAGCAGAGACTATCCAGCTGCAGAATCCTTACCTTTGAATTATCCCCAGGCATTAGACTGGATCTGGAAATTCTTGAGCAATACCCCTGCACGCCGGTAGGTGGTGTCGTTTGGCTCCGTATCAGCCGCGCTGGAATCGACGCGCGCAGTGCTGGTATAGGCATTACCCCAGCGGGCTAACATAAGTTTCTTTTCACAACTTTTCAAACCAGAAGCGCAGAGCCACGAAGAATGTTGATGCACTGAAGTGCAGTACTAAGGGCCTCAGAAAGGTGAACCTATACAGAAGTCAGTTCACAAAGCGGAGAGGATAGGTGAGGAATTTGAGGCTGGACAGAATCTCTACCAGATAAGTTGTTACCAAAGGTAAGTAACTTGTTCATCTGATAGAGATTTCTAGCCACAGATTCCTTATCTTAGAATAAATACCCAAGCAATACCTTCACAGAGGTGGGTGTGCAAGCAGATTAGACCAAAATGTGTTGCAGGACCGAACAGGCAAAATGGCCATCACAACGGACCCGACTGTCTAGACAGTAATGTTTGTTGAACATGTGCAGTGAAGCCACCCACGTTGCTGCCTGACAGATGTCCACGACAGGGACTCCACAAGCTGAATCAGCAGTCGTAGCCTTGGCTTTGGTGGAATGAGCACACAAGCACTCAGGGGGTTGCTTTTTGGAAAATGCATAGAAGAATTTTATGCAGAGCACTATCCATTGTGAGATGGTTTGTTTCTGCACATCCTTTCCCACTTCGCTCTTGCACAATGCTCTTTTTTGATCCAGGCGGTAAAGTCATTCTCTTTAGAAGGGGTGAGGCAGAACAAAGAAGGGAGGGAAGGTAATATTCTGGCCTATAAGGAAAGGGGTCACAATCTTTGGAAGGAAGGAGGCACAGGTTCTCAGAACCAGTTTGTCTAGATAGAAAGCTGTGTAAGGAGGGTGCACAGAGAGTGCATGCAGAACTGCTGACATTGCCTGTCATTGGTGGTGGCAAACAGATCAAGCCAAGGCACTCCCCAATCTTCAATGAGACCTTGCACCACCTCTGAGGGGAGATGCCATTTGTGATCTGCTTGGCATCGATGGCTGAGTCTGTCTGCTCTGGTGTTCAGAGAGACTGCCAAGTGTTGAACCACCAGGGAAAAGCTCAGACATTCCCACCATGTCCAGAGGCGCATGGCCTCTTGACAAAGGGTCCATGACGCTTCCCCGCCCTGTTTGTTGCAGTACTAAATGGCAGTTGTGATATCCGTGGCTACCAGCACCAGCCTTCCCTTGATTGAAGGAAGAAAGGCTCAATGCACACTGGATCACCCGAAGCTCCAACAAGTTGATGCGAATGCAGGAGGTCTGTCGTAGTCTGGAGGTGGGGGGTGACTGCCTGGGTTGAGCCCGCCTTCAACAGCCAATCATTGAAGTAGGGAAAGACTAACTAGAATCGAAGTAGGGAAAGACTGGAACCCCTGACCTCTGCAGATGTGCTGCAACCACCGCCACCACCTTGGTGAACACCAGAGGGGCGCTGGCAAGGTCAAAGGGAAACATAGCTCTTGTCCCACTGTGAACCACAGGTCACGTTTGTGTGCAGGCAAGACGGGGAAGTGGAAATGCATCCTGCAAGTCCAGCACTACCATCCAGTCTTGAGGGTCCAGGTCAGCTAGGACCCGAGCTAAGGTGAGCATCTTGAACTTCTCCTTCGGGGAGTAGTTGAGAAGTCGCAGGTTTAGAATAGGACGGAGGACTCCAGGCACCAGAAAGTAGCAGGAATAGCAACCACAGCCTACGTCCGATGCCAGCACCCTCATTACGACCCCTTTGGTCAAAAGGACCAACACTTCCTGACAAAGCAAGGAAAGACAGTCCTCCGTCAGCTGGTCATAAGTGGGTGGCATGGGTGGGGGGGTTTCAGAAAGGGGATTGATTTGTAAAACCCACTTGTCCAGTGTTATGGACTGCCACTGGGGCAGGTGATGGTGGACCTGCCCCCCACTGGGTGCTCGTGCTGGTATGAGGGCAAACTAAAGGGATTTTGAGGCTGCAGCTGCCAGGGGACTGGCCAATTGCTTTGCCTAGCGAGTCGGTTGTGGTCAACCCACATCTGATGGTGAACTTTGCTGCATCTCGCCAGACAGCAATTGCTTGATTGAGTATGGCTTGGGCCTCATCTAAGATCATGGGCAGCACCTGCGCAACCAAGTCCCACACAGTGTTGGTGTATCAGCCCAAAAGGCACACAGTGTTCACTGATGCCACTGCTAGACTGGCGGAAGAGAACATCCTCTTGCCAAAGGTATCCAGCATTTTGGATTCCCTAGCCGGTGGTGCTGTAGGAAACGTGGCGGGATTGATTCTGGATGTGGAGGTTTGGACTACCAAGCTCTCTGAGATGAGGAATTTGGTGAGGAAACTTGGGTCCCCACGAGAGGGTTTGGACCAGGCCCCAAGTAGGACATCAGTGAGGCTTTGTTGAATAGGAGAAGAGGTTAGAAAGGGGTATCTTCCAGCTAAAGCACCTCCGTCAAGATGTTAGTCTTGACTGCCACCAAGGGGAACTGAAGGTCCAGGATCTCAGCCGCCCTCTGCACCACCACTGCAAAGGAGGCTCCCTCCTCAGTAGCCACAGTAGGAGGAGGGACTAAGCAGTGTCTGGTGAGGTGTCTAACTCACTGGCATCTGGCAGTTCCTCATACCAGTTGCCCTTTGGTTCATCTAGGGGATGTTGGAATGCATAAGGGTCCTCAGAACCCTCCCAATCGTCACCCTCTACAGGCCAATCCAAAGAAAAAGCCACTGCTTCCGACCCGGAGGACATAGTATCGTCCGGCGCAGGATTGATAATCGGGCAACACCAATTCAGCTACATATCGGTGTCAGGAATGACCATGGGGTTGGCCGCTGCAGGGTTTGGGTGGCGCCCGGAGCAAGGGCACTGGAGCGGGCTCCATGGAATGTTGCGGCCTCCTGGGTCGAGTCGCTCCAGATTAAACACTGAATCCATGGGGTCCGTCTGGCACAGAGTGCGAGCCTGCCGGCAGGAATCCAGTAGGGGCCCCTCCCGAACCTGTGGGGCCTGAAGGCACTCCAGCGGGGCCAGGCTGCTCAAATATGAGGTGCATGGCCTCATAGAACTCCTCAAGTTGGCCGGGAAGTTGCTCCGGCTCTGGGAAACTATGGGAGGCATGGAGTGGACACAGGTGCAGAGGAGCAAGGCCTTGAGCGGTGCCGTTGTTCCTGTGCCAACTCAAGTCCTAGCACGGGTACGACTTCTTGCATTTGTGGGGCTATCCAGATGATTTCAACTGGGATGACAATTGTCTGGGAGCGGTCCCTGGACCTTCTAAGCGATTGAGAGCATCAGGGGGGTCATATGGCAGTGGGGAGCTTCAGTGAACATACACTCAGCACCTTCAGGTTCATGGCGCGGCAGTCCTCGCAGGTCTTGGGAGTCATGGTCCCACCCAAGCGCCACAAACAAATTAAGTGAAGATCTGCCATAGACATCTGCCAGTGATAGGCACCATAGGGTTTAAAACCAGTTGGTTTTTGGGGTGACATCCCTCACACACCAGGAAAAAGGATTTCTCAAAAAAGTCTTCAATAAAAAGTAAAAAAAAGCTCAGTCAAAAAGTGTCTGGGGGTTGCTCTTCTAGATCTGCATTGACTGGCGTGTAAAGAAAAGAACTAATGTCAAGGCAGTATATAGGCACCACACATGCCACTTTCGGCGCAGACGACACAGAGCCGAACTATGCAACCTACTGAATTTTTTGATCCAGTCTAACGCTTAGGGATGATTCTAAGGTAAGGAATCTGTAGCTAGAAGTGTCTAGAGATACAACTCTCCATAAATCTGGAGGTCAATTTGATTTATTTGTTTACATTAATTGAACTTTGAAAAGGAGATTGAAAAGATTAGTGAAAAAGCACATGGAAAGATATGGTAGGGGAGAAAAGAAATAATGTTTCAGAATAAAATATTACTATGTAATCTTAAACACAGTAAACAAACACCTTAAGACAAGCATGTGGGAGATTTATTAAATGTAACTTTGGTTCCAAGTATTCTACCCTCATGGTTATAATACTTTCAGTTAAAAACATTTATGCAAGAGAAGATACAAAACATATTAAATTATGAAAACAAAACAATTAAGACTCCCTTTATATAAACATTATCAAACATGTACTAGTAAGGCCTGTTGTAACATTATGATAGTCCACTGGTGTCTTTTCTAACTAGTATTTCACCTAATTTGAACGAATGCGAAATGAACACACACAACATGAAACAAAACCGATGAAAATAATTTTGCTGCAGACCAAATATGCAATTACAGTAAGATTACAAATCACCTGCTATTTTTTAAAATCAACTTTCAGCACCTTGCCAAAACGTAACAGTTTAACACAAGGTACAAATGAGAGTAACAACACAATCACAGAGTCTACAATTCGGCTACTTGTACACAGTGAATAGTTAAGGCAAGTATTTTGGAACTCTGTGTTTGGGAAATAAAAGTAAACCTGAAAATGGATACTAAAGCTCCAACTGAGGAAGAGTGTGACTTAATTATTTGTTCTGCTTGTTTATTTCAGAAATAGGGTTGCCACACAGAGTACAGTATTAACAGAACACAAAAGACAACTCTTCATGTGAAAATATCCATTTAGGACATTGGAAGTGTTTGTTATTGAGACATCAACACAGGTCACATTTGGAAAACTGAGGGGACCGCACTAAGGACCACCTCAATTGTCAGAAGAATTCATAACACACAGAGTAACTTAATGGTCATCTTTTTAATGTCTTTGTATACAGACTGCCTGGTGCTCCTATGTGCTGAAAAAAAGTCTGGTTTTAACGGGAAATGTTCTCAAGGCAGTGTAATCCAAAATAAACAATATGCATGTTTACAAAACTAACCTAAACATGAAAAAGGGCCTTGTGTCCTTTCTAATAAGCCTAGATGCCTTTCTTTTGTATGCAAGTTCACAGAACTAAGGGCAGCAAAAATGATATTAGAACTGCATCTAAATTCACTTTGCAAACACACACCACTAGACCAAACTGTATGCCTTTTTGCACTAAAACATTGAAGCTCTAGAAATAAGAGTGTTTTTCCTTTACCTACTTGATGTGTGGTTCCCAAATATGAATAAGATATTAAGCCTCTGCTGTCAATGTAATTTAACTACCAACTATAAACATGGCTTAATTATGGCACTTAGGAAAAAAAGGTTAGCAATTGCTGCATGACTGTATTTCACCTATGCAACCATGCATGATCTACTACATCTTTGCGTATTAAAAAAAATTCAAGTCTGCAGGGATAAATACACATATTAATACATCAGGCACTGTACTCCGTGATTATAATAGTACGATCCTTAATATCCAGCCAAAGTGATACTTTGAAGTACAGTGCCACGTTTTAACACAACCTGATGATGAATGAGTGCATGAAGTGTGCAGTTTGTTACATTACACTGTCAATTGCCCAAGACCCTATGTATAACCCCTAAAATGTCATCATTCAAACACTGGTCCAAATGTAAATGAAGTACAGTGTTGTAAAAATAAGATTTCTTGTGAATACTCCAAGAAATGGAAACGCAAAAGTATATGGAATGTGGCTAACTGTAATCAAATCGAAACTGAGGTATGTACTAAGTAGAGGAAACAAATACTATATAATTGGGAATACAACATATTGTTTGGAGGCAATCATCTGTATGCTGGAGGTGACTGCAGGAACAAAACAATAGTCAGGTAAAAAGGTAATTGTCTCTCTGCTTTAGATTCATCACATTAAAAAAAAGTTGAAAAGTATGTGCCAAGGAATATTCTCTCAGTGCAAATTGGTACTATGGTCTACAGAATTTGCAGATTTTTCTCTGAATACAAAACACTAGAAATGTGCCTTTGCCACCAGTGCACATCAAAATGTTAAAAAAAAACCTCAACACAAAAGAAAAAAAACCTATTTAAAACATGTCAATTTGCACTGCTTTACTGGAGAATTTGTATTTAATTTAAAGAAACCATGATCTCCTTTCAATGCTAGTACTGATCAGCAAGTTTCTGACTACATCCTTTATTTGAATGTAAACCTCAGAAAAGCCTGGATGCCTTCGGGTTAAAATTACAGGCACCAATATTTGGAGAAAGGCCTTTTCAATGACTAGTGGACCCTTATTGTTAGCACTTGTGAGCCAGTGCGGTTGTAATTTATCAAATGGATAATAGATGAAAAGAAAAAAAACTTCTTAGCATAACTATCATTACTGCCAATGAGAAACCTATACAAGGACTTAAAGAATACATGCTCTTAATTAAAAATGAAATATTCAGAATTTTCCTAGATGAAAATCTTAATACATGAAACAGAAAAAAATGCACAGTGACGTTCCTAAAAACATTAACAAAAACATTGGTGTTTGCACTCAACTGGGTTGAAAGAGAGGCACATTGTGCAACACCAAACATCTTCCGTTTGCTCTGCTGTTGCATCTGTCAGAGGTCTAGGTAGGCCATTATCTCTGACTGACCCTGCAATGTTTATCATCGCACATTACATAGTCCATCCTCTTGGGTCTTAAATTTGGCTGATTTGTTCATGTACACTGCAATCAGTCAATAGCGATTCCAGAATAGTGGGGACCTTCTGATAAACCCTTTTTAAGGATGCTTCTTCGCCATACGCCCATTTACTCATATCTTTATATAAATGGTCATGCAGATCTCCAGAAACGTTTCTGCTTTCAAAGCTGGAATCATGGCAGTCAATTCATGCAGTAGCTTTAGGAGTCATATATTTCAGCTATTTCTTGATTTGTTCTCCTCAAGTTTCCTTTGATCTTGACAAATTCAGGAGCATTTTCCTGCTCTTCTTCTGTCCCATGTTTTTCAGATTCAAGCTGAAATGACATACAAAATGAAGAGATTATCCAGGGTAAAAAATATTACCAATGCATACAGTAGCAAACATTATGTATTTTCTATGTTAAATATGCAAAACACCTATCAGATAATATTAACCTTAAGACTTAACATAGAAATACAAAATATATGGCCAATTTAATAATCTTTTAGATTTGTGCATCTTAAATATGGCACAACTATACAGGTATGAGTTATCACAACACTCTAATATGACTGTCAAAGTAATTCCCCCATCTAATCAGGCCAGTCTCCTTCATATAAACAGCTGACGAACTACCTTCACAATAAAACCTGACCTCTATAAGGATAACAGCCCTTTCTGCAAGTAACTGATGATGGACCAGGACTACTAGCACTCACGCTACAACCAACCCTGGGACCAGAATGCAGGTTCATGCCAAATTACACAGCTGTCCCGTTTGCAAGTTTTAGCTACCACAGATTCATGGTAAGATAATATCGATCATATTTCACCCTTTCTCACTAAAATCACATCATTCTAACCCTATACCAAAATTTTTCAAAACAACTTACAGACTAACTGTATCTTCTTTACAGACCATATCTACAATTAAACAACAGCAAAGGAACTTCTTCCAACTCAGCTATGACTAACAGTACCCATGCAGCTACATGGATTATAGACTACAAATTCTTTAATAAAGTTATGGGCATTCATATATTTCTGTGATAAACAGTTTACTCCCATCCGTCTATTCTGTAGATCACAGTCTTTTTGTTAAATGTATAGATATCTAGTTTCTTCATTTTACAGCCTAACACAGTACATTTCGGTGCACAATAACGCCAAGACTGCATGTGAATTCCCACAGAAAACTACATATGTTTATGATTTCTAAAAGAAAGATACTTGTTTAAGCCTTGAAAAAAGCCCCATAATTAACAGCTCTAAGGAGTGAAACATATGAAGATTGAGCGAAAAATGAATACAGAAAATGTATGACTGCATTTCGATTTCACTGGATATGTATACATTACTATATTTAAATTTCGACTGATTAAATTAAGACCAGTCAATACAGACTATATTGTAAAGAGAACAACGTAGATGATTATTTTTATGTTATGGTAAAAAGTACTTGTACAGCGCACGTACACCAGACGGTTTCATGGCGCTGGGTTCAAAGGAGTTCTGTCGCTGAAGGATTTATACATACGCCTGGCGAAAGAGCCAGGTTTTCAAGAGTTTCCTGAATTGAGGGTATGATGTCGTAGACCTAATGTCCTCAGGAAGGGAGTTTATCTGTACCAAAGTAGCAGCAACATGATTTTAATCGAGAAATTATCAAGAATTGACATCTAAATGTATATGATGAACAAAGGCAATAGCCTGAATGTTTTAAACCTATCAGACATTACTGGTGTCCACAAAGAGGAGTTATTTTAAATAACCTCATCTGTCAGTTAGTTTTTCACACAAACAAAATGTTTCAGCTAGAACTTTTTCCGTTCTAAACTTTTCTACAGAAAAAGTCTTTCATCGAAAGTTGATTTGGTGGAGTTTCCTTCACGAAAATGCTAATTTCTTTGCTTTTTTATTTGCATTTTGTTTTAAACTTCACCAACTTCAAGAGATCCAGAGAACAAGTTACTTAGGGCCATATGTACAGAATGTAGGGCTTGCGATTTACTAATTGAGATTTTAACTTAATCGCAGTTAGGAAATCGGAATTCCTAAAGTACAAAAACATACAAGGTTCATATGGCAATTCCTAATGGGGTCACAAATAGACCTACCGCATGAATATTAATGAGGTAGGTCGCAATTTGCGACCCATTAACATTGCGGCCATCACTGGGATGATGACCCACTGGGGTCAGCAGACCACCACTCTGTGACTGCTTTTCAATAGGCAATTTTTTTTTTAATGCAACCTGTATTCCTTAAAGGAAAATGGGAGCGTTTAAAAAGAATAAAATTAAACTTATACCACTGGTACCACAGCCTGCTCTTAAAAAATATTTGTTTCAATATGTGCGAATGGTTAGCACCACCCTTTAGGTGTCGGTAAAAAAAATGAATGTTTTGTGATCGCGATATGGTCGCAAAATATTCATACATACCACTGCTAATCGGTATTTGGAAAGGATGCCCTAAACACACCACTTACAAATACTAATACGCAAATCCAAATTGCGATTCGGTTGCAGATTACCGAATCACTATTTGGCTTTTGTGCATTTAAGAAACCTTTTTTGCGGTTGTAATCGGGCCAATTCTGCAAATAAGGCAGTTTGCGACTTCAAAAAATGTTTTGTACATATGGCTCTTTCAGTAACGTTCTTTCTGATGGAAACTCTATCTGACCGCAGATTCCTCACCTTCAGGTGCTCGACTGGATCTGGAAGATTTTTAAGCATAGCCTGTGTGTCAATAGATGGCATCGTGGGGCTCTGCATAGATTCCACTCCACTGCAGAAGTGAAGGCTGCAGCCGCATATAAACACCACCCAAGTGCGCAGATATCAGTTTCTTTCTTGACACTGTCCTTGCCCTCAGACGTGGAGTTCTCAAAGAGCCAATTACTTGTGCCAGACCCTGACCCAGACACTGAAAGAACGCGCTGTGGTTCAGCTTTCTCTAAAGTGCTGTTTCGCGGAGTTAGCCTTCTTGGCAAATGGGCAAGACCCTTCAAAAAGCATATCCATGGGTGATGCTTGAACATCACCTGAGAAGCCCATGAATCTCATCTATGTGTGGTGCCAGAGCATCATGCCAGAACCGACTGATCTCATAAACAGTCAGTTGTGTCCAGACCTGGCTGTATAACATATTTGGATGGGTCCTGGCCATCCAGAATAGTCTGCGCCATGTTGGTGTGGAACTCATCCAGAACTGCTTACAAGTTATCTCTCATCGAGTCCCATTATGCATGGGAGTACCTACCCAGCAAACAGGTGGTGTTGACTGGGCGAAAGACGAGGCTGCTTGAAGAGAGCAGTCATTTCCCAAATGCCTCAAGTCTCTTCAGCTGCCTTTCCGGAGGGCTCGTAACAAAGGAGTTTGGACTGATCCTGCTAGTGGAAGCCTGAACTACCAGGCTCTCCGGAGTAGGGTGGTGCATCAAAAAACACAGGTTCACCTGGAGCAGGTCTGTGGTGTTGTGCAACCTGTCTATTTACAGGTGTGCTGGAACAAGGTTTAGCCCAGATGCCTAAGAGGGTGTCAGGGTTTCACTGAATGACAGCAAGGGCTCATTGTTTTTCCCCTCAATAGATGGCAATTGTAAGTCCAGGTGTTCAGCTGCCTGCCTGATGACCAACAGCAAATGAGACTGTCCCTTCTGTTCTGCGTGACAAGGGGGTAGAACCTAGCCCGATATCAGGGCAAGTGTCATGTCCACTGGCTTCTTGTAAGTACAAATAGAAATTGTCATCATATAGTGGGGGAAATGTATCCCCATCATCTCCATTGTCGCCAAGGGGATCTATAAAGTTGTCGGAGCTCTGGAGGGCGGCTCCTAAGCAAAGGTGCTGCTTTGTATGAGTCAGAGTGAGCAGGAGCTGATCGCATCAGGATTGTTCCGGGATACAATCTTGATCGAGGTTGAGAAGGTTCAGTTGGGAGTCAGACAGGACAACAGGATCAGCGTCCTCCAACAGCGTTGCCGTTGGTGATGACGTCAATGCGGAAGGAACCGGTATGGTTCATGGTGCTGGATGTGGAGTCGGCACCAGAGTCAGAGCAGAAACAGAGGCAAATTCAGTAGGCACAGACATTGCTGAGGGACTCTGGGGATCTGTGGGGCCTGAAGCCATGCCAGAGGAAGCCATTACAGTGCCAAATATTTGAAATACGGTTTCCTTGAATGTCAGCAACAGAAACTTGGGGTGTATTTGGATCAATTGTAGAACTGGCTCCTTAGCGAAGGACCTGGAACAAGACCAAGGGAAACCCTGACATCCTCACGACTTCTCGGAGGAAGACTGATGAAGCTGGAAAATCCACTTAGGTTTCTAAGGTTTCTTTTTGGACTTTGACTCACCTGAAAACTTGGTCCATGATGAAGACCTGCCACGGAAATTGCCAAGAGATCGGGAATAGGTCCACGCTCTCGAATTTGAGCTGGAATGGCACTTGCGCAACTACCTACTGTGTTCTGTGATGTACAACTTGGCTTTGTGATCCCAAATCGCCTTCAGGTGTATAAGGGCACACTCTTTGCAAGACCTGGAGTTGTGGCCCAAATACCAGAGACATACCTTATGGGAATCAGTCACAGACATCTGTTTACAAGTGTCCCTACAAGGTTCAAACACTGTGGTTTTAGGAGGAGACATGTCCGCAGCATACTGGAAATGAAATTTGTGAGGAAAAAGCTTGTCTACTGTTGAGAAAAATTTAGGAGCTCGCTCCAGATACTCATACGAAGGTGCAGAAAGAAAGGCAATGACATCAGCATGGTTGGGTGGCACGTATGTATGAGGCTCCAGCTGTGATTTCCAGGGTGGAGCAGAGTCGACGTGGAGCCGCATGACGCCACCTACAGGCATGCATGGCTAAGCTGAACAATCTTCCAGATCCAGTCGTTCGCCTGGGGATAATCTGAAGGTGAGGAATTTGCAGTTAAAAGTAAACCATAAGAATTGGCAAAACCTACGAAATGTCCCTTAATGTGTAGGAGCTAATTTGGGCAATTCTATGTCCTCCTACTATTTGAACTTTATCAAGCAAATCAACATTAGTTCTGGCATTTAGCATTTGACAGTTACATTAAGGAACTTTCCAAGTACAAGTAAGTATCCATGCACAGGTACGCCACAAAGCCTACACTTTGTTGGAATTTGTTTAAACTGCCAAACAGCTACATGACCACACTTCTGACACTCTAAGCAACACCCTGAATGGATAAATTCAGTTACAATCTAATAATTTAACCCTTAAACAACACAAAATGCTTTTCCTATTAAATCTAAAATTCCTAAATTAAAGCCAATTATTAGTTAGAACCCAAAACAATGCATTTGTGCTTTTAAATCTATGTCAGTGCTCAATGACTAAGGCAATATTAAAGACAAGATAACACTCTTACCAGAAAATATTACCGGAGTAACATTACTAGTTAACATTGGAATTCTTATTGAAAATGTAACAAATACAATGTTTGTTTATGATGGGTTAGCCTTATGCGGAGAGGCTTTCCATTGTTGTCCGAATGCCATACAGAGCCATACAGAGCCTTTCCAAACGGCATCGTAATCAGCCCCTAAATAGATCATTTTGAAATATTAACCAGCTTTATCAAATATAGACAAGATTTCCATTGTTCGGACTAAATTAGACTTTAACCCTGCTAGACATGATTGGGGCTATTATATTAAGGAAAATTATTTAGTACATCATAATTAACACATTTGGTATTAATTACAGTTTCCAATGATGAATTGAATTTTATATGAAAATCTAAATTTTGGATGTTTTCCTACCTTCTACTTCACAAATAAACGTCTTTTTACTTCATGATGTAGTACAATCCCCACAGTAAAATATTTAAAGCTAGGCAGTTCATCTCCTAAATGCTGGAAACATCTAAATGAGGTACGCTATCAATAAGATTTTTGTATTATAAATCTCCGACACTTTTTGGACGTACAGATTCAAATGCCATTTGTATGAAACCAATTTAAAATAATTTATTGTACTACATAAAAATGAAAGTAAATTATTTGCTACTTCGATGGCCTTGGAGATTCAAACAATTTCTTCTAACTAGAAATCCTCAGTGAGTTTATCATATCATGCTTGGTGGCAATGAGTTAACATTAAATTAACCTTGTTTATGTCTTTTCAGCCATTCACATTTATGCAACTTAGTTTGTTGATTACCTATAAGACTGTTAGAAATGCGCTCTGATTTTCTTTGTAATTCTGTTACTTTACACCATATGATTTTGTCCCTATTACACCCTTCCTCGTCTTGCATACATTACAACCTTTCTTATGAAACATTTAGCACCCCTTTTTTCACATTTATTGTATGCCATGCTATTATTTTAAACAAATAATAAAATAGTTTGAATTAAAAACAAAAACAGCAGACAAAAGCATATACTTAAAGGCCACATGGCTTGGATAGTAGACTTACAGTGAAACAATAAAAAAAAAGCCTGTAGCGATATAACATGTATCCCAAATTATAGATGGGTAACTATGAATAAAGGGGATGTTTTTCACTGAGGGGTTCTGTGATTTAAAAAAGATGACAGTGAAGTTAGACAACTCTAATTTAGCGGTCATCTATTTTAAATCACTCAGAGGTCAAAAATATCCCCTTTATTCAGTTACCTACCTTTGATTTTATGCATGGCTCCGCAATTGCATCTCCCATTGCTTTCATCAGCTGTGCAGTAGTAGAAGAAACATGGAGGAACCATAGATTCCAGAGCCTCATTGCAACCACACATGCTCTGTATTAATTTTAGTGCTCTTCCACCCACCCAAAAAAATCAACCTCGGTACTTTTCATCCCCTCCCCACCCAAAAAAAACCCTTTGTCTGCCAACCGCTCACATGATCTTTTCTCATGTTCCTCCACCTTACCTGCCAAATATAAAACATAATACCTGGCCTCTTACCACCCATCCCAACAACCCTCTGCATTTGCCCTCTACCTACATAGGAGGATAAAGTTAATGCCCTGCCACCCACCCACAACTTCCATCCCTTCAACCCTCCCTTCCTCTTCCCAAATATATAACAATAATGCCTGGTCTGCTCCCGCCCACCTCCATCACCTTCTGGGCTGTCCTGGTCCCTCCCTATTTCTCACGGACACTAAACCAGTGCACCTTGGGAATCTGCTTCAATAAATCTGGTTTGTTTCTGAATTGAAAGAAGCAGCTGACAGAATAAGTAATAATAGGAAGCAGCCATCAAGACACTCCTTAATTAGGAGAGATAGAGAAGGGTCACTAGGGCGGTATGTTTGCAACAACAACCTGCACCTCTGTACATGAGACCGCAGACAATTCAAACTGATTCCTTTCTGGGGAAGATTGCTTTCGGAGGAAGCCCCGATAACTTATCCAGGAGGAGAAAGTGTACTAAAAAAGTTTTGAATGTTGTAACTAATTTGAACAATACTGTCTGAAAAAATAAAATAATTTGTTGCACCATTTATCAGTGGAGGCACCAACAGAAATAGAAGAATAAAAGTTATATAGTGACTGAAAAATTTGGAAATGGCTCTGTAAATGAGGTTTCCCATATGAAGCTGTCAATATCTCAGATGCGCAAACTAGGTTTGCTAATACAATACTGGTGAAAATTGTATCACTGTTATTAAAGATTGCCTTACATTCCTGACCACAAGTGGATAGAGAGGTGTCAGTGGAAAAGCCTATGTAAGTACCTACTACCATTTAATCAACAGAGCTTTCTCCTTGGTCTGTAGTTGTCAGTATCTGAATGTAACATTCAGGCATTTTCGCTTGTTTCAAATATGTCCATGTCGGGTATTCGCCACTCCTGTATTTCCCACTTGTGTGCTTTCCATAATTTTAGACATGGCATATCTGGTAGATCATTGAAGACTCCTGGTGAGCTTTCTGATAACGCTAAGCAGTGTCCAGTGGTATACATGACAGCCGAAGAAACCGAGACCTAGCGCGTTTCAGTAATTCATACGTTGCAATCATTTTTTCTGTCTGGATCGTCGCTGCACTTTTATTGCGACCCTGGAATATCTTTAGTGCTATACTTACTGTTGTTAGTTCTGATACCTTAATGTGCCGTGTGTGAGCACCGCATGCCCAGTTCCAGCATGTCCTTTATGAGCTCCCCACCAGGAGGAGGAATCTAATTCTATTACTGCTGTAGAAACAGTGCCAGTAAAAGGCCTTCCCCTCCTGAGAATCTTTTGTGTCCACTATTGCAGAACTCTGCAAACTTTGAAGTGAAAACCCCTGAATCTCCCTCAAAACCCTGGGTATCGGACAATTGGTTCTATAGCAATAACTACAGGGATCTGATAAGTAACCTGACATATGATACTAATTTAATGTGCAATGTCATCATCACAGATCTTGCTGTAAGAGACTGACCTCTGGTAAAGGGGACTATTTCTCTGGATAGTCACCACCCTTGAATTTGGTAAGTCAAGGTCCACATTGCATTCGTATCTGATTCAATTTATTATTTAAACTTGCAATTGGAGTTGTCTTTATTTTTACATTTACTGTGGACCTTATCTAGAAAAGCTGTTTGACTGTCCTGCTTGTGTCCTTCTGACACTGTAGTAAAGAAATGCCCACCACTATCCAGAACTGGCGATACATTACATTTACAATGAATAACAAACGTCTGTGCATGTTGTGCCTGAGTACAGGGGAGTACATGTCTCATAGGTTGATGGTCACCATAAAATTGCCTTCCTGCTATCTAGCAAATATGGCAATCTTGCATTGTGTTGACTTTACAGAAGTGTTTAGTGAGCTTAACACTAGTACAAGCAAGACTCATAGTTCCTTCCTTTTTCATTTAAGAAAATAAGTGAAATATGACCTTTGTGGATTTTCTTCAAATTATGCAGCCTCTGTTAGCCAATTGCTGATCGGGGACTGTACCATCTACAACAATAAAAAAGAAAATCTTCATATGCATTAAGCTGTGGTTTGTAGCACCCATGTGCCTGGGGTTATCGTGTTCCACTGAGTAGGAAAGTTGGGGAATGACCTCTGTCCTTAAAGACTTCAAAAAAAAATCAGAGGGGCTTAATCAATATTTATGTTGTGGATTTATGCTAAAGTGACAGGGTTATGTGACAATTTAAAATTCCGTAGTTTGATTTGCTGAAAATTCTTCTCTCATCATGGTGTCATTGCAGTGTCAATGTTTTCTTAGTCTTATGAATAAAATGACTATACAAACCCTTGAATTTGGGGGTCAGCCAGAGCTTTTGGGGTTTTTACTAGAGATGCTGCCCCATTTCTTACTGATTGTTGCACAACTGAGACTTTGAGCCTGATTTAGAGTTTAAGGAATAGGTTACTCTGTCCCAAACGTGAAAAATATCCTGTCTGCCGTATTATAAGTGCCATTGGATACAAAGCCCTTTTAATACGGTGGACGGGATATCCGTCATGTTTTAAGTATCCCGCCCGCCGAACTCTAAATCAGGCGCTTAGTCTATTTTGATTATGCTTTTTATCCTGCATTGTATATATTACTGAGTGCCTTCATGGCAATGAATTTATACATTTAAATGAAATTTGCTGCATCTGCTGCATCTACACTTTACTATTTCTGTACTGTATCTTTTTTTTTTTTAAATTTGTAATAAACCTTCATGGTTTTTCTAAATTTTGTTCTAGAACTCACTTTTTCAGTCCTTTCTTTATTTGATTGTATTTTGAAATACTGTTGAACCTGGTCTCTGGGACACATTGCCTTGTGATTCAAGGTTAACACCTTCCTCAATCCACCCAACTCCTAGGCGTGCCATTGAGCTGTAAACTTTTAGGGGTATAGCATGACAACAAAGGGTACGGGTTTCCCAGAGTCCGGGGGAAAAAGATGCCTAAACCTGCAGCTCGCATTCTTGCCAGCAACTTTCCAGGATTGTTGATGAAATTGTGATAAAGAAATGGTGCAGGGCGCGAGTACAGGTGCGCGCGGTGGCAAGCAATGCCCACTTTAAATTAGTTCATTTTTACTTTCTTTATCAGGACTATCTGACCCCGCACCAGCTTTATAGAGCATATCCCGCAAGATCGCTGGGTTACATGAGGTGCAGCATAACGCCCGCGGGCTTCTGCCACATGGCGTGGAATTGTGCACAGCTTCGGTCGTACTGGGGTGAGGAACGTGGCGAAATGTGTAGGGTGACGAGGGTGACTGCAGAGATTTCAATACGTCATTGTCTATTGGGTTTGCTGCCCTCCCCACCCCCCGGAAGGGACAAAAAAAAGTGTTATAAATGTGCCCATCTTGGCCTATTAGCACACCACCGCACAGCTATTCATTGGGCTAGTCCCATACCCGATGCTCCTTTGGTGCAAAGCAGACCTGAGGGAGTGGGCGGTAGCCGAGGAATGTAGACTTGGGAAGGTGCGTACGGATGAATACGCGAAGAGGTATACTGAGATGTGGTCCAGTATGCTGGATGTACTTGGAGGAAGTAATGGTCAGTGTGAAGACAGGGAGACGCGGGATGGGAGAGGTGAGGACAGTGATGCGGATGTAACCGGCGAGAGTGTGCGGGAGGGAGAAATCGGGCTCGCACATGTCACCCGATAGGACACAGGGATCGGGTTGGGTGGAGGTCATCAGTGCCCACCTTACTTAGCTGCAAGGGTGGAATTGGGCACGGATTGTGGCCCCCTTGTTCTCCACACACGCAAATCTACCAGGTCCTATGATATAAGAGTGAGGAGGGAAGTTTGT
Organism: Calotriton arnoldi; assembly: GCA_963921515.1. Classification (NCBI taxonomy): domain Eukaryota; kingdom Metazoa; phylum Chordata; class Amphibia; order Caudata; family Salamandridae; genus Calotriton; species Calotriton arnoldi. The sequence continues at coordinate 1,471,077 of CAWUFW010003599.1, forward strand.
GATTTCAACTCCGTCTCAGGCTACTAAAATCTATGTTGGACCCCCTCTCCTGAATGGGACCTGCTTCCCCCAACCCACCTCTAGATAACATTGTCAATATGTGAAAACGCTGCTATGTTGTCTTTTGTATTCCTTATATGAAAAACTGAATTAAACAAATTTTGGAGAAAAGAAATGTGATAAAGGTCTAACCACTATTCGTACCTTGGAACGGTTTCATACTAAAGACCTCAATTAGAGTTGAAGATTAACTGGACATTTGCTAAAAACCATTGGATACCCTATCCGCCAAACATTATTTACAGGTGGTCGAACTGCTAAGTTTTGAACTCTAGAGCCTCCGCTAGCTCTGTGGCAAACACCTTCAGGGCAGCCTACTGGTCAAGCCCTGGCACTGTATAGCCGCAAGCCATTGGAAGGCATTACAGAAAAATTTAAGCTTTTCTTATTTTAGTTTTGTGGTCTGCGAGGGGAGGGTTGGGGGAAGGAAGCAACAGGTAGTGTGTGGGGTGTAAATAAAAAAACTTGACAAAATCGGGTTGCAGGTAGAGGAAGCAGCACAGAGCTCATAGGGTGAAGGGTGGATTTTAAATGGGAAAAACAGCACACAGGAGAGATAGTAAGTCAGCGAAGGAAGGATCAACATGGAAGACACAGGCATATACTTGGGGCAGTAAGCAGCACACAAATGAGAGTTTGAAAATACATTCACCCTCCTGGAATGCATTAAGAAAAAAGTAGTTCCCTAAATAAGACCAGTGGAAGGATACAAGTTAACCAATCAAAAGGATGGTAAAGAAGATATGCTCCAAGAGAGGTACGAATTCAAAAAGAGGAATAAGAACCAAACAAATGCGTCACAAAAAAGTCAACCAATGGTAAACAATGGGCAGGCTCTAAATGCACTATACTTTTTTGTATGTCCCACAAGAGGCTTTCGCCTACATATAGCTAAAATCTATCTGGTGGGGTGATACCTAAAAAAAAAAAAAAAGTATTTGCTGTGGCATATGTGCCCAAGTGCACAGCAAATGGCATGTAAGGGAGTCTGAAACAGTATGTTCAGTGGCATAATTGTTTGGCTCCCAGCATACCTTTACCTGCGTCAGAAAAATGAGGGCAGTCCTTTTTTCTTTGTTCACCATCGCCCTACGATTTATTTATTTATTTGCCAGGAGCTTAAAAGGTAGAATAAAACATCCTGGAAAGGATGGGAGGCATTGCTTAAAAAAGGGGGAAGGGAGGAGTTTTATAAATACACATTTGTTATAAATATTTATATTATTTAGTGAGACTTTAAATACCACCATTGGCAGTTAGTATACCTTCAGTTCAATTATTTAAGACGACAGCAACGGGGCCCTGAAGTTTGCATGGTTCAAACACTACTCAATAGTAAAGTGATTTTCTGCTACGTTCTGATCCATTAAAAAAAGCACTGTTTAGATAACCTTGAGGCCCATCTAAAAAAATGCTGAACGTGGACCCAAGCGCGAGGGGATTTTCTACTGCAACATCACCAACTAGTGCATTATTGAATTTGTGCATACTTCTGTGTGTGTTTGATTTGGGTACTTGGGGTGTGCAAGTGTGTTCTTGTTGTATGTGTGCATGCATGTGGGTGACAGTTATGACTGTGAGGATCTCTGCCTTTGCAGGGCCTATGAAAGGGTGGGTATGTATGTGTGGATAGGAGGATTTGTGTGTAGGCATCTGCTTTGGGTGATATCTGTGTATTCATATGTTCACCATTGTGAAGATTTTAAGATTTTCTATCTGGATGGCTGTATCTAGGTATGTGGATGTTGTTTTATGTATACATGTGTGTGCGGAAGTGTAAAGTATCTGCGTGGAGGGTTTCTGGACTGAAAAGACCTTTGCATGTTGATGGAAGTGTGTTTTTTCAGGTTAATAAGTAGCTGATTTTAACGTGAGTCTCTGTGCTCAGGGTCTTTATTTATAATCAAACACCATGTGTACAGATTATACCAACACAAACACACACACACTATTGCTACATGCGTCTTCTGTTTTACATTTTCAAAGCAACAGAAACCCTATCTCTCCATGCACCTTGTCGCCTTTTTAATAACTGCTTTCCTAACTTTTAACTTCTGCTTCTTAGGACCTTTCTGCAGAGCCTCTGTACCGAGTGAGAATTATGGCAACATCAGTAATGGAAGGAAAAAAAATGTAATCACTTTTAGGTCAATAGTGCTATGAAGTGTCATAGAAATTAATGAAAATATGGGGATAAAACGTTCTAATGATTCTACCCATTGCTTTTTTAGGTCTCCACCTCGAGACAGCTTTAGCTGTCTATTGTCCAAATCATAATGTCTACAATACTAGAAACTAAGAGTGTGCTTTAGGTTAGCCCCTTGCTCATGACTGAATGGCTTTCTTGTCTAAGTTGCCTACAGACCACTTGCCTTTTTCTATTTTACGCCATGCCACGTGCATACTGTACAATTTTTAACTTACCATTTCAAGATAGCAGTTGGCCATATTGGAGGGAAAGGGGGCACATTAAAAATAAAGTAAAAAAGCTGCTGCAGCACGTGTGTGTGCACAGCAGTCATCATGTAATTATTTTTCTTAGAGAGAAAGGAGAATCATTCAAAGATGACCATCATCCCTACACACGAATATGTGGAGACCATGTTTAAATGATTCTTTGTATTTCTTTACTAAAAAAACATTACATGATGGCTGTCACACAAATGTCAGGCCTCCGGGAGATAAAAGCAGTAGCAAATCCAATTGGTTCTCTGGGTGAGACCTACTGGCTAGTCAAATTAATTTTTAACATGCCACTAACTGAACCCACAAGAAGGGGTTCTAAGTCTATCTAGAATTCTTGACGAACAAGTTACTTACCTTTGGTAGAGACCCTATCTATCCACAGATTCCTCACCTTTTGAATATTTTTCCCAGATGTCAAGACTGGATCCGGACATTTTCCTGCAGTTGCTCTGCGCACCAGCAAGTGGCGCCATGAGGATCTGCACTGACATTGTTCCACTCCAGAAATTATGTGCGGGGGCTATATAGGCACCACTGCTGCGAGCTGTTGTCAAATGGTTTTGAGTGTCCACGCCCCCAGAGACATGGCCTCCAAAAGCAAATTGATATAATCAGTGTACAGTGTCTTAGACTTGGGATTCTAATAAAAGCCAGAGTCCACTCACAGAACGGGGAGGATGGGAGGGTTGGTGAAGAATCTGTGACTAGATTGAGTCTATCAGAAAGAGCATTACCCAAAGTAACTAAATTGTTCTACTGATAGAAACCTCTAGCCACAGAATCCTCACCTTTGGAATATATACCAAAACAGAACCTATTAGGAGGTGGGTCTGTGAATGAACTCAAACCAGAAAAACCTGCAAGATCGAGCAGGCAATATGCCCCTCTTTGAATCCAAACAATAGTGCTTCCTGAATGTATGGAGCGACGCCCACGTAGCTGCCTGGCAGATGTCCAGGACAGGGATCCCGCGTGCTAATGCAGTCAATCAATCAATGATTACTTGTAGAGCGTGCTAATCACCCGAGGGGTATCCAGGCACTGCATGGGGTGGGGCTACTGAAACAGTCAGGTCTTGAGGACACTCCTGAATTTGGCAAGGGCGGTAGTGGTTTGGAGGTGGATGGGGCAGTCGTTCCAGGCCTTGACAGCAAGATGGGACAAAAGGCGTCCTCCTGCTCGAATAAGATGGATGCGGGGGATGGTGGCGAGGGCCAGGAGGCCGACCACAGGTGTCTGGTGGACTGGTGTAAGGTCAGGCGTTTGTTCGGGTAGTCAGGTCCCGTTTTGTGGAGGGCTTTGTAGGCGTGGGTGAGCAGCTTGAAGTGGCATCTCTTCTTGATGGGGAGCCAGTGAAGCATACAGAGGTGGAGGGTGATGTGACATCTAGGCAGTTCCAGGATGATTCTTGCTGCTGCGTTCTAGATTGTTTGGAGGCGCTTGAGGAGGAGGGTGGTGGTTCCAGCATAGAGGGAGTTCCCGTAGTCAAGCCTGTTGATGAGGGCTTGTGTGACGGTTCTTCTGGTGTCAGTTGGGATCCATCTGAAGACTCTACAGAGCATTTTAAGGGTGTTGAAGCAGGAGGAGGCAACTGAGTTGACCTGTTGTCTCATGGAGAGCTCGCCGTCGAGGATGATACGGAGGTTGCGGGTGTGGGTGGTGCAGATGGGTGCTGGTCCGAGGGCACGAGGCCACCAGGAGTCATTCACGGGGAGGGGGGTCTTCTAAAGAGGCAGTTCGCTCTCATCTAGTCCGCGACGTCTGTCATGGCATTCTGGAAATTCGCTTTAGTGGTGTCAGTGTCTTCGGTGAGGGAGAGAATAAGTTGGGTGTCGTCGGCGTAGGAGATGATGTTGAGACCGTGGCTGGGAGCGATGGGTGCCAGCGGAGTCATGTTGACGTTGAACAGTGTGGGGCTGAGTGAGGAGCCCTGGGGTACGCCGCAGATTATGCTCTTGGGCTCAGAGATGTATTGCGGGAGGCGGATTCTTTGAATGTGTCCGGTGAGAAAAGAGGATAGTAGCTTGAGGGCTTTGCTGTAGATGCCGATGTGGTGAAGTCTTTGGATGATGAGGAGGTGGTGGGTCACTGTGTTGAACGCCGCTGATAGGTCAAGGAGGATCAGGGCTGCTGACTCGTAGCGGTCGAGGATGGCTCTCACGTCGTCCGAAGCGACTATAAGGGCATTTTCTGTGCTGTGGTTCGAGTGGAAACCAGATTGAGAGTGGTCGAGCAGGTGTTTGGATTCCAGGTAGGCTGTGAGCTGTCGGTTGATGGCTGTCTCCGGTACCTTGGCCGGGAAGGGGAGGAGCGAGATGCAGTAGTAGGAGCTTTGGCCCTTGTAGAATGAGCATACAGTCCTTGTGGAGGCAACAAAAGGCAAGGCTGTGCAGGCATAGTAGATCATAATGTACAGCATGATCCAGCAGGAGATGGTTCTATTCTGCACAGCTTTACCTTTTGTCGCTCCAAAGAACCCCCACAAAGAGTTTATCATTCACCCAGTGCTATTTGATACGATCTATGTGAAAACTCAGCGCTCTTTTGGGGTCTAAGCGATGGGGTCTCTGCTCCTTCTCCTTAGAGAGGTGAAGCAAAGCACAGAACATCTGAAAGGTGATAGTTTGTTGGGAAGTATGAGGTGTATGGCGGGTTGAGACAAAGAGACTGAAGCTCACTCACTTGCTGAGGTGATGGTAAAAAAGAACATCGTTGTGAGGGTGAGAAGCCGCAAGGGGAAGCTGTGATGCTGCTCGAAGGGAGTGCACATTAGAAATATAAGGATCAAGTTACGGTCTCACTGTGGCATGACTAAGGAACAGGGCAGAAAGGTTTGTTGTAAACCGTTCAAAAAAATAAATATATAAAAAGCATAGCAACAAAAGATTTAAACAATAAGGGCTCATCCAGCAAATGCAAAAATCCATTTAACCATACTTGGGGCAAAGCCTTGCCAGGATAGAGCCAAAACACAACAAAACACCAGACAGCTTTGCCTGTAGGAAGGTCTATCTACTGTGAACCGCACCAACCCACTAATACGTCCCAATAACATGTTTAAATAGTTTTTGTTAAGGGACGCCTGGCTGCCAAGATGACATCCAACCACCTCTGGAGGAAGTTCGAAGGTCTTCAGCTGTCACCACTCAATCACCAAGCATTAAGGTGGTGAAAATGGTGGCCATGCTGCAGAACCCTGCCCCGTTGTTGTGACCGCAGATCCTCTGGGAGGGAAAGCCTGATCGTAAGACAGATGCTCATGCCCATGAGTTCTGGGTACCATACGCTGCGTGCCCCCTCTGGGGCCACTAGGATGAATTGGGCCCGGTTTACCCTGGTCTTCTTGTGAACTGCAGGGCAGAAGTGGTATTGGCAGAAAGGCATACGGGAGTCCTGAGTTCCACTCGAGTCAGAACATATCTCTTAGTGAAAGACGCCTTGGAAACTTCAACATGCAGAACTGCTGATATTGCGCGTTCTCAGCGGTAGCAAATAGACTGAGCCAAGGTTCTCCCCATTCATGGAAGAGACCTTGGGCCATCTCTGGGTGTAACTGTCACTTGTGATCCACTAGACAACAATAGCTGAATTTATCAGCCCTGGCATTCAATGATCCTGCCAGGTGGTTCGCCACCAGGAAAATTCCTTGGCAGTCCAGCCATTTCCAGAGGCGCAGAATCTCCTGGCACCAGGTCCATGACCCTACCCCACCCTGTTTTTTGGAGTGCCACTTGGCGGTGGTGTTGTCTGTGAGCATCTGAACCAGTCTCCCCCTCATAGGTGGAAGGAAGGCTTTCAACACCAAGCGGATGGTCCTGAACTCTAGAAAGTTGCTATGGAGCCGGGACTCCGCCAGAGACCAGAGGCTTCTGATCTCCACCTCTGCCAGGTGGCCACCCGAACCCAGACGCGATACATTGGACCCAATTGTCAGCTGTGGCTGGGAGTCTGCCTCTGACCCAATCGTGGTTCGCGGTCTGGCAGCCACCTTGCAGAATTTTCGCAGTCTCCTCTGTGATCTAAACGTGGTCGGAGGTTGGGCCCACTGAAACTTCAGATTCCACTGCATAGCCCATATATGCCACCTGGCGTGCTTGACCAGCATAATTCAGGAGGCCATCAGTCCAAGTAGCCTCAGAGTCCACCTCACAGAAATCCAGGACTGAGGCTGAAGGATCAGGATCATAGCTTAAATATACTGGACTCTCTTTCCCAGGGGAAGTTACCAAACCGAACTGTGTTCAGAATGAAGGGGAGCGTCTGAAAAAGAGTCATGTGTGATTTCGGCACATTGATAGTGAACCCCAAACATGATAGGAGGTTCGCCATAGTCTGGAGGTGGCTGACGACTGCCCGGGGCTTGCTTGCCTTCAACAAACACTTTCGAGGTAGGGAGAAGACTGACACCCCTAACCTTCAAAGGTGAGCTGCCACCACCATCATCACTTTCATGAACACCCAAGGGGCGCTGGTAAGACCAAGGGGGAGCACAGCAAACTAAAAATGTTCCTGTCCCACCACAAACTGCAGGTACATCCAATGGGCCTGCAAGACGGAGATATGGAAATAGGTGTTCTGCAGGTCCAATGCCGCCATCCAGGGTCTAGCAAAGATGAGACCTGGGCCAATGTGAGCATTCTGAATTTGTCCTGGCAGAGAAAGAAGTTGAGAGGACGCAGGCCTGGAACAGGACAAAGGCTTCAATCCTTCTTGGGTACCAGAAAGTAGCAGGAACAGCAACCACATTCCATTTCTGGTGCAGCCACACTCTCAATAACCCCTTTGACCAAAAGGGCACGCACTTCCTGACGCAAAAAAGACAGCTATTCCTCCGTCAGTTATGCCTGGTATGGTGGAAGGTGTGACAGAGAAGAACGGAAAGGTAAAGCATATCCTGTGCAAGCAGCTGCAGAACCCACCCAGCTGATATTATGGTATACCAACCTGGTAAAAATCGTTGGATCCTGCCTTCCACCAGGTAGCTGTGCTCCACTAAGGGCACAGAGACTTCGGAAGCCAAGCGGAGATAAGTACAGCATTTATTTCGTGAAATAGAAGGTATTAAATAAGGACCCCACATGCAGGCTGTCCTCATGCATCAGATGCCCAACGAAGTCTGAGCAACCGATGCAGGAAAGCAGCGGAGGCTATAAAGCAGTAACTTAAAAGCAGAAACATAGCAACCGGAATGCATTTACTTTTGACAAGTTAGCTTGCTCTGCAAAGCAGGAGCTCGCTCACTCGCTCATAAATTCTGCGCACTCCATACATTACTGCAATGTCTTATGGTACAACAAAGCCAAAGGGGTTTAGCAGGTAGGGATGCAGGGGTGGCAGTAGGTTGAGCGGCCAGTAGGCCCTGACCGCTGGGACGGTGGACACCACAGCCTCTACAGCAAAACTACTGGGTTCCTTTTAGACGCTGGACAGGCTAGCGGTAAGGGACAGCTGAACCAAAGCCACAACAGGAGCATAAGGGTTGGTGTAGCTGACAAGGCGGGGTGGATAATCCCTGAGAGCTTGAAGTGGCCCTCCTCTTTTTTGAATTGCTCTAAAGCGGAATCAGCCCTGTCCCCAAACTGGCGAGTCCCATCAAAAGGCATGTCCATAAGGGAGGTCTGGACATCGCCTAAGAACCTGGCTGATTGCAGCTACACTGATGCCAATGGCTCGCCCGATGGAATCGGTGATGTCTAAGCCACAAAAAAATGTGGACTTGGGATTATCACAACCGTCTCAAATGACCTGGGCAAGGACAGGTCAGAGATCTTCCAGGACACAAGGGAGGACATGAGCCACCAAGTCTCAAGGGGCAAGGGACTAGCGTCCCAGGATGCAGTTGGATTTAACTCAAGATTTAGCCCAGGCACCCAATAAGGTATTTGTCAACGTGTCATTGAATAGCAGAAGGGGCTAAGAGGGTGTTTGCCCCAACTGGAGGAATTTCATCTGCACATTAGTTTTAACCTCCAAGGTGGGGAGATGGAGGTTGAGGACTTTGCCTGCCCTATGCATCACCATGGCGTAGGACACTGATTCTTCTGTGGATGGGCCAGGAGGTGAAAGAAGACCTATGGAGGTATCGAGGCCACCGGCCTCCTGCAAGTAATTTTACCATTGTATAGCAAGCTCCTCACCTGCTTATCAATCGTCTGAGTCTGCGCAGAAATGGAGTGTAGGGTGTGTGTTCTCCCTTGAGAAGGCAGCAGATCACAGTTGTGGAGGTGGCCTCGGGCGAGGTCGGACCGGCACCGACTTGGAGTCGGAGTATCTCCTCATCAGGTGGCGATGGATTCGGTATCGGCATCAAAGTTCCAGGAACCTGCATGGACTGTGGTGCTGGAGGCAGGATCAAAACCAGAGGCATTGTGACTGGCTCTGAGGGACAAACTGGTGCTGAGAGCAAACCCACCGGTGGTACTACAGCTAGAAGGCTGCTCAGCTTCTTGGGGCCCAAAGAGGGAGTCGGCAAAGAAACTTGGTTGTACCGGAACCAGTTGTGGGATTGGCTCCGAAGTTGACTGACTCCGGAAGTGAGATCGAGAGCCATGGTGCTACCCCTAGCTTTCTCAGGTGAACGAGGGTGGCGAGTGGGGGCCATGTCCCACTTCAATTTTTTATGCTTTTTCAATTTAACGGACAATTTTGATTTCCACAAAGGCCGATCTCTGGAACGGCTTAGTCGAATCCTGGATTGAGAATGCGGCCAAACTTTCGACTTGGACCGGTCTCATGGCGTCTTGTGTTTGACGCACAGTTACTGCAGGCCTTAGAGTCGTAATTCGACTCAAGGCACCATAGGCACATCTGATGGGGATCTGCCACAGACATTTGTTTGCGACCGCTCCTACAAGCTTTAAAACCTGTTGCTTTTGGGGGTGACATTCCCTAGCACACTGTAAAATGTGAACATTTATGAGGAAAATGTCTCAGAGAGTCAAGAGAGAGCCTCAGGTCCGCTTCTTGTGGCATGGAAAGAAAATAACTTGCGTGTGGTAGTGGCGCCTATCTAGGCCCTGCACATCATTTCCTGAGCAGAACGGTGTCAGTGCATAGCTGCATGGCGCTACCTACCAGTGCGCAGAGGTACTGCTGAAAAGCTTCCAGATCCAGTCTGACGCCTGGGGAAATATTCTAAAGGTGAGGAACCTGCAGCTAAAAGTCTCTCTCAAAAATTGAAATCAATACCTAGTGGTGCTTGGCCACACAAAATATACCACCTTAACTAGAATAGAACATACTTTTGTTTTTGTTTTAATTGTGAGGTAGTAGTGGAATTTCACTGATTGTGTCATACAGTTACACATAGGATTGAATTTCTATTATATAGAAAATGAACTTGGCTACCCATACCCTGCATGGATGCCAACAGGGGATAGCCAGGTGTAGCAGTTGCTATGCCTGATTTGCGATTTGCTACTCTTGGTATTGCACCTGCTAGCTATGATCCCATCTATCATGAAGAAAGCGAAATGATTGGTCAGAAATTAGGCAAAGGTCTAAGAACCACATTTGCATTGTGTACTGTCCATTCATTGTCTTCCCCTCAATCAAGCATCAGCAAATAGGAGGGTAATGAGAGCCTAAAGAAGAGCCAACGAGTCAACCCTCTGATCTCATGGATAGTCAAGGGCTGTGTAATATCTTGCTGCTAATGCTGGCATTTAGGGCAATCGAGATCAACGATTTCCAGCAAAGGTATTAACACTTAATTAATACATGCACTGGTTGGCCCAGGCAACGCTAGGCTCGGTGTGCTAACCAAATATACATATTTTAACCAATTCTCCTCAAGTGAAGGATGGCATTCCAAAATGTCAATCACACACAGTGACCACACCTTTATTATTGCATTGCTGTTATATATGCCTCACCTGCTCCAGTTTCTGATGTCGTTTTTGTAACTCAATCTCAAAGTCCGATTTCTTTTTCTGTGCCTCCTCTTCTTTGTGTTGTTTTACCACCTGGTCTCGTTTTCGCTTCTCCATCACTTTTTGTAATTCAGGTTTGTTCTGAGGCGCAATGCCCCTAAAAATAAGGAAACCGATGTGTGAGATAACTAATAGTCGTTAAAAAAAACTGAGATTTAATAATGGAACACTACAGAGCCAAATAAAAGCAGAAACCGCATACCAGAAAAATACATTTGGAAGGTAAACAGCAATGACGAAAACTGACTGAGAACTCATCAAACCAGAATACAAGATACCAGGAAGATGCACACAAATGCCTAACACACGGACACACATTCACTTTTTCATTGCTCAAACTTATAATAATGGTAACAGAAAAGACACAAAGTTGAAAGTTAAATTATTTGTGTACCAACAAGTGCGGCACATGAAATATCGTATCTCTTTTTTGCTATTAAGTAGACTAAACAGTCGCGCTCTCTTTACCACACATCTGTTTGTATTCACTGGAAAAGATAATCTTTGGTGTAACATCACATACATAATATTTGGGAAAAATATTAAGGTTTTTTTTGTTAAAACTGTAGAATGTTTGTTGTTGTTCCAAAAACTATGAAAACTTTATATGACCATAAATCGATGCAAAGAGCATTGAAAAAAAAGAATAATTTTTCTCACAACAAAACACGCCAGTCTGACACAGACCGAGACAGTAGTTATTCTTCAGGCTTCCATACTTTGCATTGAATGGTTTTCATTGCATGTCTGGCGGTAATGTTAGAATTGGATATATACTTTAAAAAACAACTGCGCCATCTGATTACAAAAACTAAACATTTACTGTAAGTATATTATTAACCTTTACATATTTATAGCTGAAAGGGGTTTTAAATGAGGTGAATTGTACATCTGTTTTATATCTGTTAGAAACATCATTCAAGCAATGTATGAGTAATATATGCGGAACCCCTACAACAAGTACATTTTGTGCAATTTCATTGAAAATGTACTTTCAATGAAGTTTAAATGTACTTTTATTGTCAAGGTACACTACTGTTAATCATCACTGCCAACCAACCTTAATACTGAAGCAGGCGCATCCAAGGAGTACAGTTCGTGCCGTTCGTGAAGTGCCAGTCAGTATGCTGCAATTCTGCATTTAATATCATCAACAGACACTTTGAGAGCATTAGGTTTGCATTTGAATCTGCCCAAGACTTCAATAGCATGACGAAACCAATCTGTGATATGCCACAAATTGGTAACAGTGCACATCTCTTTCTGAGGGAAGTTAGTTAAGTCCATAAACTCACTAAACACATCTCCAGGGATACGTTTATTCATTTCTGCGATTTTATACAGTGCAACCAAGATCCAGAAGGGTATCTGAGCGCTTTACACGTACGCATTAGTACTACATACAAGCAGTTTACAAGAGTATAGTTACAAATATTTTGTTACAAAATACAAATTACACAATTACATTACTTTAAACTAATGTATTGCACATTAACAAATTTCAATTAAACGTTATATTCTATGGCGTGGCAAAAACAACACCGAAAAACAAAACCAGCAAAGCCATTAAGTTTTGCCTACAAGAGAGTCATTGGCTTTGCCAATGTCTTCTAGTCATGTTGTACAGTAGGGTGGGGTGTGGTGGCTTGGAGTGGGGTGGAGTGGTGTGCAGTAGAATGGCATGGAGTGGGGTGGAATGGGGGAGTAGAGTGGTGTATATTGCAGTTGCATAGAGTTCAGTAGAGGGGAGTGGGGTAGTTTCGAGTGGCATAGAGTGGAGTGGCATGGTGAGGGGTGACCTAGAGTGAAACAGAGTGCAGTAAAGTCTCATAGAGTGGCTTAGAGTAAAGTGGGGTAGAGTAGAGTGGCATTGTGTGGAGTGAAGTAAATTGGCACGGAGTGTTATATAGTAGAGTGGCGTAAAGTAGAATGGCATAGAGTGGAGCGGCACAGAGTGGCATTGAGTAAAATGGAGTGGTGTAGAGTAGATTAGACTGCAGTGGTGTAGAGTGCTGTGCCATACAGCAGAGTGGTGTAGAGTAGAGTGGCATAGTATGCTTTAGATTAGGATGACATATAGTGCACTAGGGTAGAGTGCATTGGAGTAGAGTGGCATGGCTTAGAGTGGAGTGATGTAGATTGCAGAGACGTAGAGTAGAGTGGCGTTGAGTGTAGTGGCATAGAGTGCGATGATGTAGAGTGAAGTACAGGGCGTAGAGTGCAGTGTTGCAGAGTAGAGTGCAGTGGCATAAAGTACAGTGGTGCAGAGTTGAGCACAATGGCATGGAGTGCAGTGGCATAGAGTGGTGCAGATTAGAGTGCAGTGGCCTAGTGTAGAGTAGAGTGCAGTGGTGCAGAGTAGAGTAGTGCAGAGTAGAGTGGCATACAGTGCAGTAGTGCAGAGCGGAGCACAGTAGAGTGCTGTAGAGTAGATGGACGTATAGTGCACTGGGGTAGAGTGCAGTGGAGTAGAGATGTACAGTGGAGCGGCATAGAGTGCAGGGACGTAGAGTGAAAGGACGCAGAGGGGTGCAAAGTAGAGTGGCATAGAGTGCAAGGGCATAAAGTAGAGAGGCACAGAGTAGAATGACAGAGTGCAGTGGCGCAAAATGCAGTGGCGTAGGGTGTAGTGGCATAAAGTACAGTGGATAGATTGGCGTAGAGTACTGTGATGCAGAGTAGAGTACAGAGGCATAAAGTGCAGTGATGCAAAGTTGAGTACAGTGGCATGGAGTGCAGTGGTGTAGAGTGGTGCAGAGTGCAGTGGGCTAGAGTGGTGTGGCGTAAAGTAGAGTAGAGTGTATTAGAGTGCAGTGGCGTAAAGCATAGTGGCGTGGAGTGGTGCATCATAGAGCAGCATAGAATTCAGTGGCCTAGAGTAGAGTGGTGCAGAGTAGAGTGCAGTAGTATAGAGTAGAGCGGTGCAGAGTAGAATGGCATAGACTGCAGTTGCGTAGAGTGGCGCACAGTAGAGTGGTGCAACTAGGAGTGCAGTGACGTGGCGTACAGTGGTGCAGAGTAGAGTGCAGTGGTGCAGAGTACAGTGGCATAGAGTGCAGTGGCATATTGTGGTGTATAGTAAAGTAAAGTGGCGTAAAATGCAGTGGCATAGAGTGCAGTGGTGCAGAGTAGAGTGCAGTGGCATAGAGTAGAGAGGCGTAGAGTACAGTGGTGTGGAACAGAGTTATGCAGAGTAGAGTGGCATAGAGTGCAGAGGCGTAGAGTAGAGTGTCAGAGTGCAGTGGCGTAAAGTGCAGTGGATTGAAGTGGTGCAGAGTAGAGCAGCCTAGGGTGCAGTGGTGTAGAGTGGTATAGAGTAGAATACAGTGGCATACAGCAGAGTGTTGCAGAGTACAGTGCAGTGGCCAAGAGTTCAGTGGCATAGAGTGCAGTGGTGTAGAGTGGAGGGACATACAGTGCATGGCGTAGAGTAGAGTGGTGCAGAGAAGAGCGAAATGGCATAGAGTGCAGCGGTGTAGAGTAGAGTGGCGTAGAGTGCAGTGGCGTAGATGGTGCAGAGTAGAGTGCAGTGGCATAGAGTAGAGTGCAGTGGTGTAGAGCACAGGGTAGGGTGTGGAAGGGAAAATAAACAACACAGAAGGGAGACGGGTGGGAGGGAATAGAAGCTACATGGTCGGGATATGGGAAACGACAGACTGAAAACATAAGCACTCGTATGGAGAGCTTGAACACAAAGAAAAAAGTAGTTACAAAAACGGGAGCAGTGGATGGACACAAGTACTTGCTCCAAGCTCCAAGGGAGGGCCAAACACAAGAAGTTGACATGAGGACCACATGCCGTGACAAAACCTGAAAAGACAAGCACATGGCCAATTTTACTACCAACATGGTCGCCAAAATAGTTGCAAAATAAGGTAGAGATGGTCACAGAGGATAGGCGGCCTAGTTGTTGTCAGGGGGTTAATGGCGAAGCTATGTGAATTTCGAAATAAGGGTGCAGTGGAAACAGATGTCCCTGACCAAGGGTCACTGCTATCCCACGAGGACAGCAGGCAATCTGAAGGACAAGCAGGAGAAAGGCCTCTGCCTAAGTTTCTGTACAAGCCCACCATGAGAAGAAAAATTCATCCTAGCCCTTCTAACGTTTCGGGCTCCTCCTCCTATTAAAGCACACTATCTTATAGAGTCTCACTTCCTGTTTGAAAAACATTCTCTTAATTAGTGAGAACACTGTGCCTAGCACATGAAAGCAGCCTTTCACTAGCCTTCTCACGAAGGATATCTTTAGGCTCAGGTATTCAAACATCCACTCTCTAAGTTCTATAATGCACGGTTTTAGATCGCAATCTATCACTAAGCCCTTTCAGTATCAGTCTGATAAGAATGTCTTTGAACTTATGAGGGTCCTTTGTCGCTAGGGTTGTAACAGTGCTATTGAAAGACAATTCACAACATGATTGCCTGAAGGAGAGCAAGTAGGAAAAATAAACTGTAGAGTAGACTGTGTCACTGTAGTCCTGTAATAACTTGTTTCTCCACTTCAAACAATGAATGGATGGTCTGCTACCATTGCTTAACAGGCCATAAATTGTCAGTCATTACATCGTTTTATTACAACCAGTGCTTTGCGGGTTTTTACTTCGCAGCTGAGATACTACATTAAAGATTTAAAAAGGCCAATCTTAACAATAATCCACACATACACACAAGTGTTTGTGTGTGAACACATACACACTATTACACATACAGGAACACAAGTCTGAGTGTATTTATATATGTGAATATATGTATACACACACACATTTATATTGTTACGCTTGTGTGCATTTAATTATGATACTATAAATTAAATGTAGTTAATTTAGGAATTTAAAACCATATATTTCAAAATATTTACATTTCTTTTATTGAAATTAAATAATCAATTAAGTTTAATAATAAATATTCCTCTATTTTTAATGTCAATTACATCTAGTTATTAAAAATGAATTTAAATTTCGAAAAATAGTATTTTAATTAAAATGAAAGTTTACATATTTATGATTTTGGTTTAGTTTTTTTAAAGATAAGCGAGATTTTAGGTAGGGTTCAGAAAATGGTAACGTTTTGGGCAGAAGGGGTTTTTAGGTTTCAGGCATCAGTCATTTTTTGGGATGGCAAGGGTTTTTAGGATTCAGGGTTGGGAGGTTTTAAGGGTGACAAGGAAAGTTTCCGTTTAGGGATGTGTAGCTTTTTGGGGTGGTAAGAATTTGTAGGATTTAGTGATGGGAAATGTTTTACGGTACTAAGGAGTTTTTAGGGTTCAATGATGGGTAGTAGGTTTTGGGGTGGTAAGGAGTTTTTAGGGTTCAGGAATGCTTCGTTTTTTCAGTGGTAAGACGTTTTTACGGTTCAGGGATGTGTAGTTTTTAACAAAAAATGTAATTCTATTCCACAAAAAAAAAATCATTAAAAAGTTGCTATTAAAATATTACTGAATATAACTAATTTTTTTTTACATTATTAAAAAATAAAACTATTAAATAATTTTCTGAATTATAATCATATATATATATATATGAAACAATTCAAAATCCCTTCCGTTTCTTCCAGCGAAAAAACACACAGGCACGAACTCCACTTCAATATCTGTGCGTATTTTATTTTGTCTCACTCCATGCTATGGCACGTTTCAGTCACATCAAGATCACATCAAGATCACATCAAGAGTGCTCTGCGGCTGTCTGTGTAAATCACCAGGGTTGTGTCACATGGCATTTACTTAAATGGACATGGATAACAGACTGTGTTTGCGCACCAAATACTTCTCCAATTGCTCAACAGATCATATTGTATTTCATTTGACATTTGTGCTTCCATTGGCAAACATTAGATAATCCACGTACATGCCTAATATATAAAAACCTAGTTCATTTTTTATACAAGATATATAGTCAAAATATATTAGTTCTGATGCATTTCAAAAGTGCATAGCATATTTTGCTGCATAATGCATTTTGTCACACTTAGTTCATTAAATTGGTAAAATATGACAATCTAAAAACAGTTGGTGTTATTGTCATGTGCAGTAAATGAACATCAGGTGATCATTCATATAGCTATGTACTATTCTCTGTCCATCATAAAGTGATGTGTGTGCTCTAAAATATAAAGAAAGTGCTCTGTGCTTCTAAAGTGCTAAGTGCATACCTTACATGTGACAATATACATACATTTAATTCATTAAAAAGTAAGTAATGTGTCAGTGTTGGAAAACGAGGCAGTATCTGTGAGGCCTGCACAAATAACATGACTACATTTGTCCTTCACTGGGAACCAAACACCCAATTGTAGCGCCTGACTCTCAGAGGGTAGCGTTGCAGAGCAGTCTGAGGCTTTACTCAAGGGAGGTGGGTGTGGGCTAGTAATCGCCATTTGCAGGTGCGCCGAAATAACACTCAATAATTGATTGTCCAGTCTGTACTTTGCTTTATAAAAGTAAGAGTACATTTATTAAACACACACACTACTCAATACTATGCACCAATTTACAAATATACATAAGCTGTTGGAATTACTTTGTGGCATTGCGTAACATCTCCACCCTCCCAAAAGGGGGTGGGGTCTAGTACCACCACTCCCATGTATGCAAATCATCTTGCCCCCTAATGCAGTGTGTTGAGCCTAACCTGGAGCGAGGGCCCTGCGCACTGGCACCATCCCAGTGGCGACCCACCCCATTACCTCAACGCGCATTAAAAATGGGTACACCTGCCTTGGTGACACATAACCCTGACTGAGCATTTCCTACGGACCATAAAGTATGCACCTCTATATCTTAAGGGCTAGCAGTCTGGGTCTTCACCTAAGTGCAGCAGCAAGAATACATGTTTACGCACACCTTAGAATGACAGTACTCATCACCTTTGTTGGACATTAGAATGCATTGCAATTACAGCCCCTAAGGGCATCAGAGATTAAATCACAGGATTACGCATATCCAGCCAGACACCCTAGCAGGAGTGTCTGGCAACATAACCCACTTTGCTTATGACATCACCTTACACAGGTACTTCACATTACATATGTGACCTTCAGTCCCTCTAAAAAGGAATAACAGTAAGTAAATGCAGTGCTGGTGCAATTACACCTCTTCACCTCCAGGGGATGCCCTTCTCCAGACATCCCCAACTCAGCCCATGACTCCTTGAGGCACTTCTCAAAACACCCTTAGCTGTAGAACAAAAGTTCCAGCCTAAAGGGAGTTAAATGCTGGCTGAGCCCTTGAGGGGTTATTCTTTTAAAATCCCTATGACACTTAGGGAGGGACTTTTCTTCGTGCTGGGGGAGACTGCGCTTCTCCAGCAGCTCCCCAGCACCTTTGCGCCTGTGTGGTGGTGACCCCGTTCTCCTGGGGCCACCACAAGCCAAGAAAACGCTGTTTTGCCCTTGCAGGCCGATCCTGGCCTGCAAGGCATTATGGGATTCGCCGCATATTTGATGAGCGGCTCTCCCGCTGTGCCGGGAGAGCCGCGCTGGCGCTCGCGCCTCGCTCCTTCCTCGGTGGGGGCCCGGTCCCACCCGGACCCCCAGGTGAGGGTAACGGCTCGGGGAGCCCACCCCGGCCGCTTGGCTCATTTTTCGGGGGCCGGTCCCACCCGGGTCCCGCGATGCCCCAACTCGGTTTCGGCGGGTCCCGGTCCCACCCGGGACCCGCGACGGCCTCTCGGGGTGGAGGGCAGCCTGGGGAGCCTGCCCCCGCCGGCTCCACGCCCGGCCAGCACCCTCGCGTGCTGCCGCGGGAGCCGGCACTCGTCTTCTGGTCTGCCCGCTCCAGCGGGCAGACACGGAGGTTCCCGCCGGTCCCGGCGGACCTCGGGAGTGCGACGGCACTCCCCCGCCACCTCGCCAGCATCTCGGGGCCCGGGGATGGGGTCCCGGGCCCCTGGACAGTCTTCACGGGGGCGCGACGGCGCCTCCCCCGACTTCAGTCTTCTCGCCAGGGGCCAGGGTGGGCTCCTGGTACCCCCGCCTCTCGGCATCTTCACGGGGAGCGCGACGGCGCTCCCAGGCTTCGGGGCACATCTTCGTGGGGGGCGCGACGGCGCTCCCCCGCCCCCCTCCTCGGCACACGGGGCCCGGAGTTGGGATCCCGGGCCCCTCCTCCTCCACACCTTCGCGGGAGCGTGCCGGCGCTCCCCGGCTGCTGTTCGGAGGGGGCCAGGGTGGGCTCCTGGCACCCCGCGGCCAGCTCTTCACGGGGAGCACGACGGTGCTCCCCGACTTGGCTTCGTGTTAGGGGCAGCCCCGGGACCTGATCCACCCGCGGGCACATGCAAGACCGGCGGCGCAGCCCTCGTGCTTCGTCGTCGGTCTTCTTGTAGGTCAAAGGTCGCTCACCTTCTGGGGGGCATATCTCGGCCCCCTGGAGTCCGATTCCCTTCATTTCCGTCTCCTCTCGCTCCTCTTGACCAGCCCCCACAAGTGGGAACACTCTCCTTCGCCCTCGGGGTCTCTGAGAGGGGGGATTCGGCAGGGAGCTGTCTTCACTGGCTCCCTGCACCAGCCTTTCGCCTGTCTCTCCTCCTTGGCCTCTCTTCTCCCTGCGCAGAGGCCTCTGCTTCTGCGCACTGGTCCTGGGCTCCTCTTCTGGTGCTGGCAGGGCCCTGGGGGACAGTCAGGGGTTCCTCCTTCCAACTGCCCATTGCGCCAGGCTCCAGCACCTTCAGCCTCCACAGACCACACCCCAGAAAGAGCTTCTCTTCCTGCGCAGACACTTTTAAAAGTTGAGTAGGGGGCTGGCAGGAAGTCTCTGTTGATCCTATCAAACAGCGACACATCACTTCCCTGCCCCTGCTCCCTCCTCCTGGTCCAGCCTCTGGGCTTGTTCAAAATGGCGTCGTCCAGGGTCTCTGGCCACATGGTCTCTAAAACCAGACCCCTTCCCTCCTCGCTGCCTTCCCTCCTTGGTGCAGCCTGGTGCCTGGCACACAGTGATAGCTGCTGATGGATGAGCCTGTAGCCCCACCCATCTTCTCTTCGTGGAGAGGAGGCCTTAGCTTGTGGAAGAAAGGTTATCAATCCATCCAGCTGAGGTCAGCCCTCAGCCTGGCCCTGGTTATGACTGACTCAGAGAAATGTGACATTTCTGGATGACCCAAAAGCAGTACAAATATGACTTTGGACTCTGCAGAATACTCCTTTTCACATCCGCTACAGTGGACTTTAGTGCGTGTCTGGAATCTGTAGGCCTTAGGAAAGTTAATCTAGCACATGGGCTCCACATCCCCATAGGGGAATAATGAAGTGAAAAACACAGTAAAACACACTGACTTTCCCTGGCATGTTCCTTCCCAGTGTATAAGGCCTATTCCGTGTCACCACCCACTTCTGCATAAGTCCCGCCACACCATTAACTTTGTAGCTGCTCCTGGACTGCGCACGCCAGGAATCTCCCCTGCGCAGCCCCTACACGTGTGCACACGCTTGTACACAGGTGTCTGCATGTAACCAGCCCGGTGCCCCTTACTCCAGCTGCTGCGCAGCGGCCTAGTCAAGCTAGGGGGACACCAGTAAAATCCACATGCCGTCTCCTTCATTATGAGTTCACTGTGGATGAGTCCCAATTTATGAGGCTCTCCCACAGTAAAAGCTCCACACATAGGTGCTCAAAAAGCGAAAAATCTGGGCGGCCCATCGTGTCAGAACCACCTTCTAACAGTCAGTATCAGGATTATTATACAATCATAAAGGTAAGATGATTTACCACACTTATTTGGTTGCCTAACCTACTTATCTAATTTAGTGGTAAAAATTAAATAGATGACACAGCCTAGTTCACAACATGTTGATATGGCTGCTGGCCTAGCACAGTTTGTAATTGGTTGGTACCGGTCTCAAAACATGTTATACCTAAATAAATACATATACACATATCAATAAATAAATATATAAATATATATATATATATATATATATATATATATATATATATAATCAGATAAATGTCATCAATTAGTGCAAAATCATATCGAATAGAAGACTATATGAGAAGCGGATGTACTGTGCTTTACAGGACGTTATGTAGATCCTCATTGTTATTGAGGCCTAATGGTGTTCTACAATCTAATTCTACAATCATACGTGATTCAAGTTGGCGGAGCATTTTCTCTCTATTACCCCCTCGTCTCAAAGGTGGAATGGCACCAATCACAAAATATTTAAGGCATTCTATTTGTGTGTGTGTATATATATATATATATATATATATATATATATATATATATATATATATATAATCTATTGGCGGTCGCCAGTAGATAGTTATAGTTACAACCTATTATCCATAGGAAATCCGCGACATTCTATTTGAAATAACTCTCTTGCCGGTTGACGTATCTTCGCAAAATTTTCAAACTTTATGGCCCGCTCCGGTCCGCTCCTACCCTGAAAGTCTCGGGGATTCGTCAAGCGGGGGCCGAGAAAAAGGGGGTCCCAAAACGCGTTTTCCCCATGCAATTTTCCATAGGAAACTTTAGACACGGCTACAGCCCGAACTGCTGAACGGAATTACACCAAATTTGGCAAAGAGGTAGTTCTTGGTTCAGAAAGAACCCTTTTGTTAAATGGTGTAAATCCGTTCAGTAGTTGCTGAGAAAATCAAAAGTAAAAAGATAGTGATATCTATGGCCGAGTAGGGTCCGCGCACCGTCCCGATCACGAGCTGCATGTTAATTGGCTGTCAGCTGGCTGTCAACATTCCGATTCAGGAAACGTTGGCAGCCATTTTGTCCCTCGGTAGAACCGAGGACAGAAACAAGTGCGCAAAGCGCACAAAGGGGGCAGGGTAGAAACACCCTGACCCCTAGGTTTGCTCAGGGGTCCCACAAGGACCCCTGGGCAAAATTTTTTAAAAAATCGGCAGGATGCGCTCAGGGTGCGCGAATCCTGCCGA
This sequence comes from Calotriton arnoldi, assembly GCA_963921515.1. NCBI lineage: Eukaryota > Metazoa > Chordata > Amphibia > Caudata > Salamandridae > Calotriton > Calotriton arnoldi. Next base: position 1,492,428 of record CAWUFW010003599.1, read on the forward strand.
AAAAATCGAGCGCGGTCTCCCGCGCTTCGGACTGTATTTTGCCCCGGGTGGCCCAAGTCCCGGGGGCATGGTGGGGGGATAATTTAATGTGTGGGGGCCTCCAAGGGCTCCCAAGCCCCGAGGACCGCCACCCCCGGGCTTTTTTAAAATGGTGCGGGAGGGCTCTGAGCCCTCCCGCAGCCCCAGGGACCACCACCTCCCGGGGCTTTTTTTTATAATTGAAAAACCTGTGTGGAGGGGCTCCAGCCCCCCACACGCCCGGGAACCACCACCTCCCCGGGCTGTGAACTGAATGGGAGGGGGCCGCGCGCCCCCTCCTGGAGCCCTTGATGGCCATGGGGACCACCACCCCCAGGGCCGGCTCCTGCAGTGTCCCGGGTGCCTACCCGGGACACTGTAGTTTGCTATGGCAGGACGGCTCCCGTCCTGCCATAGCAAACTGCTTTGGATATTGGAAGAGAGAGCAGGGAAACCTGCTCTCTCTTCCAATATCCAAAGCACATTGCTTTTCCACATGGGGAGCTGCATCTTAGCAGCTCCCCATGTGAAAAGCAATGCCGGCGCCTCAAGGGACGAGGGGAGCCGGCGGGACTGTGGGGGAATGGGGACCCCCACAGTCCCCAACGGAGAGGGCCAGCCCCGGGGGATGGGGTCCCCGGGCAAGTAGTGGCCCGGGAGGGGAGCCACGCGCCCCCTCCCCAAATAATAAAAATAAATAAATTTAAAAAAAAAGGAAAGGCCGGCCCCGGGGATGGGGTCCCGGGGCCTTAATGGCCTGAGGAGGGGGGCCACGCAGCCCCCTCCAAAGAAAAACCAAAATCGAGGCCATGCCCCGGGGATGGGGTCCCGGGGCCAATACAGGCCCAGGGAAGGGGGCCACGCGGCCCCCTTCCCGTTTTTAAATAATATTTAATTTAAAAAAGGGGTAAGGCCCTGGGGGATGGGGTCCCCAGGGCATAAAAACTGGAAAAAGGAAGGGGGCCACACAGCCCCCTTCAGGGACAAAAAAACAAAAAACAAAAACGATCGGGCCCGCAGGCCCCGCCCCTTCCTTCACCACTCTGCAAACACGCCCCTGGCGCGTTTGCAGAGGGGAACCGATCCCCTTGAATACTGGGGGTCCCTGGGGCCAACTAGCCCACCAGGAACCTCCAGTATGCGCCAGGGGCTGCCTTGCAGAGAGGTGTACAGAGGCCACGCCCCTTTTACACCTCTCTGCAACGCAGCTCTGTGGCGCTTTTGAGGTATATGGTGGGCTAGTTGGACTCCGGGACCCTCAGGATTCAAGGGACTTAATCCCCCAACTTAAAACGCGCCACGGGGCGCGTTGCACAGTGGTGAAGGGAGGGGCGGGGCTTCAGGTGACATGTGTGCAAACAGGCCCCGTGGCGCGTTTTAAGATGGGAATTAAATCCCCTTCAATCCTGAGGGTCCCTGGGGGCCAACTAGCCCAACAGGTACATCCAGAAAGCGCCACAGAGCTGCGTTGCAGAGAGGTGTAAAAGGGGCGTGGCCTCTCTACACGTCTCTGCAACGCAGCCCCTGGCGCATATTGGAGGTTCCTGGTGGGCTAGTTGGCCCCTAGGGACCCTCAGGATTCAAGGGGACTTAATCCCCCAACTTAAAACGCGCCACGGGGCGCGTTTGCACAGATGTCACCTCAGGCCCCGCCCCTCCCTTCACCATTGTGCAAATATTCTTCTAAAATCATCCGAAATACGAATTCCGATTTACTCACCTGTTATAAGGAGAGACCTCAGTGCTGCATCTTTCAGCCCAGTACTGGTCCTGAAAAGTAATTTTAACCGTACTTACCAGTAACTTGAATTTCCTTCCATAGGATATCATTGCCTGCTTTTTGCTGAAAAAGTTTCTAAGTGTTGATTTTTGAAACATACAAATATTCCTCTAAAATCAGCTGAAATACGAATTCCGATTTACTCACCTGTTATAAGGAGAGACCTCAGTGCTGCATCTTTCAGCCCAGTACTGGTCCTGAAAAGTAATTTTAACCGTACTTACCAGTAACTTGAATTTCCTTCCATAGGTTAACATTGACTGGTTTCACTTGGAAATTCTTCTAAGTGTGGAGTTTTGGAACTTTAAAATATTCCTCTAAAATCAGCCGAAATACGAATTCCGATTTACTCAACTGTTATCAGGAGAGACCTCAGTGCTGCATCTTTCAGCCCAGTACTAATCCTGAAAAGTAATTTTAACCGTACTTACCAGTAACTTGAATTTCCTTCCATAGGATATCATTGCCTGCCTTTTGTTGAAAAAGTTTCTAAGTGTTGATTTTTGAAACATACAAATATTCCTCTAAAATCAGCCGAAATACGAATTCCGATTTACTCACCTGTTATAAGGAGAGACCTCAGTGCTGTATCTTTCAGCCCAGTACTGGTCCTGAAAAGTAATTTTAACCGTACTTACCAGTAACTTGAATTTCCTTCCATAGGATAACATTGGTGATTCTATGAGAAAAAGTTTCTAAGTGTCAACTTTTAAAGTACAATAATATTCCTTAAAAATCACGACTGTAACCAAAACGCTTTTACTCAACTGTTTACAGGAGATGTGCCAGGACTGAATCTAGGATCCAGTCCTGTGGTTAGAAAAGTAATCCATAAAGTAACTAATTGCATTTAACTAGAAATTCACATTGAGCTGAATGTTGCATTGTGTTTGAAAATGTGTTGCCCATTGCAACAACTGTAACTACTGTACTTAAAAGTCTATTGCCTATGTGCAAAGTATTTAAACTAAAGTAATTCATTCTGAGAAAGTATTTTTGTAATGTAATGTATAATGTAATTACAATGTAATTTAAAAAATAAAATATGTAAAAATAAATTGTTTCTAAAAAATGTAGTAAATTAGTATTAAAAAATTTTATATAACAATTAATACATTTAAAAATTGTCATTTACAAAACCTTTGAAATTCACTGAAAAAACCGTAGGTTTCAGACATGTTATAGTTACAAATTAGCATTTAAAAAACCTTTGAAATTCACTGAAAAAACCATAGGTTTCAGGGACGTTATAGTTACAAATTAGCATTTAAAAAACCTTTGAAATTCACTGAAAAAACCATAGGTTTTAGGGACAGTTATAGTTAGTTGGACATTGCACTCGTACAAAACCCGTGAAATTCCCCGTTATAGTTAGTCCAGCTAACTATAACTCGCGCCCCGCAATGCACTGCTGATGACGTCACATATTACATCACTCATGACATGGTCAGTGACATCACTGATGACATCAGTGATGACATCTCAAATGACATCACTGATGACATCATCCATGTGATAATTTCATGCATCTTCTCACACCCTAATATAACCTTTGATACACCCACTCTAAATTACAGACTGCCATTCGCAAAACCATAGACACTCCAACACCAATAACTACATACCCACTCACTGATTCTTAGGTCTACGCACACATCAACTCACTCACCCGTACAGTCACTCATACTTACGGTCACTCAGTACAGGACTATCATATGCACTCATACTCCTATATAGACACTCAAACACCGCCACTCATCCATAGAGGTACTCACACACCTAGTCAGTCATGCAAATAATTAAACACACTACCATTTACTCACCTATACAGTTATACACATACCAGCTCACTTACTCATACAAATACTAGCACATTCTTACGCTCTTATACAATCACTGATACAAGCACACACTCATCCATACAGCCACTATCACAATCACTCACTCTCGCTTATAGCTATTTATATACTCCAACACACATATATACTGCCTTTCACATATGTAGTTACTCACACATGTACCACTGGGACATGCATTCACTCACTAACACACTCTTACACACACTTACCCACCCATACAGTCTATCACAGATGCACTCTTGAAACCATCCACCCAGTGAATCACCCACTCACACATCTATGCACAGAGTCGCACACACCCCTCCCACACAAACACTCAGGCACCCATACAGATACTCACACAAGCATTCATTAACTCATATAGACACTCATGTAGCTATTCACAAACACATGCAGCCACTTACACAGCAACAGACAGACGGATACAGACATTCACCCAGTTTAGTCACTAACCCATGCATTCAGTAAGATACGTTAAATCACTCACTTATACAGTCAGTCACGCACCTACTAAATCATCCATACAGACACTTACACACCCACTCATTCTTCAATACGTCTTTTCCTATATATATTAAAAATATTTAAACTTTACAGAAACACACAGTCACTGGATGATGTCATCAGTGATGTCATTTGAGATGTCATCAGTGATGTCATCACTGATGTCACTGACCATGTCATGAGTGATGTAATATGTGACGTCATCAGCAGTGCATTGCGTGGGCGCGAGTTATAGTTAGCTGGACTAACTATAACGGGGAATTTCACGGGTTTTGTACGAGTGCAATGTCCAACTAACTATAACTGTCCCTAAAACCTATGGTTTTTTCAGTGAATTTCAAAGGTTTTTTAAATGCTAATTTGTAACTATAACGTCCCTGAAACCTATGGTTTTTTCAGTGAATATATATATATATACACACATACAGATGTATTCAAATGTGTGTATATGTACACACATACACATTTCAAAATAAATATTTTTGTGTGTATGTGAGGAAAAAACTACTCGCCTTCAAAGCTGTGAAGTAAAGGGACTTGCGATGTAAAAAGAAATAGCAATATAGAGGTACTCCTGATGTGCAAACTGCAGTCTTTTGTGCAGTCGATGCAAAAACTTAGCGTTCTCTTAGGGCTTCTCTTCCTCTTTCGAGGAGTGAGGCGACAAACGCTGGCAGGCTCAAGCACTGAGTACCATACTCTCCTGCCCCAGTCTGGTGCAATAATTAGGACTTGGTCACAGCCTGTCTTGACCTTCCCCAGAATCTGAAGCAGGAGAGGTAGCGGTGGAAAGGCGCACAGGAGCCTTCCTTCTATTCCATCTAGAATGCTGCTTCTAATGAGCACCTTGTAGGAAACTCCAATGCACAGAATTGCTGATACAGCGCATTCAACAGAGGCAGATAGATTTAGCCATGGCATAACCTATGTAGTGGATATGCCCCGCATGGTATGCCAGACGACGCATGTTCAGTTCTTCCACTCTGGCATTCAGGCACCCCGCAAGGTGGTTGGCAACCAGTGAGATATTCTGCTGGTCCAACCACCTCAAGAGGGTCTCCTAGCACAGGATTCAGTACCCTACTCCCCTATGCTTGTTGCAGTAACACATGGGGTTGTGTTGTGAGAATCTGCACCAGTCTAACCTCCCTTTCATGAATGACAGAAAGGTTTTCAGGACCAGACAGGGAACCCCCGAAGCTGTAAAAAACGAATATGGAGCTGGCGCTGCACTGGAGATTAGAGGCCTCTGATCTCTATCTCCTTCAGATGCCCCACCTAACCCTGCAGCAATGCGTCTGTCACCACTGTGAAATACCAACCTCCCTTAGGTTGGTGTTTGCCAGCCACCACTGCAAATCCTGTGCTGTCTGTTCAGAGATCTGAAGGGAGTCGGAGGCAGTCTTAATGCAGGAACAGCATGTACCTCCTGGCATTCGTGACAAGACTATACTAGGCCAGAAGATCAAGAAGACTTAGAGCCATTCTCACTGAGACACAGGACTGATCCTGAAACATGGGGATCATGTACTGAAAGTTGACGTGGAAGAGGAAAGGCTTTGAATGCCACCATGTCCAGAAGAGCCCCATGAATGGAATATGGCTCGTTGATAGTGAAACCCATAATGTCAGATTTTCGGGGTCGCCTGGAGTTAAACCTGCCTTTAGCCAGTTGTCAAGGAACAGAATACGTATACCCACGACATCTGATGCTGGGCAGTGTTCCCGGCCATCACTTTTGCCTATACCTATAGGGCTTAGGGTTAATTGTAAATTACGAGTGTTTCTGACCAAACAAGCACCACAGGCAACACCTGTGGAACTGCAGAGAAAGTATATTGAAATACACATCCTGCAAGTCTAAGGATGCCATCCTGGGTCCAGAGTGGATAGGACCAGAACAAGTATTTTGAACCTGTCCTTACTAAGAAAGGCATTGAGCAGGCAATGTTCCAGAACAGGCCTGAGACCTCCAACCTAATGTACATGCACTTTGCTGTGATATCTGAACTCTGTGCTCGTAAAACAAAGTACACCATAAACAAGCTCTTTTCAAATAAAACAAACATAATTAAGACAACCCTTCTACTAACAAAGTGCTCCAACTATACCTCTCTATACTTTTGTCTCTCTCTTCTACGGACAACTACACTTTCATATACACAGAGTTCAAAACATACAATATTTAAAAGATGAATTCCGTAACCCCACACATTTGATAATCAGGGATAGCACAGATAGCATTGAGCTTCTCTCATCCGACAGTCATTCTCAATTATTTTGAACTAAGGGCCACCTTGCAATTAATGGTCCCAAATGCCATACATTTATTTACCATGCAAAAATGATGCCTTAACAATTCTACATTTATTCTTAGGTCCACTGAACGAAAGTGGAAGCCTGAAAACACAAATTCCCACATGCACAAAGTTTACTTTGGGCCTAAAGCACTTGGTTGTCATGGTTTCTGCGCAATTCTGTGCGAGACACCTTTTCCAGTATATAATATATATGTATACAAATATACATACTCACATCATACTGGTAGCACCTTTTACGGAGTACACACATCAGTAGGGCAGTGAAGGGGTTAACTGGCAAAGTTTAAAAATAATTATTTACCAAATCAGTGCAAGAGGCAGTATGGCCTCAAAAGGAAATTCTACATTAATTCAGTCCCCCTGCATCACTACGTTCAGTGGTCACTCCCTTCCGGGCAATAAGTAACAACAACTTGGCATCCTTTTTTATGACCATAAATAAAACCATCCACACAAAGTTAATTAAGCCAATTTTGCCCACATGAAAAAGGAAAATATAAGGATAATGCTACAGCAGTCTACTTCCTCCTCAGCAACTGGATTTGAATCATAAAATGAGTGGGTGGCTACCTTAGGGGAGCATGGAAGACGTCAGAGCACCATAGTCGAAGGAGCACATAATTACATCCCAAAGTTCACTTATATCCCTTTCAGAAATCTCACAAGAGACCTGGTGACTGTAAAAAACAGAACTTTAAGAACCAGACAGTACTAGTTCCAGCTACCATGGTTTGTGGTTATGAAATAGACAATCTCCAGTCTTCTGACATTTTCTATTTGTAGTTACAGTTGTTCAGATGTTGTACAATTCAGTCACCATCTTTTCCTTGTTTAACACAATTCCATTTACACAAATTTGAAAGTCTGTTAGAGCACCTAGACTGGTTAAGTTGACACAACATATTGACACTAATAGAGTTGGTAACTGTGTACTCTCCATAAAACTGGCGAAACTAAATGGGTATCGCTCTCTGAATGCAGGGCACAGGGGACCTTGCACTTTAACTACTCCTGCACCACATCTCGAACGCTCTAGACAAAGTCAACGTATGTTCTTTGCACCTGAAAACAATGACACTGGTAATTTGTAGCAGGGTTGTCTCCACGAGTTATATCCCAAAGATTCCATGAACCATGGTTTGTCTTTTTTTCGTTAGTGTTCATTTTTAGGTCGAGCCTGGGCAGTGCATGCGCTGCTCTGCGAGGCATGCTGTATTCAAATATGGACTTGAAGCTCCGCCCACATTTTTCATTGGCTTGTGTCATTGTCCTTTGTAAATGCGGGCTTCTGATTCGTTAATTGGCCTGTTAGTCCCTCCTTAGTACCGCCTTGTCTTCATTTGTAACCTCCCATGAGGACTGGCCCTTTTAATTCTGTTGTTACACGGTATGTCTTATTTAGTCTGTATGCAAAAGAAACAATTGATGGGACGGAATGCTGGACAATGCAAACATTCACCCCCAGTCACAAGGATCTGGGTTTAATCCATCATTCTTTTGCTCACCACACCACCCCAGTTTGGACCCAGCCATATGCAAATCAGTCTTGACCCTGTTCCTTATAGGAACAGTCCAGCCCGAACTGCCAATCCAGGTCCTCCCTGGACCGGAAACAAGCAACCTGGGACCGGTTTCAGGGCATCACCCTTCATCAGCCAAGCTAGCTTGAATCCAGTGGTGTAGTGAGCACGGGGCCCATGTCTGGGCATACCCTTCCCACTTAGGGCGACATATGCAAAAGAAACAATTGATGGACGGAATGCTGGGCAATGCAAACATTCACCCCTAGTCACAAGGATCTGGGTTTAATCCATCATTCTTTTGCTCACCACACCACCCCAGTTTGGACCCAGCTAGGGTGGCATGGTGAGCAAAAGAATGATGGATTTAACCCAGATCTCTTGACTGGGGGGGAATGTTTTGATTTGTTCTGCATTCCGTCCATCAATTGTGTATCTTTTGCTTATTTAGTCTGTAAGCACTATTTTCTTTAATGAGTTTCTCCTACTGCAGGCACGACATGCTTTCCTGCAACATTCAGCTGGCCATGCGTGCTTTCACTTTCCAAGCGCCCGGAACAATGGCGGGCGCTTCACTGAAATGAAAAAGGTCTCGCATTTACAAGAGTTTGAGCTATTGACATTGTAAATGACAATGCCCTTTATTTATGTGTTAAATATCAAAACAGATAAATAAAAAGAATTGTCATTTACAATGCCCATAGCTTAAACTCTCGCAAATGCGAGACCTATTGCATTGCAAATGCTTGTTAATTGATTTTCACTGTGAAACTAATGTCTTTGCAAATCTAAAAGTGTCGTACTTGTGAACATAAGGAACGTTTTTGAGCTCTTGTTAGTCTCCGGGTTTGGACAAAATAAAACAGAGTGGTAGAGAAAGGGGGCGTTGCCTCCTACCAGGTCTCAGCAATCCTTGGGGGCCAACTACCCCTCCTGTTATCTCCAGTAAGCCCCACACAGCAGGATTGCTAAGAGGTCTTCAGAGGCCACGCCCCGTTTCTACACCACTCTGCAAACGTGGCATGTGGTGCACTACTGGCTAGGGCATGAAGTCCACTTTACTCCTGAAGGACCTTGGGGGCCAGGAAGCCCTCCTGGTAACTCCTGTAAGTCCTACACAGCGGGATTCCTGAGAGCTGGTCGGAGGCCCAGCCCCCTTTCTCCACCACTCTGCAAACGTGACTACTAGTTAAAAAAACATAGAAATTCACTGAAAAAAACAATGCTTACACGGACGTTATAGTTGGGAATTATTATTTAAAAAACCTTAGAAATTCACAGAAAAAAACAAAGGTTACAGGGACATTATAGTTGGCAAATAAAATTTAAAAAACCTTAGAAATACACACACAAAAAAAAGGTTACAGGGGCGTTATAGTTAGCCTCAGGATTCGCTCGTACAAAACCAGAGAAATTCAGCCGTTATAGTTAGCTGAGCTAACTATAGCTCGCGCCCCAGTAATGCACTGCGTATGGTGTGTAACCTTTGCAAATATCAAAACCACGTACAAATATATATTTTCGGACTTACATTTTTTGGTTCATCAGTAACTCTCGATGGAGGTCTTGATGATTTCTGGAAATTTTGACAGGATTAACCATTTTTTTCGGTCTAATCAGGTCGGGATTGTCTGAATCAATATAGTCTGGCTCGGCCATGATACTCCTTTCAAAAAATGATGGATCGCAATCTTCGCAGGACTCTGAAATATAAATTTTTAAAAGAGGTAAGCGCACTATAATATTCTAATGGGCGTACATGACAATTGAAATACAGTTTCACATCTCTGATTTCGTTTTTCTGCAGTTGCTTTAGCACAGCTTTGTTTACTAAATGTATCATCGAATTACCATTAAGGAGGGCCCTTATTATATCAGTCGGGTACCTACAGCATTATCTATGGCGAAACGAAGCAGTTATTCCGAGTGTACTTAAACTGGATAATATAGCATTTCACCACCTTCATCTAACAGCAGTGCTTCATTTGTAGTAGTAGTAGTAGTAATAACAATAATAAGTTATGGGCCCTACGTTTTCTACGGAGTGTGCTGCAGGTGCTGCCGATTATGAAGTCTGCTTACTTTTGATTACACTTTGTGGCACTTTCATCCACCAGCCCACACTTATTCATTTCATCTCACTCATGATGTTTTTTTCAGTCCAGCTTTCTCACTTTTTTCCTTTCTTTCTCTTCCGCCTTCGTTGTCCCTCTCCTGCATTTCTCTCACTCGCTTTGAGCCAACGTCTGATGATGAAAAATACGTCCCAGTCAGTCCCCAAACATCAGTGCAGGTGCCCAGCACCTGCAGTCACTTTCGCAAAAGAATATCAGTCTCTTGAGGCTTACACTGCTGTCACAGCGTAGGAAACTTGAAAGGGAGAAATAAACGCATTTTCTACCCACTGACATCCCGCCAAATAATGTGCCCTGCAAGATGTAGATAATATTTTACTTAATCGTTAGCTAATTTAATCAAACGTCAATAGTTTAGAGAACAAATTCCAGAAATTATTGCGAAATGGCAGCTGAATTGTGTTTACGCAATGCCTCAGTTAACGGATACACGCCTTTTCGTCTTCAGTATGAAAACGTTCAAGACACATATAGCAGCATATCCCCTGTAAAGTGACGCCTCGCACATAACCCTTATCCGAAACTTAACGTTTAAAGCTCTATTTTGACACGTAAACAAAGCTGTTATGGATGCAAGGACTACCCCTGTGCGTCAATGATCAAACTCCGACCTAAAACAGCAGCAAAGTCTGAAAGCCACGGGCTAAAAACCAGTTTACGCTGTACACACCGTCGGTGCTGGTCAGCGGTATGTCGTCTTTGAAGCGAAGTGCCACGTTAGTAGAAGCCGTAATGTGACGTTAATTAAGTACATACCAAGAGGCTCCTGGGACTCGGAATGCCACAGCATGGCCGACATCTTCTTGGAGTTCCTAGTCACAAACCAGAGCAGACCTCAGCCCAGAGCCACCTCGGCTCGCAGTCATCAACACGCAGCCTTGTGATTCGGCTCTCGAGTTTCACAACCGCGACAAGGACGTTCTCGTCAATCATTAATCACATCTAAAAGAGCACCTTACAAGGGAAAGGAATGCGACTTGCTGGCGAGGAAACTTTGAGAATTGTCCATGTCCGGTAAACAAGGGCCAGAAGAAAGTAAAACAGAACTTCAATCGAACCACCGTGACGGATGAAGCAAAACGTATAAGTCTTCTCTTTGATTTACTGCATTGTATTTGGGAAACAATCTACCTGCACCCATCAACCTGCTGTCATTTGAGCTTTTAAATGCACACAAAGCGGTAACCTTGTAAAACTACATGTTTTAACTGGCAGCAGTTCCGAGGAAAAAACACACAGGGCTCTCCCCCGAACCACCAGATGTCTCGATTTTCTAATATGCCAGTGCAAAGTGTTTAAAGATATGAAATGATCAGATATGAATTGTCTGTGTAAATATATCAATATATCTATATATGTGTGTATATACGTATATGCACACACTTGGAGCGACTACATGAAGCCTTTGATTAGGTGGAGTAGCCAAACAAGTTTCAAGCATAGCTCGGGCCTAAGATCTGAATCTAGTAAAGTACTAGACCCCAATTACAAGGCGAGCAGCAGACGAACCTGGCCACGTGCCATTTAGTGTGTGATTCACACGGTGTGATCTTCAATGACTGTGTGGATATTGCGCTTACTATGCCATTGGATGAGGGCACAAACGATTAGGGTTATGTCTTTTCTGTTTCGCCTTTCTGGGAGGTGCTGGCAGACAAGTCTATGGTAGCCAAGGCGTCGGCAGGACAAAGCTAGTCTTTCCAGGTGACAGGGCTATGCTTCCAGGGCATTTGCGGCACAGATGGATTTAGGACGGTATCAGAAGGAGTACTGCATTTGGCAACTCTACTTGTCGAGTGGCTTGCTCTGCATTCCTACATTTACAACCACTGGCCTTTTGGATCTTCCCCTTTTTTGTTTTCTCCCCACTGGATCATCTTGGATCGGCTAGGATTTCTTCCCCTGGTCTCTCTCACCTATGGTTGACCAATAAGGGAGCACTATGCCTCCAAACTAGACTCCAGTGCTCTCCGCCAGTTTTCTGGTGGTGTCTCCTCTTCGCTGCTCACCACAATATGTTTTCTGCTATTCCTTGGCAAGGAAGCTTGAAAGTGATTCTATATATCTATTCCTCTTCCTTACCTCCATGTACAGATCTCATTACCCTCCATACTTACTCATTCACAAACCTCATTCTGCAATTGATACACTGTGAGAAAGTGCCTCTTTCTTGCATGGTATGCCCCCACTTTTTGCTGAATTACTGATGTGCTTTGACTGAGTGTGCCCTGGGCTCCTGCCAATCAGGTACCCAGGGCCTGTGTTCCTTCCCTTAACTGCATTGAAGCCTAAACCCAATTGGCATCTCTGACCACAGGTAAGCCCCTGGTAAGTGGTACCACAGGTACCCAGGGCACTGTGACCAGAGAAGGCCTCCAAGGGCTGCAGCACTTATTGTGCCACCCTTAGAGGCCCTGTACCCTGACACTCACACTCTGCCTCTGCAGACTGCGTGTCTTGGTGCAGAACAAAGTGAAGAGTCGACATGGCACACATCCCTGTGTGCCATGCCCACAAACCACTGCCCTGGCATACCTCAGTCACCCCTCTAGTTGGGTGCCCTATGCCAGAGGTGAGGGTACAGGTGCATGAGCCCTGTACCCCTACAGTACCCAGGTCCATTCCTGGGCACTGTAAGTGCAGTGCTGCCATTAAGAGTATATGGTGCTGGGAGTTTGACATTACGAACTCCACAGCACCATAATGGCTAAACTAAAGACTGGGAAGTTTGGTATCAAACTTCTCAGCAAATTAAACCCACACTGATGCCAGTGTGGGATTTAATGTAAAATGCACAACAGAGGGCACCTTAGAGATGCCCCCTGAAACTCGACCAACTTCCAGTGGCCTGACTGGGTGGCTGCCGAGGCTGCCACCACCCGACATGTTTCTGGACCCCTGGGTCGAGAGCTCGCTGCTCTTGGGAGCCTGAAACAATGCACATCCTGGGACGAGGTGCCAAGCCTCCTCCCCCAGGATGGGCAGGGTTCACGAAGGAGAAGCTTCAAAGGCATACCGCCTTTGTGAGCCTCTCCAGACCACTTGCTGTACTCAGCAACTGGTCCCCACTGGTTCTCCCCCCCCCCCCCTTTGGGCGGGAGATCCGGCGGGAAAAACAGAGTGAGGAAGAGAGGTGTGCCCACCTCTGCCAACTCCACCCCTAAGGTGGGGAGGCGAGGTGAAGCACAACCTCGAGTCCCCGCCATCTTGAGGATGGGGGACCCAGCCAACCCAGGACAGGCTCCTGCCCCCCTCCCACTGGAGAGTGGCAGAGTACGGGGTGTACCCACCCCAGGGAAGGGACCCATTGGTCCCTGTCCTTTACCTACCTGTAACGCCCCTAAATTCAGTATTTAGGGGCACCCTGAACCTTCCTTCCTCAGATCCCGATTCCGAAACAACAAGAACAAGAAGAAAGAAGACCAGCCGTGCAGCTGCGAACAAGAGGACGACACCAACTGACTTGGCCCCAGCTCTACCGGCCTGTCGAACCTCGAACCTGCTCCTGCTAAACCCCGGCCTCTTCAGTGGTCAGCAACCTCGAAAACCCCGGAGGACCTGACTGCCTTGCCCAACTAAAAGACTGGGACTCCCACGAGCAGTGGTTCTGCTCAAACATCTGTAACCCCAGGCCCTGGCCTGAGACCGCGGATCCTGCCCACTCTGCACCCGCCGAGCCCGGCCCGAGCCAAAGTGGACAAAGACCACGAGGACGTCCCCCCGGCGACTGTGACCAAGAATCCAGCACCCAAGGACCCACCTCGACGCTCCTGACGACGCCTGCAGCCTCAACACCAGGGACCCCTCCAACCGTGACCAGCAGAGGGTAAGATTTCCCGACGCCTAAAGATACCCCGGCGCCCCACGGCCCCCTGTGCCCAACTCCTGGGTGTCTACCCCTCCCTACAGCATCCCAACTTACCTCTCGAAGTGGTGTTCGCACCTGAAGAATCACCGTCCCCGAGTTTGCAGCCTTTGTTCGTCTTGCAGCTTTCCCATTGAAATCCATTGGGCGCCCGACGGCCCAAAAGCCCACTGCACCCGGCCGCCCCAGTGCCGCTGAGGGTGCACCAACTACCCTGTTCGACTTCCCCACTTGCCCTGAGTAAGTGACCAGGAGCTTTGCTCCCACAGCCGAGTGGCCTGCCTGCCAGCAGCCACCAACCAAAGGCCCCCCGCCCGCCATAGGCTAACGTTGGGCCTACTCTCTCTGCAGCCGGCCGCCCCTGTGCCGCTGAGGGTGTAACAACAGTACAAACCTGAACCTGGGAGACCCCCCCCCACCCCCCGAGTCTTGCCCCAGAACCTTAACTCTGCCAGCCGAGTACTTACCTGAAAGCCGATAACTTGCATTTTCTCCATAGGGTAACATTGACTGGTTTTCACTTGGAAATTCTTCTAAGTGTCGAGTTTTGGAACTTTGAAATAATCACTAAAAATCGTCCGAATACCAAAAACGAAATTACTCACCTGTTCTCAGGAGAGATCCCAGTGCTGGATCTAGGTGCCCAGCACTGATTAGAAAAAGTGATTACAACTGTGATTTTCCGGTAACTTGATTTTCCTCCGTAGGAAAACATTGCCTGGTTTTTACTAGAAATTCTTCTAAGTGTTGATTTTTGCAACATACAAATATTCCTTAAAAATCGCCTGTGTAACAAAAACGATTTCTTTCAACTGTTTCCAGGAAATGCACCAGGGCTGGATCCAGGATCCAGCCCCGAGTAAGAAAAACGTTCGTAAAGTAATTCTATTGCAGTTTACTTGAAAATCCCATTGAGCTCAATGTTATAGTATACCAAGTATTGTGTTGCCTATTGCAACCCCTGTACTATATTGCATTTAAAGTCTATTGTTCATTGAAAGTATTCAACAAACAGCATCTTATCTTGAGAAAGTATTTTTATGCAAACCTGTGGTTCTAAAATAAAACAGTATATTTTTTTATACAAAACAATTGGCCTAGAGTTCAGTTCTTGAGTGTGTGGTTTCATTTGCTGACTGAGTGTGTACATCAAATGCTTTACACTGTCCTCTGATACTGCCTTACTGCTCGACCAAGCTACCACTTTAGAGAGTAAGGTTCTATCTAACTTTAACCTCTGCCAAACCTCTGGAGACCCTAGGACTCTATACACACTGTACCTCACTTTGGTGCAGTATATACAGAGCCAGTTTCTTACATACACCACTTGAGTTGAGTATCTTGTTTGAAACTCCATTAAACATCCCGGAGGAGCACACCCCATGGGAAGTGAACAAGTTCACTGCAGTGCCTTTGCTTGTCTATCGGTCTCTCTATCTCTCTTCTCTCGCTCTCCCCACGCCCACCTGCCTCTCAGGAGGATCCCTTTCCTTACTTGTTCATCCTCAGGGTTAGGCTGGTATTTGACCAGCAAACAGGAGCAATCAGGGCCAAGGTAGTTACGCGGATTGTTGTCGGAAATCGAACAGCTATTGAAAACTCGACAATTGCTTGGCTCGTGCTTTCGCTCTCAGGGCCAAGCCAGACCCTTGGCAGCTTTCCCAATGAGTTTGGTGGCTTGCCCACAATAGTTTTTAGTGCTGGTCAGAAATGACCTACTCAGCCCACTGAATAATAAAATCCAGTTGTGTATTCAAGAAAACTAAAACAAATGCAAATGATCTCCAAATTAAATGGGTTATATGGAATTTTTTCTTCTCATATATTTGTTGTGAATATCTTGAAAATCTCTTTGGCTTTTGTATCTGGGTGACGAGTCCAGCACTTTCTGCTAACACGGAGTACAGAGGGAAGTGCCAGGAGTATGGTTTGTAACAAACCATCTACAAAACCAGTGTTTTCACACTTCCACGACTGAGGGAAACTGTGCCCATTAAAAGCTGGCGAACTGTCGATGCTTTCCAAAGACTTTGAAACTGCTATTTTGTCACCAATGTACAGTCATTTGTGTGAATATGGTAGAGAACGTAAAAATACAAATTAAACCATGCAAATTAATTTTTTTAAATCTGCAAACCTGGCCAATTGACAACATATACATACAAAAGATATAGAAAGCCTGGAAATAATGAGGGGTTACAAGACGGACCTTGATTGAGGAAAGTTAAGTATAAGACACCCACATCTTCAACATCTTTATTTTAAGGATCCACCATAGTGGCTTGCTTCATCCCAAGTTAAATCCCCACTTAGCTGTAGGTTTTTTAAGCCTCTGGTGACTCTTATGTAGGAACTGCTATAAGGAGATCTTTTCTCATGAAATTTAAGTGCTGCTCCTATTTATGCAGATGCTGTAGTTTCGGATAGCTACTACTGAAACCAAGTTCACAACTCTATGCAAAGACAGAGAGAGTTTCGAATAATAGGAGCGTTTAGCCTAAGGTGGCAACATTACTTTACAACCACTTTTTGCTACTAAGACATTGCCTCTGCCTCAAAGGTCTGAATAACCTTCCAGTCACAAGTCTGAATGCATAGTATGCATAATGGATGCTGTAGTGCATTTCCATACCTTGAGCCACTGGGATATTCTGCTTTAGTTCCACTTTTCATTTATTTTTGGTTCCCAGAATCTGTAGCTCCAATTCTGAGATTGCCAAGTCATACATTGAGAAGCCAAATCTATAGCTACACTTTATGTCAATGTCCTAAATTTCAACTAGCAGGATAATCTCGAAGAGGTGATATCTCACAATGCTTTAAAACTGGTCTAACACAACAAATACTTAATTTGCAAATGTGGCTTCAAGTTTAGGTTTAACAAAACTAGTAAGGTGAATGTTTTAATCAAATAACATTCAAATTTGAACACTAAAATCAAAGCGGAAGTGGGTTATAAACAAGACTAATGGAAAAACAGGATTGTCAACTTCAGCATTAATATCAATTTAATCCAATTGCTGCAAAATTCTCAGAGTTTAACAGAAAGTTACTATTTCAAACTGAAACAAAGTTGGGAAAAATGGCTTTTTGGCTTCAATAGGAAACAAAAAATCCTTAAAAACATAAATGTAAATGAAACAAAGTGAAAATAATCTTTCTTTGTGGTTTTTTTTGTTTCACTAATCACATAAATTCATGTTCAGATCATAGACAAGGTTCTCAAAGCAGCAGTTATTACAAAAGGCCACTCTGATGTTAGATGAATTCCAAACCTTTTTTTATGGTCCTGTCTTGAATCCTAAATGACATTCTAGCCAGACATACATGATGCTATGCTGTTTTACAGAGCCGTTTTCACTGGAAAGAGATGGTTCCGGGGGGCCCATAGCGTGAACACCGAATCACACTGAAACTTTGATACGTTTTAGCGTTCAAGTGCCAAACTGAGGAGACGCACATTCTATTACAAAAAGTACATGCATGTAGGCTTGTGTTCTGCTGAATGCACCCTGTATATGTTTTACACAATGCATTTTACTCCAAGAGGTAGAAAGGACCGTGTTAATGAAGGGGCCTTGCTGTGCCTCCATGCAAGACAAAATTATTAATGTTGCAAATACCATTTTAAAAGTAATCTGCTGAATGTGTATATGTTCCTTTATTAAAATATCAGGCATTTTATAGATCCGAAATAATTTTTGTAGCAGTGCATTAGTGTCAAAATACTTAGATAATAATGCCAAGGAATGATTTGCATAAGTTTTCTATGTCACTCATTATTCTAGTCAAACAAGTGCTGCTCACACAATGCAGTTACTTTTCAGTACAACACACCTATCTATACCAGAGGCTTGCATATTGAGCTTGGGCCAACCGATAACGTTACTGCGAGTCAGCACCTGCTCGGACTGCGCACTCACAGGGCAGTATCAGTACCTCCCATTAACAACACAACAACACATTGCCCCCGTCCCCTAACCCAATACGGTGGCAAAGCTGCTGACAGTCGTCCCCTAACCCAATACGGTGGCAAAGCTGCTGACAGTCAGGACAGTGGCACAGGAGGTGAGTTTGGCATTAACATTTCCAATCAGACAGGGCAATGCTGTGGGGTTGGTTCACGAAGACAAGGCGTGGGTGTGAGGAAAAGAAGAGACAGACAGACAGATGTAGGCACAGGTTCACTTCCTAGGGACGTGCAAGTCAGTGACGTCTAATGGTACTTTGACACAAGGTACTTAAAGGATGGTAAGGGAGGTATCATTGTAGTCCTCCTTACATTTGTATGACACACAAATAAAGAAAGGAACAAAGGACTATAATCATAGAAACAAAAGAAAAAATGTAATAAATGCAAGGGGCCCTTCAATACAGAGCGGCCTTCTTTCCCTTATATGAAATACTAGGTGGAAAGCCAAGGTAGGCTTAGGAAGAACAAAAAAAAAAAAGGCTCCTTTGCCACTCGGCCCCCACTCAGATGAGATTTACCCTGAATAGCAGGAACAAAAGTTCAAAATGCACCTTTGCTGCCATCACCCTTTTTGCATATACTCTAGTATGGTCTCTTCATTGTGTTTTACAGTGATTAGTTATTCTCTAGCTAGACTTGTATGACTACCAAGAAAACATATGTAAACAATAAACCAGTAAACACGACCACACCGTCTTTTTGGTAAATATTTATTGTAAGTTTATTATCAAATTTTGGGTTAATAAACAGATGTTACTAAAGGTTTCAATGATGAAGTACGTTAGGATGGGGACTCAGTTTATACGAAGGTTAACAAAATCACACAGGCATGACAGTTCTACCGGTGGCAATTTCCTCAGGTTAAAACATGCTTTGAAAGGCCTTATTACAAACAGATTTACTTAAGACAGGACTTGACGAAGGGTTTCCAGGCAACTGTGCAGCTGCTGAGGATACTCGCCCACCAAAGCTGAAACTTGGAGAGATTTCCTTCATCAGATGGAAGGGGCAATATGAAGGACCTTTATCGGAGTCACCAGCAACTCTGTACATGGCCCCCCCTGGAGTCAAGAGACTGAGGACTGGACTGCTGCTCACACACTAGAGCCACACTAAGATTACTGCCCGATTCAATGTCATCATGTGGGTGATGGGCTGCTTTCATTTCACATTCTACATTTTAATTACATCCTTCAGTCCTTTCCCTGTACACCGAGTATAGTCACTCCTCAGGATTGTCTATTCCTTAATGGCAATGCCACCTATCAGTGGTCTAAAATAAACTTCATCATTCCTTACAAATACCTGCCAGTTATCCCTTGCCCGTTTAATGCCTCTTCCCCCCCCCCCCCCACCCCTTCCCCACTTCAAGCTTACAATGTTCGGGATTCAATTAACTATAGATTTTTAAAGTTTAAAGTGAACAACACCCTTCTTTCGCTTTACGACCTAAAATATAAACTCGGTTGGCATGACACTCCAGAACTGCCTCCTCTTTACTGACTTCACAAAGCAAATGGCCAAATAAAAAAACAATAAAACGTTGTCAGTGACTCCTTGATCGCCTACAGTGCAAACACACTTCCACTGGACCTACCTTTTTTGTACATCCTGAATTCTAGTGCGCTGAAAGGTTGAAGACCACAGCCCTGCATCGTGAGTGTCTAATTTGAAAACACATTTAAATGACTTCACATGTAGCACCTAGTTATGTGAATGCCTATTTTTAGGTCTGGACTGACAGACCAGCTGTTGCCACACATTATGTGCTCAACGGAAAAACAGCTTTAAGAAGCACTACCGAGATGGGGGCTTTGGCTCTACCCACATGCTGATTTCCTTGAGTAAAGCATTTGATTGGGCAGAGGTTGAATTGTTATGCACTGTGTTAAAGCCAGTACAAAGATATTTAGTTACACAGATTCTCACAATTTACTTTATTAGGCAAGGGCCTTGGTTACTCTCGATGACAAACCCTGGAGGTAGACAATTTGCACAGTTAGAATTCTTATTAGCCCCCCTACAAAAGGACATTATATTTTGATCACAAATCTAAATATACACATATTTATAATTTGATGATATGCTGAATATATCAGTTTTTTAAGGAGACAAGCCAATTTTAAAGGGAATAGGTCCGATTGGTTAATTGGAAATGTCATGTCAGATGCCAGAGGTTTGATCTATTTATTATGAAAAGCTATAATAGGCAGTAGGCCTGACTTGCTTATTATAAAAATCGGTAGTTAAAACCATTATGCCTTGAAGGGTGGATTGTTACTGCACTTTGTTAAAGCCTCTGCCCGGTTATTTAATTACATTGAATCTCAGACAATCTTAGTAGGCAAAGGTTTAGGTGTTAGTTACCCCCCCCCCCCCTCCCCCGTGGTATATGATGATATGTAAAGATTACATATCTGGCAGATGCTGTAGTAAAAAAAAAAAAGTCATTAAAATACACACATCTATACACAAACCTTCACATAAATACATAGAGGAGTTTTGGGACAGCCTGCTTCTGCCAGTGGCATGTAATAATGTAACTCACATTCTGCATCGACCCTTTGACAGCATACAGCATGACAAATAGGTCAGCCCACTTCAGTCATTGGCTCAGTGGAACTGATAATGGTGGAATTTTGCTTGATCACTTCTGCACATCTGCCTGAATAGGAGGATGCCTTTGTGCCGGGAATGATGGGCCAGTCATTCCGTTTTTAGTTTCTTATTTTATAGGTCCATTTTCATTTCTTTTCTTTAATATTTTTAGGTCTTGCCTGTTGACAGCGCATGAGCTATCAACGCAAGGGGCATTGTTTTCAATAAGGAGCTTGGAGCCCGCTTATTGCTTGCTGTTTGTTGGCTTCATTGTCACTGTTATTTGCTGTCTCACAAAGGGCCAACGCTTGCCGATTTCACTTCCTGTTCTTTCATTTGGAGCATGGACCAAGTACAAATTAATTTAGTTTGAGTAGTATCCTTCCACTGTCCAACCACTGCTTGTGCTGTGACTCAGGTACTATTTGTTTTCTTCTTCTATTTTCTTTCTTCTTCCAGTATTGCTTTTGGTTGCTTCACAGTCCTCGCTTTCTTGTCATTTGCACTCCCCGCCTTGCTTTTTACCCCCTCACTCCCATCTCCTATCATTTTTTATTTTTGCTGCCTTATATAGCGCAAACCCGACCCAAATGTAATTGGAGCACTTTACTTGAGCACTAGTTACATTATGCAAGATCACATTCATTTTTAAGCCACGAGGAGATTAAGTGATTTGCCCAGAATCACAGGCTGGTGAGCCAAATGTTAAGACTCAAATCTGGTTTTACCATGCTCTGCCCCAGAAGAGCTTAGTGACTTGCCGCAATTGCCATGCCACCATTAGTGTCGCTGTACACGTAATGGATCAGCTGCTTTGTGGTATTTGCAACTCTCACAATGCACTTTGAAGCAAAGAGCCTCTGTCAGCAACACATTCTCGGTGAACTAAAAAGGCGTCCAGGACTTCTATATCTTCGTATAGACAAGCTACAATGGCATTTTGCTATGATCAGTGAGGACTAGTTTTTTTTTTCTGAAATGCAGTGCATGCAATCCCCTTCATCCACGTTGGGAGTTTCTTAGGAATAAGTGCATTAAAGGCATATTCAAGGGTCAAATCTTGAAGTGGTTCAGCTGCCTAAACTGCTTTACAAGCTGGCCCTTTAAGCGGACCAGGCAAAGTCTTTTTAAAATTGGCTGTTTATCGTACAAGATGCTGGCCTGAGATTTAAATTAATTAAATTAAGGCCAAGTCCTTCTTCTAATTTGTCAACTTGCAGTAAGTGGTTTGGAGTTTAGGCGATTCCACTTCGTAACAGACCTATCTAAGAGCGTCTGTTTACACGATATCGGGATGATATGGGTTTAGTCTTTCCATTTAAATGCCTGTATTCTAATTCTTTTTACAAAGGCCATTTTTTGTGTTATTAAACAAATCCCATAAGGTCAATTTAGACCATCAAACATTGAGGATTCATTATACATATTATGTGCGAGGTATTTGTATAGCACAGAAACATAGCTAAAAGATACACATTTTCTGCATTTCTGTGTGTATTTTAAACATTCCCAGTTAAGTTTGCCGTGGCAAAACATTTTTAGACGAACACTTTTTGTGAGGGACCCATCAAGAGTATATAAATTGGGGAATACTATGACAAATGTGAGTGAGCGTTAAAAATCCTTTGTCAGGGGTAGTAAGCGCTATATAAATACAATTACAATTAACAAACAGTCCCTCTAATAGTTTTCAAAGTTTGATGCATTCTTCTACATCAGTATTTGTTGAAGGGCATGTTCAGCCCTCTAGACCTTATTCTTATTGGAGTTTTCACTGAAATGGGAGGAGTGGGTCCACAATCTATTATGTATTTCAATTTTTTTTTGTAGGTACCAGGATTGATCCTTGTGTTTTCTCTCCCTCTCTTTATACTGTCAATGTGTTTTGATCCTCTCGATTTCTTCTACTGGGATCTTTATGAGGACTTTACTTTGTAAGCTTTTTGGGCCATTTAGTTCTTGAGCATACTGTCTTTTGCGGTGTCTAATTTACTGGGGACTCTTTGGCTATCTTTGTTTGTTGCCAAACAGGAATGTATTCATCGGTTGCATTAATTGTCTCTTGTGTAAAGAATTTCTTTCTATTATTGTCATTAGCGATTTTGCGCAGCAATTTAACTTCTCTGTCTACATGCATTCAGAAGTATTGCATGTCCACTAGTTATGTTCCTGTCATACAGTCCAGGTGGAAACAGTTTATACTTCTTCCTTCGCAACTTAATTAAAGAACTCCTCAAACTAGTACTAACATAGTAGGTGTTACAACGATTTCAGAATCTGTGGTCCAAGTTTTCACAGTGCAAACTAAAGTGAGCCAGATATTTAAAGGCTAGCTTTATCAGAGATTTATGTACACATTAATTATTATTCAGTACCTTCAGGAGGTAAAGAAAATTGACAGCAATCACCAAACTGGAGAGACATCAGAAAGGATCAATAGAAATTCTCTTAACATTCAGGACTATAACACGTACGCACACGGTCTTCGAGGACCACAAACCATCTTGCCTTGACGCCATTCGGCATTTGTTGGCGCTCTACAAGTCCGTTTCATTCATTCATCATATAAGAATACAAAATAAATGAATAATCCAACAGGGAACAAAACAAAAAGCAAACACAGGGATGTAGAGGCACACTTATAGACTCTCAGGGTAGCAAGGAAGAGCAGTGTAAGGCTTGCTCAGGGGCGATGATGGTTAGACATTCTGAACTCTAATAAGGCACCCAAATACCCCTCAATAAATCAGTGTCCACTCAGTGCTTTTATTTACATAAAAATAAGAGTACTTTGTTACACACAAGGAACACTACAGCTAAAATATTTTCTGGCAAGGAAAACTATACCTATCTCCATCTGGTCCAAATGTATTACCCAGAATGTTGTTACAGCACTTATGCATGCAGTTAGTAAGGGGGACTACTGCCAATGTTCCACTAAAAATGGGGTTTGTGGACAACAACTGTGTTGTGTGAAACACTCTCAGTACAAGGCAAATATCTTTCCTAGAAGTGTGAGAAGCACCTCCAGCATAATGCAACTCTCATAGTCCCGTCTATTCTTCGCAGTGCACATAACTCTCTCTTAAGGATGAGACCAGTCACCAGTTATTTCAATATGTGCCTTTTTAGGTCAAAGCATGCTAGACAGCGCATGCACTACCTGTCACAAGACATTGTCATATTGTGGCTCATCAAGAACATGTAAGGGCTTAGAGGCCGCCCACTGATTACCATTGTTTGGCTTTCCTTGTCGCACAATTTACTTTCCTTCGGTAACGATATATCTGTAAGAAACATTAGTTAGTTATAGATTCCTTACCTTAGAATTACTCCCAGGCGTCAGACTGGATCCGGAAAGTTTTCGTTAGCAGTACCTCTGCGCGTCAGAAGGTGGCGTCGGTCGGCTCCGCGTCCGTCGTCGTGGTCGCCAGGATGACGTCGCGGCAGCTACTTAGACGCCGCCCTCGCGCGCTGACGTCAGTTCTGTACACGACTTTCCGTGCCAGTAACGCAGAGCCATGCAAGACACTGACCACTGGTGCACAAACCTAGGGCCCTGAAGGGATGTCCTTAACCCTAGAAATCAGTTCGCAGAACGGGGAGGATGGGTGGGGCGGTAAGGAATCTATAACTAACTAATGTTTCTTACAGATATATCGTTACCGAAGGTAAGTAACTTGTGCATCTGACAGAAACACGTTAGTTATAGATTCCTTACCTTAGAATAGATACCCCAGCAATACCAACCCCGGTGGTGGGTCTGCGAACCAAGATCACACCAGAAAGTCCTGGAGAACAGAACGGCCAAAGAAGCCATCTCTCCGGACTTGGCTGTCCAGGCAGTAGTGCTTGGTGAACGTGTGCAGCGATGCCCACGTAGCAGCCTGACAGATGTCGCTTAGAGGAACTCCCAAAGCAGTGGTGGCTGCCGTCGCCCTGGTGGAATGGGCGCGCAACCCCACTGGAGGCTCCTTTTTAGCCAAAGAGTAACAAGCCTTGATACACAAGACGACCCACCTGGAGATGGTCCGCTTGTGTACAGCCCGACCTTTCTTGGCGCCCACGTAGCCAACAAAGAGTTGGTCATCCATCCGGAACTGTTTCGTGTGGTCAAGGTAAAAAGAGAGCGCACGTTTTGGGTCCAGACGGTGGAGCCTCTCTTCCTCTCTCGAAGGGTGCGGAGGCGGAAAGAAGGTGGGCAAAGTGATGGTTTGGCCAATATGAAAAGATGTAACCACCTTTGTTAGAAAGGATAGACGAGTGCGTAGGACAACTTTGTCCGGATGCATCGCCAGAAATGGAGGCTTAGAAGAAAGAGCCTGGAGCTCACTCACCCTTCTAGCAGAAGTGATGGCCACCAGGAAAGCAGTCTTAAGTCTCAAAAGACGAAGAGGACAGTTATGAAGTGGCTCAAAGGGAGCACACATTAAAAAGGTTAAGACCAGGTTCAAGTCCCACTGAGGCATACCGAAAGGAACAGGAGGAAAGAGATGAGTTATGCCTTTCAGGAAACGATTAACCACAGGGGACTTAAAAAGAGAAGGCTGATCAGGAAGCCTGAGAAAAGCAGAAAGGGCCGAAAGATAGCCCTTGAGAGTGCCCAGAGCAGAGCCCTGCCGGGCCAAAGAAAGGAGGAACAAGAGAACCTCAGAAAGAGGGGCAGAAAGGGGATCCACAGCCTTTGCTGTGCACCATGCCACAAATTTGTTCCAACGGCAGGCGTATACCGTCTTAGTGGAGGGACGTCTGGCTGCCAAGATGACATCACAGACTTCGGGAGGCAGGTCAAATAACGTCAGCTGCCGCCGCTCAATCTCCACACAAGGAGGTGGAGGCTAGACAGGTTCGGGTGGAGGACCGTCCCCTGCTACTGCGACAGAAGATCCTCCCGAAGAGGCAGACGGATCGGAGGATCGATGGCCATGCTGAGTAGCTTGGGATACCATACTCTTCGTGCCCAATCCGGAGCCACAAGAAGGACTTGGGCCCGGTCGCGCCTGATCTTCTTCAGCACTCTGGGCAGAAGTGGTATAGGCGGAAAGGCGTAAAGAAGACCGCAACTCCACTCGCGATGAAAAGCGTCGCCGAGCGAGTGCCGCCTTGGAAATTCCAACGCGCAGAATTGCTGACATTGCGCATTCTTTTCGGTGGCGAATAGATCTAACCAAGGCTCTCCCCACTGTTGAAAGAGTCCTTGCGCCACCTCCGAGTGAAGACGCCATTCGTGATCCATCATGCACCTGCGGCTGAGCTCGTCCGCCCTGGCGTTCAGAGAACCTGCCAGGTGTTGAACCACCAGAGATATGCCCTGATGTTCCAGCCATGTCCAGAGATGCAGAGCCTCTTGACATAGGGTCCACGACCCCACCCCGCCCTGTTTGTTGCAGTACCACATGGCGGTGGTGTTGTCTGTGAACACCTGCACTACTCTTCCCCGGACAGAGGGAACGAATGCCTTGAGTGCAAGACGGATCGTCCTAAGTTCCAGAAGGTTGATGTGGAGCCCGGACTCCGCCAGACACCAGAGGCCTCCGATCTCCACCTCTCCCATGTGGCCACCCCATCCCAGAAGGGATGCATCTGTCACCACAGTGTGTTCTGGTTGGGGAAGGGAGAGGGATCTGCAGTTGACCCAATCCTGGTTCGTGAGGCACCACTGCAATTGTCGTGCAGTGCCCTCCGAGATCTGGACGCAATCGGACAGGTTCCCCTGATGCTGCACCCACTGGAAGTTCAGGTCCCACTGCAGAGCCCGCATATGCCACCTGGCATGATCGATCAGCAGGATGCAGGAGGCCATGAGCCCAACAGTCTCAAGGTCTTCCTGACTGAAACCCGGGATAGAGGCTGAAAGATCGGAATCATAGCCCGAATATCCCGGACTCGCTGTTCGGGAGGATAAACCCGAAACTGCGTCGTGTTCAGAACCGCTCCGATGAAGAGGAGCTTCTGAGAGGGAATCAGGTGCGACTTTGGCGCATTGATGGAGAACCCCAGCGAATGCAGGAGGTCAGCCGTAGTCTGGAGGTGGGAGACGACAGCCTGGGGCGAGCCCACCTTCAACAGCCAGTCATCGAGATAGGGGAGGACCGGAACCCCTGATCTGCACAGATGAGCTGCAACCACCGCCATCACTTTCGTGAACACCCGAGGGGCGCTGGTAAGGCCAAAGGGGAGTACGGTGAACTGAAAATGCTTGTGGCCTACCGTGAACGGCAGTAACGCTGGTGGGCCGGCAAGACGGGGATGTGAAAATAAGCGTACTGCAGGTCCAACGCTACCATCCAGTCTCCAGGGTCGAGGGCAGACAAGACCTGAGCCAGGGTCAACATCTTGAATTTCTGCTTCCGGAGGAAGTGGTTGATGTTCCTGAGATCCAAGATAGGACGCAGGCCTTTGTCCTTCTTGGGTACCAGAAAGTAGTGGGAATAACAACCATGACCTACTTCTGGGACAGGAACACGCTCGATGGCTCCCTTGGCCAAGAGAGCCGCAACTTCCTGTTGGAGAAGGGACAGGTGATCCTCCGATATGCGATGGTACTTGGGTGGCATGGACGGAGGGGTAGCCTCAAAGGGGAGGGAGTAGCTCCTTTGGACTATTTGCAAAACCCACCTGTCCGACGTGATGGTGCACCAGTGGGGGAGGTGATGGCGAATCCTGCCGCCCACTGGTGTTTGGTGGCCCTGAAATGTCGGACTAGGAGGGCTTGGAGGCTGCGGCGGAGGTGGACCGGCCAGCCCGCTGGCCCCCAGAACCACGGCGTTGGTTCCCACGTCCCCGGCTGCGCTGGGATGAAAAGGTCTGCGCAGGCCTGTGGCTCTGAAGGGAACGTGGTGGGGCACCCCTTCCATGGCCACGAAAGGGGCGAAAAGCCGACTGTGCAGGACGCAGGGTGGAAAGACCCAAGGACTAGCCCGTAGCCCACAAGTCCTTGAAACGCGTCAATGCACTGTCCGCCTTGTCGCCGAACAGGCGACGGCCATCAAAAGGCATGTCCATCAGAGTGTTCTGGACATCCCCCGAAAAGCCAGTCGTCCTCAACCAGGCGTGGCGTCTGATCGCCACCGACGTGGAAATCGTTCTGCCCAGTGAGTCGGCGGTATCCAGCCCACACCGAATGGCGAACTTAGCTGCATCTCTCCCTTCAGCAACAGCACGGGAGAGCACGGTCCGGGCCTCCTCCGGACACTGAGGCAGCACTTGCGCCACCGAGTCCCACACAGAGTGGGAATAACGGCCCAAGAGGCATGCGGTGTTCACCGACCGCAGCCCTAAGCTGGAGGAAGAAAACAACTTCTTTCCAAGGTGATCCAGCTTCTTGGATTCCCTATCCGGGGGTGCGGTAGGGAAGGCGCTCTGGGACGTTGAGGCTTGGACCACCAAGCTCTCACGGGAAGGGTGTTGGGAAAGGAACAAGGGGTCGCCCGGAGCCGGGCGGTGGCGTCGGGCAATCATCCTATCCACAGGAGCACCTGTGGTGAGCTTGGACCAAGTGCCCAAAAGGATGCCCGAGAGGGCTTCATTAAAAGGCAGCAGGGGCTCCGAAGAGCTCGCTGCCGGTTGAAGCACCTCTGTCAGGAGGTTATTCCTGACTGCCACCTTAGGAAGCTCGAGGTTGAGAGCCTCGGCCGCCCTACGCAACACCACTGCATAAGACGCTCCCTCCTCCGTAGCCACGGTAGGAGGAGACAGCATGCCAAGGTCTGGCGAGGTGTCCAAACCACTGGCATCCCCCAGGTCCTCTCTCCAGTCCTGTTCCAGCTGTTCTGTTAAAGGGTCACCTGACCCCTCCCAATCCTCCTCCTCCTCCTCCTCGTCCCCTGGGTGCCAATCTGGCCTAAAAGGGACTCCAGGAGTGAACAGGGGCACAAAAACCCCCGCCCTGCGCCGGATCCGGCGTCGGTCCGGCTCCATGTCTTCATCCGGAAGAAGGTCGGGGTCGACGCCGCCGGCGGTAGTGGTGCCGTCGGAAGCGGCGCCGGCGTAATAAGGTCAACCGGCGCCGATCCGGATCCAGGCCTGGATCCAAGGGGGGCCTACGGCGCTGGGGCCGGAGCCGCCGGCAATGAAGGTCCCGGCCCCCCAGCCGACTCCGCGGGGCCCGAAGGCGCGCCGGCGGGTTCGGGCCGCCCAAAGATGGCATGCATCGCCTCGTAGAACGTACGAAGCTGGGCGGGAGTCGCCCCGGGTCCCGGAAAGGGAGGGAGACCCGGAGACGACTCTTCGGGCTCCGCACGCGGAGCCGCGGAAGGGGCACCACCCGCGGGCCTCGTCGGGTCGGCCGACCGACGAGGAGAAGTCGAAGAGCGACGATGCTTCTTTGACTTCTTTTTGTGCTTCGACTTACCCGACCCCGAGTGCGAAGACTTCGATCCTGAATGGTGGTGGCTCCGCGACCGGCCCCTCGACCTCCCTCTTGACCGGGACCTCGAACGACTGTCGGCGTTCAGCTTTCGGGACCGCTCCCGCAAAGCCTTCGGCGTCAACAACCGGCAGTCGGAGCACGACTTGGGGTCGTGGTCGTGCTCCAGGCAGAAAAGGCACACGCGGTGCGGATCCGTCACCGACATCAGTCGGCTACAGGAGACGCAGGCCTTGAATCCTGGCATCCCTTGTGCACCTTACGGAGTCGGAAACTCGAAAAAGACGTCGACAAAAGTCGAGAAAAAGTTAGTCAAAAAATGACTGAGGTACCGCTCTTCCCGGATCTGCGCTGGCTGGCGCTGAAAAAGAAAGAACTGACGTCAGCGCACGAGGGCGGCGTCTAAGTAGCTGCCGCAACGTCATCCCAGCGACCACGACGACGGACGCGGAGCCGACCGACGCCACCTTCCGACGCGCAGAGGTACTGCTAACGAAAACTTTCCGGATCCAGTCTGAACGCCTGGGGGTAATTCTAAGGTAAGGAATCTATAACTAACGTGTTTCTTTCAGAAACTCATTTTCCTGCTTCTTATTCATGTCTCAGCCTGTCAATCTTGTGTTTGCCCCTTCCATACAGCTTTGCCTCTTTACATCTTTTTTGATTGGTTGCCTTTGCTGCTTCCTTTTGAATAACTTCTTTTCTTTTGTATTAAGCACTCAACGAGTGTACAAGTGTTTTCAAGCTGTCTCCTTTGTGTACTCTACTCCTGCGCTGCTGCTCTGATGCACATCTGCTTCTACCTGCCGCTTTCATGTTGTGCTCACCTGTGTGGCTTCCCCCTATCCTCGCCCTCCTCTGTTGCCTGCTGGTGCTTCCCCCAACCACTGTGTTGCTTCTGCACCATTCCACCCCCACATGTTGCTTCTGAGCCAGTCCCCCATGGTGCTTCCACATACCTGCCACTCCTCTTCCTCCCGAGTTGCAACTGTTGTATTCTCCTTAGGGTGTCCATAACAGGCTTTCCAAATATCATGTCCTTATATAGGCACAATTCGCCCTGCCCTTATATAGGCATAGAATCCCAGGCCTTATTTAGGCATTAAACCGTGCACTCCAAATACAGGCATGGTCTCTGACATCCGTCCACCCTAACGTCACAACGAGTTCATGAAGAACAGACCCTTAGGCTGCGGGAGTTTCCCTAGTCCAGGACTATTGATTTCTTCAAGGCCTCATATATTATGCATGAACCATTATTCCTTAGGGGTTCATCCATGACGTCTTTCGCTACCCAATTCACGTCAATGCTAACATTCCTAAGGTACTCTCAGGTATAAATATACCTTCCCTAGCCCTTGTAAACTAGAGGAGACCTCAACTTCAGAGGAGCCCGTATCCCGGCCTGACGCACTGAGAAGACGCTGCAATTCCCTGCACGCAGAGAGCCCAGCTTCCAGTGATCTGACTTCCCTTGCGGAGTGTTGGAGTTCGAGTCTGGCAAAGAGATTCCAACCTCTCTCATTCTTCAGGTATGGAGCTGATAAGAACCTAGAGGGACTCTTGGCATACTAGGCATACTAGACTAAACATACTCTTAGTATACCATAGTAAGGAATACTTCACCTATTTCATACCTCGTCCTACACCTAGGTTAGGTTAGGTACATTGGGGTAGAACTAGCTGAGCACCGCATCGTAGGAGTACTCGCATTTTTAGTCTGTGTTATTTATGTAACAGCATATGTACTAAAAGATAATGCTATCGCAGTATTATTTATTTCTACTGCTCACCATATACATTATTTATCTCGCATACTGTGTTGTGATCGTAACAGCACATTATATTTACACCAGAAACAAGATTGTTCAATAAATCTTTTATTGAAACCACTCGTCTATTATTTCTGTGTAACTCTGAGGAAAACTAAGCATGCACGACTGAGCTGAGTGAAATAGTTATCTATTGTTTCCACGACTCTGGGACACGTTCTGATTCTAAAAGGGAAACATATTGGTCATGTTTTGCGGCTGCCAGAAACTACTCCCTTCTTGTTGTCAAGGAGTTTCTAGTGGCCTCTGAGCTAGCTGGCACAAGTAATTAAGTTTAATATACTCGATAGGGACATACCGACCTTAGTCCTATGTCAAACCTATAGGATATATTATTCCAATGCGCAGAGCCTATTAGGGAAATAGGAGCTACACTACATGGCGCCCAACGGTTTGGTTAGGCAGTAATTCAACGTTAGATACTGAGTAACTCAGCCGTGCTATTTTCTCTCAGAGACCCCTACCCATATACTCCAAAAGACGTCTGGAGTGGGCAGGGTTAGGTATCCACCAAGGCTACATAGGGAAGCACCCTATATATTAGCTGTTTGGTTTGCTCAACGTTGAAGGATACAGTGTTCCACAATATTGTGCACCTTATCTTTGTTCCCTTGAAACTTGTTCTACATTTTTCAAACAAAAATGCCTGACGGTGACAATGAAACCGGAAACGGTGGAGCTGCGGCTGATCAAGCCCAAGCAGCACTTTTTAACCTTACAGGTTTAAATGAAACCGAGGAGGGTGTTATAAACATCCTTCAAAACATAAGAAGAGCCATAACTCTAAAACTTATAAAACACGGCCTATCGCCAAGAGGAGGTAGAGCAGTTTTCGTGATAGAGGCACATGAATCATTTCAGACAGAGGTATTCTATTCATGGGTACTACTTCCGGAATGCAATCCAACATCACAAACATTTCACTTCTACAAAGAAGATGATCTACCAGAGGAATACATTCCTTTCGAGGATATTGAAATTCCATTAACATACCAAGAGCATCAGCTCTGGTTTAAAGGCGCCCTAAAACATCACAAAAACATCACCAGGCTCGGTCCACTAGGTAGACCAGGAGCAACATGGCCGATTTTAGCCGGCTACACACCTCATCCTGAACTGGATATAATGACAGATGAGGAATTACATACTCAAATAAAAGAGTTAATAAAAATTTACAGACAATTGGTCCAATATGTCATGCAGACTTTTACAGTCCGACCACCATTGACATATCCAAATCCAACTCCCCAACAGGGGAATACACTAAAAATTACACCACAGACTCTCAATTCAGTCATGGGTAAAATGCCCACAAAACGTGAGCAAATTCAGTTTTGGATAGCTCAAAAAATTACTCAAATCGAAGCAGTATTTCCAAATACTAGCCCGCATGAGAAACACAGAATCCTAACAATCAGTTTACCAATGGGGATCACACCACAACTGGAGGACTGCACCACATGGGGTTCAGTCTTTGCTGCCATCTATACTAAAACACATGGCATTCCGTCAATTGCGGTAATACCTGATGTCCTCAAACAAATTCAAAATGAATATGGGGCAGAGCCTGCTCTAAATTTAGGTATGAAATTACTGAAAAATTTCGAGCAAGTCTCAACAATAATATTATCTAATATTAAAGGAGAGGCAGCAGCAGTTGCGATCCGCCAAAGATTGAGGGAATTCGATGTTACAGAACATCAAACTGAGCTACCCAGAATAATTGAACAATCTTATGCAGAATTAGGCAGAGATAGTTTGGGTGGAAGACCACTGAAGCCGAAACTATCTGAAAGTCCTGAGAAGGACTCAATAAAACAAACTCCTACATCTTCTAAAAAGAAGTGGGAGTCTACTAAACAAAAATCAAACGAGAAACGTTCTCAATCCCGAGGTAGGTCTCCTCAAAAGGAGCCCTCTGAAAGGAGGTATAACCTCAGGAATAGGGATCATTTGAGAAAACCTGATAGGTATCAAGATACTGATACACGTTCCTCTCGTCCCTTTCAGATCTCACCACGGACTTCGGAAAGAAGAGGACGGACGGAACACAGAGAAGAACGCGTGACATCGAAAGACGACAAACACGCTCCAAAAAATAAAACAAAACCTCAATTCTCCAAAAAGAAGGTAGCAGGTCTGAAGATCAGACATGCCGAGAATACTGAGATCACAACTCAAGAACGGAGAATGGGCTCAGACCATGCTGGACAGTGCAGCAGAAGTCACAATAGTTCGCCAGAACGTGAAGGAACTTCTGGAGATAGTGGACTTGAATGAGTACATCACAGTTGAGACTGTAGACACCAGGGTTAGTACTCCACAAAGGTTATTTGAAATAACACTCCGGATGGAGGGAGACAAACCTAGACAAGTGAAAGCACTTTTTGGGGAAAGACGATCAAAGGGCTATGACATACTTCTAGCAGAAAAGGACTGGCCACCACAATTTGTCTGGGAGTGCCCACAATGGCGAGGACATTATTATGCCTGCCTTCTCCAACCATATTCCAATAAACCTAAAATATACATATGCCAGGAAATGGGCAGTAGCCCAGGCCCCAGCATTGTATAAAAATCATGTAGGATGGGATGAGGACTCACCTTACCATAAAATACATCTGAAACATGAACCAACTGCACAACGGCAGTATCCTATTAAGCAAGAAGCTAAAAAACAGGTCAGGGAGATCTTAGATCAACTTGAATACCAAGGGGTGATTGAAACATGCACCTTCTCAATGAACAATCTTTGTTTCCTGTCTCCAAACCAGACAAAACATATCGTCTAGTTTTGGATTACAGACACCTAAACACTTGTTCTAAAACTTTTGCAGTGCAAAATGCACATAGCACAGCATTAATGAATAACATTGTGCGTAAAAAATATAAAACCACATTAGATATCTCAAATGGTTTCTTTTGTCAAAACATAGCACCTGAGAGCAGGTACTTAACAGCATTCTCCATAATGGGGACCCAGCGTCACTTTTGTCGACTCCCACAAGGGTTCAAGAATAGCCCAGGTATATTCTCAGTGAGGGTAATGGAGTTACTACAAATTTATGACAATGAGGCATTGTCCTATGTCGATGACATTTATCTGACAGACGATGACCTGGAAAAACACTTGAACAGGGTGAGCACCATTATACTGGGATTCGCCTCTGAGGGTTACAAATTCAACTTTAAAAAGTCCAGAATTGCCCATCTCAATGTCCTATTTCTAGGATATGAGCTTTCAAGTGAAGGCAAGAGCTTGGCAGCTAACTTTTTAGAAAAGTGTGTGCTGCTCCAACCTCCAAAGACGCTAAAAAATTTACAATCCATCCTGGGTTTCCTAAATTTTGGCAGAACATACATTTTAAACTACGCAGAAAGGGTTAAACCTCTCTACGCATTAATCAAACCTGATTTTTAAATCAAAAACGGGACACAGGAACACACAGAAATTTTGCGTTCACTCCAGGCTAACATGTTAGCAACACATCACTTACAAA
This sequence comes from Calotriton arnoldi, assembly GCA_963921515.1. Lineage (NCBI taxonomy): Eukaryota > Metazoa > Chordata > Amphibia > Caudata > Salamandridae > Calotriton > Calotriton arnoldi. Next base: position 1,526,701 of record CAWUFW010003599.1, read on the forward strand.
CATGCGTAAGTGAACGTAATTTGGTGATCCGAATAATTTCGGGTCAATGAGGATTCACCTACTTAACTTTCAATGAGGGTGAGAAAATACCAATAGTGTATAAATCACACTTGTACACACAAGCGGAAATGCGCTTCAGTTCAACTGAAAAAATTCTAACAGCAGTTCAAACCGCTGTAGCAAAAGAAAGAGCCTTAGCCCAAGGGAAACGCATTATTATCGTAACCCCAGTACCTGCTTTAGAAGCGGTTACAAAAGCAAGCATTCCAAATGCTAAGGCATTACATCCCAGATGGATTCAATGGGTTAATTCTCTTGCTGCAACAGATGTTGAATATATTTTTGATCCAGATTTAAAAACACAAGCCTTCCTGCAGTATGAACATGAATGTCCCCTGCCTACTGAAATTCTGCCTCTCGATCAGTACGAATTCATAATTTACACTGACGGATCCGCACAACCCGCAATAGGGGGTAAGCAAGCTTACAGTGCAGCGTGTGCTATCGTTAAAGGTCGCATGCGAAATGGCATCTTCAGACCTATGGTCACAAAAACGCAGTCTCTAGGAGATTGTACAGCTCAGCGAGCTGAACTACAAGCATTCAAACTGGCACTTGAAAGTACAGATCGAGAATTCCCCACACTAATCGTGTGCGATTCCTTTTACTGTGTTCAGTCGTATAATGAATATATACAAAACTGGCTTGAAAATGGTTTCAAAGATGCAAAAGGTGGCACAATAAAGCACAAAATGCTTTGGGAACAAGTAGTTCAGTTGAAAAACGAACTACCAAAGGCTCACGTGATCCACACACTGAGTCATCAACGTGATGGCGTTCACGTTGCAGGGAATTCATTGGCTGATGAAGCCGCAAAGGGGGCTGTACAAACGGCTTCCGTAGCTGCGATCACTCGTTCAAAAACAAAAATAGACGGTGAGATAATGTTGGCTGTCAATGCATCAAGCAAAGGCAGCAGTGCAGCGTTACCAAAAAAGTTTACACTCAAGTACTCTTATGTAATTGATGCGAACAACGTTCCTTTTGCTCGAATCCCTGGAGTGGGGGATAGGGTAATACCAAACATGGAACGTAGAGCAGCCTTGATTTATGAAACACATTTGGGGGAAGGTCTGTCACATCAAGGGATCTCAAACTATCTTGACTTTAAAAGAGATGTACTGGTGGCCTGGGATGAATACAGAAATTCACATATTCGTCAACAACTGCTTAGACTGTAAATTACAGCGGGAGAGCCACCAGACACCATGCTGCGAATGCGGCAACCCAGTGCAGACACCATTGTTAGACAGCATAAGACTATCTACGCACCTGCGTCCTACTGGACAAAGGCATTCCCACAAATACTGAATCTAGGTTCCTATGGTTATGGCCTCAGCGCTCAGCTGACGCTCGAACTGTTATAAAAGATTTGCGAGTCTTTATCGGCATATACGCAATAGGCACGCTACATTCTGACCAGGGTCCTGCGTTTAGCTCTCAGGCTTACAAAGAGGCCATGGCCAGTCTGGGCGTTGCATTGCGGTACTCCTCTCCATTCCATCCTGAGGGAAATTCGGTTGTGGAAAGGAAAAACCGGGACATAAAGCAGTCTATAACAGCTAGAGTATTAGGTTCGGGTGACGGGTGGGGCAAACACCTAAGTGGAGTTCAACGTGCACTTAACAACCTGCCAAGAAGTTCTCTAGGGGGGGGGTCACGCCATATGAGGTCCTATTTGGGACAAGAATGTGGGTACCAGACTTAGAAAACGTAGGCACAGTGGTGGAAAATAAACCCTTTGATATCAAAGATCGTTTGGCTGTTTTACAGGACTTAAACAAATTAAGAACGAAACAAAGCAACGTATTCCTACAGTCAACCACCACTGGGGATCAACCGGCTGTCCCAGCAAGGCCTGTCTGGATTCCAAAAGTTGGGGATCTAGTCAGAGAAAAAATTGCGGACAAGAAGGAATTTGGACCTTCTTACAGACAACCAGTACCTGTCCTAGCAGTTCAAGGAACAAGAACAGTACTTCTGCCGCCCCTTGCTGGAAGAAAGGAGAAAAGTTTTGTGTCCATCGACCTCATCAAACCACAGTATGTGTCCAATACTAAATAGTAGACCACGTGGACCCCGACCTAGTAGCAGACGCACTCCTCTTGCTACTATCCAAGAGGTTCATACTGAAAGACTGATAACAATCGAGAATTCAGCTGAAACAAATGAAGGACTAAGCAACAACGCTATGGAACTCATCCCTCTTGAACACCAAGTAACAGTTCTTCCAAATACACCTGTCTACACCAATGTGGCACGTGATGAACTGGTTCCAGTGATTTCTACGAATCCTGATGCAATTCCAACAATTGACAGAACTGCTTCTGGCTATTTCATAAACTTTGATACGTTCTCAGAAGATCCGAGTGAACCTGAAACGACGCCAGTGTCATTGAAATTCAAGCAGCAAATACAAGACTTTCTTCACTTTCTGAAAAAGACTTATTTGGTTTCTCCATGGATTGAACTCTGGATTACATCTGGACTTTTTGTTTTCCTGCTCTGGCTAGCTTTGGTAACAACTGTAAGCGTGCTTATAAGTGGCAGATACATCCATGTGAACACTGAAGGAAAAGACGTAAACGTACTTTTGAAACCTCATAAATCTTCCCATCGTGAAGCAAGAGACTTGTCATCAGTGAACATCACAGCTGTTCCTATACACGACGGTATAGTGTGGGACAAAACAGATTTTGATATATTCGGTCCAACAGAAGAGTTGAACATTCCACATTTGTTTAAAATTTCACTAAGTGATCTAATCACGTCCAGTACCTATTCTGATGATTGGGACTTTGAGACTGTGACTGACATTATGTTTGACCTAGAAAAATCTGCTGCATTTTCTAAAAATGAATATTTAGAGGGTTCATCAGACTATGAACAACTGTATTGTTATAACCACTATGGTCATCATTATTTGCATAAAACTGCATATCCAAGAAATGTATTTATGTTTAACCAATGGGAACATTGTCCTACACCACCTAAAGGTAGTTCAAAAACATTTGCTAGTAAATTTCCATATTTTTCAGGTTATAATACATCTGATCCAGAAATGTTTTACTATAAAATGTAAACAAGACGGGTATGAAAATTATGTTAACGAATACAAAACAGATTTATTCTGCATTATTTAATGCCCAACTGTCTAGACAGGGTTTCGACTTTTGGAAAGAGACAATAGACACAAAAACTTTGTGGGGTACTAAAGAATGGCAAGTACAAGGGATAGAAGCTTTATTTAGAGCCTGCATCATCCCTGAACAAATAATGTTTTTGAATGAAACTGTCCAACAAACATCTTGTCTTGGATTAGCCAAGATCAAAGAGATGAACACACCTTCTGTACCAACTCCTGCAAAAAATAATGAAACACAGGCAGTGGTGACAGTTGAGAATATACTACAACTCAACAGATCTAATCTTGATTGGAAAAATGGTTGATCTGGCCCACAGACACGAATAACTGTCAGGAAAGATTCCTGAATAAAACTCAGGGTTTTACCATTCATAGGCCAGACCCAAGATACGTCCAAAGACAACATCCGGGGGTAGTAACAACATACAGTGTAGGGAAATTATGCCTCGATTGGCTGCATACATCTACACTACAGGATGTGAAACAACACTTATCCTTACTTGCAAAAGACGCAGATCTTAGGGATTTCTTGCTTGGATCAAGAAAACCGCGTCAAAAACGTTTCATATATGCCGGCATCTATGCTGCATACAATGAAGCATGGAAGGTGTCACAGATAGAGGCCGCAGAACGATTACGTGAACTTGATCGTATTAATTTAGAGAAAACACTCTCTGTGGTTGACAATGGGTTAACAACTTTGTCCTCCAGAATATATTCATTGGATGGCATTGTATCCTCTGCTATCGACATACTAGAACAAGATTTGGCGATGTTACAACAAGGCCAATCTCAAATACGTTCTATTATGTTATTAAGCTGGACGCTGCAATCTTTGCGAGCGGGCTATGTGCCTTGGCGTTTCATAAACACAACGGCTCTGTTTCCAGAATACAATCTCACTGATAAACAGATCGAACTGGCACAAAGAGGAGCAAAGTATACAGTGCTGAGCATTGAAGAACTGGAAAAGTTACCATTCACGGTGGCAGAAAAACCAGCTACAGAATGGCTTATTCATGGCAAAATTACACTACCTGTGACTACTTTTCAGTTTCAGTATTGCCTCAGACAAATGCAAGCAGGCAAATATGAAAGGTTGGGTAAGGAATACATTAAGACATCTTGGGCTTTACCGTATACATATAGATGTTGGAGTGGGGATCGTGAAGTGTTTTTAAGCGGTAGAAACTGTAAACGTGCACTAAGCGGATCACTTGTATGTCAGGACATTTCCTTGCACGGGGCATGTAATGGTTCTGTGGCAAATTTGTCTTGCCATCAGCAGGGTACACCAGCTGCTGTGATTAATCCAACGTTTGGACAACTTTCTAATGGGAGTTACCTCATGTTGAATGATCAGAGTTGCTGTGGCATGCTGCCAGGCATCCCATATCTAGTAACGGTCACCTCCAGGGTCACTTGCTGTATGCAAGTATTGTTTGCCCCAATAGACAGTCAGGGAGTCGCCTCTATGGCCTTCGCTGAACGTCTCTTTTATAAGATTTGATACTTTAAGCAGAATGAAAGCCATGCTTTTACAACAAACAGTGCCTTTGACCTCAGCCAAAGAAACCTATGATCTGCAAATTGCAAGGACTTCGGCTGAGATACAGACTTTAATACGTACAAACTGCCCTATACATTTCGTGGAAATGATAGGACGAATTTTCAACATGTTTGATACAACAGGATTTGTACATGTATTTAAGGGCATCTGCTCGGGTCTGTTAGCACCTTTCCAGGCAATACTCTGAATCATCCCGAACTTAGCACATTCGGTGTTTGGTGGCATACCATTAATTCTAGCACTTGTTGCCGGAATTCTATTTCTCTTCCTGCTGTTGCGCTATGGCCAGCCAGTTGGCCGACATCACTCCGAGCAACATGGAGACAGCTCTCCTTGAACGAAAGTGCCGTGATCAAATAGTACAGCTTTTGGGCATAAATCGTCTACGGGACCTTAATACCACATGGTTTCTGTCCTTTAGACCAATCTGGCAAGATTGCATCTTACCTGTTCTACGATGCCTGCTATGCGGTGTAGAATGCGTGTTGGACACATGTCTAACATTTCCATCGGATGCGCCAACGGACATCGATACTCTGCTGGACCAGATAACGGCCCATGCTATGTGTTGTCCCCAGCGGCTTCCTATCCTGATGACAGCATTCATTGAGATCTCACAGACGCTTCCGGCTGCTGCTGAGGTACGAGAAAGAACTACAGGCACACAGGTAACAACGGACGCGAACATTGCGACAATTGAAAGCAATGCTTCACATCTCTGTGCAATTAACCTGCTTCACGAGGTGTTCCAACTCACACCAACTACAGTGGATGATGTTTTGTCTATAGAAATAGATGATCTAATGTTTACACCAGACCCGTAAACTGACTCTGATTCGGCATACAGTGTTCCAGAAATAGAGCAACAATTTGGCCTTCATTTTTCAAAAACTTGGAACTCTACCAAAATTTGAACTTTTTCCCATTTTTCGAACGAAAATGGTACTTCAATCTGCTTAAAGTAGAACTAGCCTTATAGTACAGACTTGGTGGTCCTTCCACAGACATTTAGTCATCTTATGTGTCTAAAAACAGTTCATTTGATTTTCATGACATGAAATGACTTGATTTTTTAACAACTTATCGATCATTTTCTGTCACATGTAAATATTACTGCTTACTTCATTCCAATTGCATTTATTTTCGAATTTTATGCCTGAAATGATAAGCAATGCTTCGAATGTACAGTACCTTTTTGCATTCTAATATGTTTTTTTTTTTAAATGCCTTTTTAAAATGGTTTTATGAAATATTTTAGAAATATGCGGTACTCCATTTTTATGTTTAGCATTTTAAATGTTTAGCATTTATGTATTATCGTATACACGAAAGAGGAGTGGGTGTTGTATTCTCCTTAGGGTGTCCATAACAGGCTTTCCAAATATCATGTCCTTATATAGGCACAATTCGCCCCTGCCCTTATATAGGCATAGAATCCCAGGCCTTATTTAGGCATTAAACCGTGCACTCCAAATACAGGCATGGTCTCTGACATCCGTCCACCCTAACGTCACAACGAGTTCATGAAGAACAGACCCTTAGGCTGCGGGAGTTTCCCTAGTCCAGGACTATTGATTTCTTCAAGGTCTCATATATTATGCATGAACCATTATTCCTTAGGGGTTCATCCATGACGTCTTTCGCTACCCAATTCACGTCAATGCTAACATTCCTAAGGTACTCTCAGGTATAAATATACCTTCCCTAGCCCTTGTAAACTAGAGGAGACCTCAACTTCAGAGGAGCCCGTATCCCGGCCTGACGCACTGAGAAGACGCTGCCATTCCCTGCACGCAGAGAGCCCAGCTTCCAGCTTCCAGTGATCTGACTTCCTTGCGGGGTGTTGGAGTTCGAGTCTGGCAAAGAGATTCCAACCTCTCTCATTCTTCAGGTATGGAGCTGATAAGAACCTAGAGTGACTCTTGGCATACTAGGCATACTAGACTAAACATACTCTTAGTATACCATAGTAAGGAATACTTCACCTATTTCATACCTCGTCCTACACCTAGGTTAGGTTAGGTACATTGGGGTAGAACTAGCTTAGCACCGCATCGTAGGAGTACTCGCATTTTTAGTCTGTGTTATTTATGTAACAGCATATGTACTAAAAGATAATGCTATCGCAGTATTATTTATTTCTACTGCTCACCCTGTACATTATTTATCTCGCATACTGTCTTGTGATCGTAACAGCACATTATATTTACACCAGAAACAAGACTGTTCAATAAATCTTTTATTGAAAACACTCGTCTATTATTTCTGTGTAACTCGGAGGAAAACTAAGCATGCACGACTGAGCTGGGTGAAATAGTTATCTAGTGTTTCCACGACTCTGGGACACGTTCTGATTCTAAAAGGGAAACATATTGGTCATGTTTTGCGGCTGCCAGAAACTACTCCTTCTTGTTGTCAAGGAGTTTCTAGTGGCCTCTGAGCTAGCTGGCACAAGTAATTAAGTTTAATATACTCGATAGGGACATACCGACCTTAGTCCTATGTCAAACCTATAGGATATATTATTCCAATGCGCAGAGCCTATTAGGGAAATAGGAGCTACACTCCACAACTGATAGAGTGAATTTCCACATTTTGCAAATTAAACACATTTAACTGTAAAGTGCTAACCTCAATGCTGAATAACATATACACATTTAATGCAAAATTTGTAGTAGGTAATCATAGTTAGGCATTATAAGCAAACATGTGAATTGATATATTGCAATGAATTTAATTGCCCAACTGCTGATGCCATTTTGAATGTTTACTTTACACGTTAGGGCTAAGAGGCATGTGTTCGCGTTTAAACTGGTTTGCACGAGATGTTTTTTTCTTTCTTCCCACTGCTGATGCTGCAGTTTTCCAGACGTCTTCTATTAGTTAGTGAATAGGCATTTGTTATGTATTAGACAACTGATAGTGAGGTTCTCACTGGGAGGAGAGGAGATGGCAGGAAGCGCGACTCGTGGAAAGAACTGTCTGAACCACAAGATTCTGTTCAAAGTAACAAACCAAAGACATGGTTGTGTAGTCGATTGTGAAGATGTAAGAAACTGGGAAGTTTACCTACTTCCAGAGTTTCGTGAAGGCGGTTTGATTCGCTGGAGAAGGGAATGGGAACAATTGTTGCAATTAATGTTTTGATTAATTATATTAACGTGTGTTCCCTACATTAGGAGGAGACCTTGCTGCAGACCGTAGGAGGTAAGCCTTGGAGATGCATGCTGACTTTCAGCTGAGAAGACCCTTCCAGCCTCTGCTAATCTCCACTACTTGAGTGCCAAGGCTTCATGCCTCTGCATTGCTATTCTCTCATCAGAACACTTCATTTTGGGTTCCTGAAACTGACACATTACTTTGCTTGCTGAACATAAATACCCTTTTATTCCCAATCTTCATTAATTTAGATTAGGGATTTTCCTTTATGGAGCACACTTGCAGCATATTATGTGTTTTATTTGTAATTCTTACCAATGTGCTATTATATCTTATTTTAAAATATCGACTTTTGGATTATTTTAATCTGTAATAATGATGACTAAAAGTTTAAGTACTTACTGAACTAATTATTGTTTTGAATTAATTTGTTAATAAACCCTTTAAACTCACACTAAGTCTCTTTGTTGATTCCTGTGACGCCCCAATTGGACTTCACTGTTCATGGTAATTGATGTAAATGATAGCTCCCTATCACCTCTCCTTGTGACTAACAAAGGACCATAGATCAATGGTGAGGTTATTTGATGATTATAATCATCAATTAAGTTACAAGAATCTCCGCTCCGGCACTCCCATGGCTGGTGTTGCTCCTGCTCCCCCCTTTTGCGCATTTTCTTTTTGTTACTGATCCAAGTCAGATCGGTAGCTAAAAAGACAAGCGCTTGCAACAATTTATTTTTTACGTTTTTAGCCATTCTGCACAGTATCAGGGATGCTGTGTAGTTTTTCTACAAGCAGTTGGCGAGCCAAAAAGTCTCAAAGGCGAGACCTATTGCCGTTGCCAGTGCTTGTTTTGTTTGTAGAGATCCCTAGCGCCCCCCACACCGTTCTATTGGGAAGCTCTCTTGCTGCTTCAGCTGCAATGCATTACTTTAAGATTGCCACTGTTTCTAAACCAATTCTTTTGGAATGTATTGTTACCCTTCGAAGATGGTTGTGAGGTTCAGGAGTATTACATCAGCTTTCTTCGATATGTAAATCAATGACACACTATACACAACACTATTCCAAAATGTCTGCCCACTGTGATGCTTATTGAGTGCTCACCTTGGGTTGATATTAGCATAGTGTATCCTTATTTTATTGCTCCAATGTGGCCAGTACATCGTTTTTAAACTTGGAAGACCTTTTGGAACTTTAAAACAACAATACAATATGTTCAATACCGTGGAAAGGCGGTCTCCTGTGCTATTTTTAATTTTCTTTTTTATTTCAAACATATGCCTGCAAATTTTAGGCAGCCTGTTTTCTCGTTTCTACTTTTATTTTTATTAATTTATCATGCATATGCTAGTTGAGTTTTTGTATGAGTTTTACTACGGATGGCTAAGTGGGTGAATGCAAAAATAAGTCAGTGCATGGATGAATGGATGCATGAATGCAAAAATGAATGACAGAATGCATGTTTAATGATCACTTCAAATGATGAGGTTGAATTAGAAGTTAGACCTATTGGCATTGCTACAGCTTGTTGGTCAAATGTGAGTGGCGTTCCTGTTGTCCTTTATTCATTGCAATATTGTGCTTCAATTACAATTGGCGCAGGCAGCTGCCAATATACAAACTAACGTTAGTCTACAGCTTCCAGTCTTTTTATTCAGCTTTTTTATCAAGCTATCCAACCTTTTCAAACCTTCAAACTATTGCATCCAGTTATGATGTCACTGTTTGAACCTCTCTCGTCTTTTCCATATTTGTAAATGCAACAGGCTGTAGCTCTAGTTCCCACGACAGTTTCTAAAGCTTATGCTTTTTCAAGCCCAGCCTAACCAATTTGTTTAGGCACTGGTTTTATGCAAGATTTCTGCAGAGAATGGGTATGGCCTAGAGGTGGGATTCAGTTTCTGTAATAAAAAGAGAAGAGGAATCTTTGGTTAGATAGAGTATCTACCAGAAAGAGCATTACCAAAGATACATAACTTATTCTTCTGATGGATACTTCTAACCGTAGACTTCTCACCTTGTGAATCAGTACCAAAGCAATGTGTCTGAGGAGTGGACTTACACCAGAAAGTCGTGCTCCAGGACCAAAAGGGCAAAATGACCTTCCTTTGAAGACTTGTGGCAAAAAAGGTTGCAGTATGGGAGCAGATGTATGCCTGACCTGCAAAGACATGCCACGACCAATGACACTATCTTCATAGACCCAGAGGAGTGATGCGAGGCTGAAAGGTAGGCAGGTGAATTGGAAAAGCCAATCACAAAGCAGAGATACTTCCTATTAGACTACAGGACTGGTAGAGCAAAGAACGCAACCTGCAGGTCCAGAGACACCGACCAACACTCATGATTCAAGGCTAGCAAAAGTTTCTGTGATGGTCATCACTTTGTACTTCTTCTTGAGGAACAAATTCAGTAACCTAAGATACAGGATCAGCCTTAAACCTCTGTACTTCTTGGGGGGCAGTAAGTACCACAAGTGACAGCCCAGTCATTAATTACCAGGAGTTGGGTGGCCAGGTAATAGTAGTAAAGGTTAGGCATTCTTAGACTGCCATCATAGGGAGCGTGCTGACAGTGTGCAAGGGCCACGCGGGGCCTGTATACACCCCAAAGGAACACAGCGGCCAGCCTGTCCAGGGTAAAAAACCAACGACTTGGCAGGCAAAGCGAGAGGTTCTGAAAGACATAAAAGAATCAGGGAAAGATCATCAATTTATGTAAGGCTATTCTGCCCGTTGGGTTTAACGGCAGCGTCTTCCATCTGCTTACGTCTTCTTTAGCCCTTTTAGTAAATGGGGTAAGGTTCAAGGCCCAGGTGAGCTCCAGGAGGAGTGTCACCCAGATTCCAAAGTATCAGAAACTGAGGTGTCGAATTGGGATGGTCGATTGCCATGCGGGACAGTCCTAGGAGTCAGTTAGGGGTTCTAAAATAGAGTCAGCCCTAGTTAACCCGCAGTCCAGAAGCCGCACCAAAGAGCTGGAGTATCCGAAGGCATCGAGGGCCCGTTGTTGCAGGGTCCGCCATGACTAGCAGGACATCGTCCGCATAGAGTGCAATGCGGTCTTCCGTGGCCTCCCCCCCCCCACTGATCTGTGCGCCACACACGACAAGGCGAGCCAAAGGTTCGATTGCAGAGGCATAGAGGAGGGGAGACAGAGGGTATCCCTGGTGTGTCCCTCTGCAGATGGGAAAGGGGCCTGAAATCACACTATTAATCTGGACTCGAGCCGTGGGGTTGGAATACAGCACACAAATAAGTCAGTGAAAGTGTGGTCCCACAGCAGCTCTTGCCAGCACTTACTCTAAGTATCTCCAATCTACAGTATCGAATGCCTTCTCAAAATTATAAGGAGCGAGGTCAAGCTGGATGGCATGAGGTGCCGATGAGCTAATGCCACATGAAGGCGTCGGAGACCGTGTCTGGTGCTTCTACGGGGCATGAAGCGGCATTGGTCAGGGAGAATAAGAATACTAAACACTGGTCTAAGTCAGGTGCCAATATCGTGGCATAGATCTTTACTTCGGTATAGATTGCAAATAATATTCCTAAGAATTCCACATCATATACATTAATCCAATGATGCACGGCACTGAGTATCATTATTTACTGTCCCAGATGCCTACATTTCCTATTTGACATACTAGTTCCAAGTGGAAAATCATTCAGTGGGTTTACAACTGTCAAAACTGAATGGCTTCCAATGCTGAGGTGGCCTGATTATGAAGGCAGAACTCACTATAAGAAAGAAAGGATTGTAGGAAGTTGTATATATACAGATACATAGGTTTTATTGGGACGCACTGTTCATCTGCTATGCATATTAGACTGTGTGTGAGAAAGTGCCTCTTTTGACACGGTTAGCTCCCCCCTTTTTGCCTATAAATGTATGTGATTTCGATTGTAGTGCACAGGATCCCTGCCAACCAGGTCCCCTGTGCCAGTGCTTCGTCCCTAAAATTCCACAATTGGCCCTTAAGTCCCTAGTAAATGGTACATAGGCACCTAGGGCATGGGGACTGAAGATGGTCCCCTAAGGATCCCTCACCTAGGCCATGCAGACTGACACTGCAGCATGCATGGTCTGGTGCAGACAAAATGAAAAAGTCAAAATGGCACATTGCCTGTGTGTCATGCCAACTAACACTGCCTAAGGTATAGGTAAGTCACCCCCTCTGACAGGCCTTACAACACTAAGGCAGGGTGCACTATAGCACAGGTGTGGGCATATCTGCATGAGCAAATATGCCCCTACAATATTCAAGTCCAATCTTAGATATTGTAAGTGCCAGGGAAGCCATATAGAGTACATGGGCTGGAAACTCGACAACTCGAGTTACCCAGCACCATGAAGGCTTTTCTGAACCCAGGAGTGTCTGGTCCCAAACTACTCCTCTCAATAACCCACACTGATGCCAGTGTGGGATTTATTGAAACATGTACTCAGAGGGCACCTCAGAGGTGCCCCTTGAAAACCTACTAACCCTGGTGTGGTCACAGACTGGCTTTAGTCAGCCTGCTACCACCAGACATGTTTCGGGACCCTGGGTCGAGAGCCTCTGTTCTCTGGGACCAGAGACAAAACACATCCTGGGCAGAGGTGTCACACCTCCTCCCCACAGGATGGGCACAGTGCTCGAGAGGGAACCGTCAAAGGCCTACCACATTTGTAATGCGACCCCCAGCATCTGCTGCTAGCAGCAGATGGCAGCCACTTTGGGCGGGAAAACCAGTGGGAAAACCTAGGAAGAATAGGTGTGTCCACCTCTGCCAACTCCACCCTTAAGGTGTGAGAGGTGAGGAGAAGCACATCTTTTAGTCCCTGCGATCTTGAACATGGAGAGACCCCTCGAATCAGGGCTAGGACTATGCCCCATTCCACAGAAGGGTGGCATAACTAAGGGCGAGAAAACAAAAGATACACAGATGATGGACAGAATGCAGAGCAAATCAAACATTCAGCCCCAGTCAATAGATCTGGGTTAAATCCATTGTTCTTTTGCTCACCATGCCACCCCAGTTTAGACCCAGCCATATGCAAATCAGTCTTGACCCTGTGCCTCATTGGAACAGTCCAGCCCAAACTGCCAAGCCAGATCCTCCCTGGACCGGAAACAAGCATCCTGGTACCGGTTTCGGTTAGTACTTATGAGTATAGGGTAGATTTTGTAGACTACTTAGTGAAAACACTAGGAGGTTGGTTAGATGGTAACAATGTACATGACTTTGAAGGGTTGTATAGTTTGATAATGAAGGAGCACCTTTTGAGTAATTGTCACCAAGAGAAACTACATCAATTCCTGGTAGACCTAGATACACTTTCTCCTCAAGAATTGGGGAAGAAGGCAGACCACTGGGCCAAGACAAGGGTGACCAAACACAAGGAGACCAAAAGATAGAGGTCAAGAAGCGCCCAGGGAAAGAGGGTAATCCTGCAATTAAAGAGTCTTCTTCGGGTCCCCAAAAATCTGCTCAGGAGGCTGGGCCCAGAGACTCTTAAAAGCCAAAGAGTGGGTACCAGTCGAAGATCGGAGATCCCAAGAAGGCTTGGTGTCATGACGGTAGGTCACTGGGGCACCGAAATGGAGACAATAGCTTAAAAAATAAGAAAAATGCCTCAAATCAACCTGGATCCCAGGAGTGGCCTGACTAGGTCAGTGACCACACTGAGGCAACTCTAGTCTTTGAGGGAGGGGTAGACTTATCCTCTGTTGCCTGGTCCACTAGTATGCACAAATACAGGCAGTACCTCTTGATTAATGGAACTAGAATAGAGGCCTTGAGAGATACTGGTGCTAGTCTCACCATGGTGACCCAGCAACTGGTTCACTCAGATCAGTACCTCATTGGAAGGACCTATCCATTCACCCATGCTGACAATGTCACAAAGATCCATCCCATGGCTATGGTATGTTTTGACTGGGGGGGATGGAGTAGCTGGACCAAAGGAAGTGATCTTATCCCCAACCATCCCTGTAAACGGTCTGCTTGGAAATGATTTGGAGATTTCCCTTTGGGCTAAAGTCGAACTGAGGACACATGCAAAGATGCTAGGGCTCCCAGAATGGGGTTTTGTTCAGAGTTTCATAAATCCATCCTCTGGAACTGGTGTGTGATCTGGAGCGTCTCCCTGTAGTCACACAGTCCTCAAGGGAAAGACGCAGCCCCAATGTGCCGCTCGCTTCACCGTGTAGTTGAAAGTCTGAGTATCTGCAGTATGATTACAAGAGATGACCAAAATTGGTTACATCACTCCCTATTGGAAGTTCCAGGTAGGGGAATATTGACATTGTGGGATCTGTAGTCGTGATAAAGGCCGATTGACCCATTTGGGCAGATAGACAGCAGCCGAAGCATGTTGAAGTTCTTGCAGATAGGAGGGATGTAGGGATATTACCACTGCCTTATCACCGTCCTTTAGATTTTTTTTTATCTTGGCCAGAAAATCCAAGAATAAAGTTTTGTGGGGATATTCCAGAGCCAGTTTTACTCACGATCACATTGGAATTCTACACTGCAAGATCCCTCAGACTTATGCGTTTGCATTGTCTCACCTTCCCCTTTGCTCCATCCCTGGCATTGGTCTCTGCAGGGATGTCGTTTGCAAGCTCGATGTTGAAGCATGCCACTACTAGTGGGTGAGGGCAATTTTAACAAACTTTGTGTTTTACCTGCTCACACTCATCCTGGATTGCTTTTATGGTCTCCTTTTCCTTTGAGTGTTTTAGACACATTATATGATCAGATGTCACATACCTGAGCTAGCTCTCAGTCTGTCAATATGTCAGGTGCCAGTCATCTGAGATTTCCCTCAGGAGACAATAATCCATCATCATAATTTCTGCTTGATTTATTCTAAAATTGCTAGCAGCCCCGAGTTTCGTGCTTGATGGCATCCACTAATTATATTGAAAACCTATACATGCAAGATAGGAGTTGAGTTGTTACTTATTAAGTGCAAAATATGCCATAAGGCTGAACGGACTAAAAGCATAAGCAAAGATATAAAGATAATCAGTAAAATACATTAATTTTAAGAGCTTTCCTAAACGTACAATGGTTTTCTATTTTGCACAGGCCAAGTAGAGTATATTCCAAATAGAGGAAGCAAGAAACGGGAGAGAACACCCCTCTCTACCCCACCATTTCCCACACCCCCACCAAGCCTTTCTAAATCGTCCACTTTAAGTAGCCCACAATGGCCAGATTACAAGTAGCACAGTACTGATGGGAAGCAAACTCCACATCAGTAATTAACAGTACTATGCGGTAACAACCCACCAGTACTATGCAACTACGGGTTAAACCTCAAGGAATGGGGGTTTACTGTGCGGGCCTGATTTACCAGGTGGTATTCCCTTTTTCCCTGGGGTTTAACACATGCACTTACCATTTGCTCCGAGCAGGTGCTAAAAGTGAGGGTTGTGGAAAACTGTGTTGTAAGGTAGGGGTGGAGGAGGGTGGTGAGGAAGGTGAATGAAGGAGTGGGGAATGTTTGCTGGTGGGAGGGCTCGTGCCTTATCTGAGATTTCAGCAAAGGTCATGGAAAGGGTCCAGGCTACAATGCAGGCTTTTTCCACAGTCATTTTACCTGCTGGATTTTCCAGCTGGTAAAATTAGGTTTGTTGTTCCCCCATCCAGCAATCCAAGTGCAGGAGCACTGGACCTCTTATAATTGTGTGGACAGGAATCCCACACGGGAATTCCACTCTGCCCAGTTCCCAATCAGGCCCATGTCTTTTATGGGCACCTTGCAAGTGTGTTGAGGCAGAGATAGCGTGAGCAGCAATGAAAAAACATACAAAGCCTCCGGATGCAGCACCCTATCTTATATTGTGTGCAATACAGAGGGCAAGCCAACAAATTAACAAGGAGAGCTGACACAGAGGCGGATCTAGCTGAGCCAAGGGCCAGGGTTTGACAAATGTTTGACATGTAAATCATGCAACAAACATTATGTAAAAAAATGATAATTTCTTTTCAATATTAAAAAATATATATTTATTTTAACATGCTGAAACATTTCAACTTAGTACTACATAAGATTTGATCACTTTCTTTAGATGCATTTATTAAAAGTGATAGTTGTTAAATAGGAACCCAGAAACACTTATTTCTCCCAGCCTGGCGACAATGTCATCAGTGAACTAAGAGGCAAGTCAGTTCTCATGTGCACCCTAAATGTGACATAGATTCTTATTACACATAGACCAAAATCATAGTTTATTAAATCAAACACAGGAGAGTTTTTAGTACAGCACACACCCTGAACTTGCATACTCCAAAGCACTCTAATATACAATGCAATAATGAAGAAAACAGAGGCACAGTGAAATAAAATATACGCCTAGGATCACACAGTTTGGTCAAGTGGGAAAGCCAGGATCAGGTTTTTGGGCTTCACATTTCCACTAGATGGGTATCTTTTTCTCTCTCATGTTTTACGTTCAAGGTTAATGCTTTGTCTTTCATTCTTGGCACATAAGTTTTGAGTACACATGAAAGCTCAGCTTGTTTTGGTCTCGAGGGTCCATGCAGACCTCAAGCTGACCCAAAGCATATCATTTGCCTTGAGCCTTTTGGTAGCTCACCCACCTTTAGTTTAATACAATTTTAAAATAATGACTTGCATATTCATACTGTTTTCATTAGCAAGATGGAGTCATGTAGCGCTATCAATACACAAAACGCTATTCCCCAGTGCACCTACGAGGATTCCGTTTTGTGACTGTCTGATTTCACTCTCACACACACACACACACACATCTACAGCCACACCATTAACCAATTGAGTGGTCTTAACATGAAATAATTTCTCTCCACGTACTTTAATATGCGCTTATTTTTTTAATTTAAAGTATGTGGGTTGAATTATATGCATTTACCTGAAGGTGGAAGGCCAACAAATAAGTTGAAGAATATTTTGTTCTCTTTAAACTAGGACTCTGACTCCAACCCGTCTGCACTTAGGATCACAGTTTCTGTACTTAGTTTATCTCTGGGTGACATGCAAAATTCTTTGTTCTAGGCCTTCATTGAGGGCCCATCTCTGATGCAGACCAGCACACCTCATCTAGAGAACTGTGTGTGCATTGGAAGCTGCATGTTGACGGGGGCAACGAAGCCCTTTTAGCCCAATCGGCATCGGGTGCCTGCATATAGGAAACTTTAGGCGTTGAACTCAGATTTGCAGTTACAGGATTGGTTTCCGGTGACGTCACGCATGCGCTACTCACAACAGTACCTATGGTCACGCAGTGAAAAGCACTCTTTTGGCAATGATCGTTTGTGAAGAAGCTGGGTTCCCTCTCTTAATTGTACTCCAAAACCCTCGGTCTGCTTTACAAGTGTAGAGGGGAAAAATAACATTCAGTTGGAATCACCAGCACAAAGAATCAGGACTCCGAAGAATCACAGACTCCAGGTTGTCAAGTTTAGTGGGTTTATTACAAAGCCAAAAACAACTGGACATACAAGCACCTCAAGACGAGGTTGTAAAAATACATTGGAACTAATACAAAGCCAAACCTACGACCGAAATTCAGCTTCTGGAGCATGAAAAGGATGACAAATTCCAAGACCAGAACGCAGGCAATAAGTGCCCCCACGTCTAGATCGATCTTCATTGGAGGTTCGTAAGTAAAAAGCATCAGTCTGTCCCTACTCTACCACTAACGTGACATCCCTGCTTAGCATTCCCCAGGCAAGTGAGGAAAAGGTGTCAGTGCGTGAAGACTTCCTGAGAAGTACACTCACGTTGTATGGGTCAAGTAGCCAAAGCTACAGAGCTCGTTCTAAGATGCTCCTTCTCTCATCATCGATGTCCTCTCCTCTCCTCCTTCAACCCCCGGGGCACTGCCCCTAATTCAAACACCAAAATCTCTTAGCATGCCCAATGCTCGTCTTCCGATCACCTCATCCAGCTGGGTACTCCTCATAAGTGAATTTCCAGTTAGTTTCGAAACTCCCATCTCCTGGCTCGATGACCTTGATTCCCAGGCCTTCTCCAGTGAGAAAGAACACCGTCCCACGTTATCAGCGCTTTTTTGGGTAAATGTATTCTTTCCTCCCCTGAGCCTAACTCCTAAAACAAAAGGTTATTCTAACTAACAAAGACTGGTTTCTCCACCTGCAACAGAAACGTGAGAAAAGAACAAATCCAACATGCACATGAAATTCGAACATTAACTCCATGAATAAAGAGCACCAGGTAGAGTACATTCAGGCCTACAAAATCGGCCAACATAAGAGAATAATACATAGGCCTCCTGAAATTACATAAAAATGCACTCTTGCACTGTGCATTTCTAAACAGGTTACATGGGCACATCAAATGCGTAAATAAATGCAAACAGTTAGCACAAATCTACACATTAATATTTTAAGCTAAACACACAAGTATTGCAACATTAATTGCTTCACGTTTATATGAAAAATATACCTAGCACACCACGTTTCACTTTATTACAGTACACATTCTACTGTTACAGGTTAACACGACAAAGGAATAAATGTAGGTGCGAACTACTCATGATTATAATGCACCCCTACAAATGAAAGAGCACTATCACGCTCTATCATTTGTGAGAAGTACAGTTGACAATATTAGAAAAGCTACGCACGTACATCAATACCACACATTTCATCAAACAGAAGAGTTATGTACAGAGAACAGAACCGCGAGCAAGGATTGTATTACAGCACACACTAATAGGCCGAAAAAGAATAACCGTAAACCACGAGGCAGCTTTTAAATCACAGCTCCCCGGCCAGGCTGGAAGGTGTTCAAAGGGGTGGATAAGAAAAGCTCCTGCATTGGCGATAAGTCCACAAAGCTTCGATTCACGCCTAAGAGCTTGGGGATGTCAACGAGATGCAAAATTATGGTCACACAATGAAGTCAGGCCAAAACTGGAAGACCGAGACTCAGAGTTCACAAAGACAGCAAAATATATGTATATTTATTTAAAAAGTGGAGAACCCGAGTGTGCTGGAAGATGTGCTCAGGTGCATTAAGTGGGACTGGCCGACTTCATCACCTCTGAACCGATGGCTTTGGGTATTAAGTGTACAGTTCTCCAAAACATTATTCATTAGATATATTCATTCTGACGGCTAGATTCGAGTACTTTGTAAGTGTGGGGATGTTTTTTGTTCATTCGGGAAGTGAGCCTGGCATGCCATTCCAGAGAGATATTGTTTTTGCCTTTTTCTTTAGAGGAAGAGGGATCTGGCAAGGTACGTCAGTGAGGCAAGTCTCCAATGCTGTGGTCTTTGTGAGCGCACCAAAGCTCCACCAGGAGTTACTGAGTTTCTGTGCGGACGTCATGCGTCTGTGTAAGAAGCCATCTTCTGCTGTAGCTGTCAAGGAAGTGGACTGGTTGTAGGCAGGGCTTTAAGGGGGATGAAAAAACTAGAGGGTCTCCCATAGGGGCATGGCAGATGTATTTAAGGGCGTGGTGTAAAACTCTTAAGCTAAAAATCTGACCTTTGCATAATGTGCCGCCCGACTGGTATTTTGCTACTTCTGTCCATTCATCCAGATATGTAACACAACAAGTAACATTACGCCTACAACAAGACAGAACTATTGGCTTTGTCAATGGTTGTAAATTGCATAAGATAAATAAGCAGCAACTATGACTTCGTTGTATACAATATTGAAAATGCCTCAGTTCGTGCGGGAGAGGTTGTGGCTAAGGCTAGAGCTACCGGGTTTCGAGCTGAGAAAGCAGGTTCGAGCATCACGTCGGCTCAACATTCTGTGATTCAAAACATAAATATGCCCTTGTCTAATGTAACTGGTGCTCATGTTTGCTCCAAGTGTGCGCTATTTAAAACTGAAAAACAAGTCTCTTTGAAGTTACATCAAGCAGTGACGGGTGGTACTACTGCAGAGTTAAGCCCTCCCCCCCCACTTCCCCACCCTGAAGGTAAAAATGGAGCGCCCCGTAGGGACCCGTCTCAGCGCCTGCTTTTGACCAAGGCCCACTTAAACCTCTGGTTGTAGGTCTGTGTTGCTCCCAATGCTTAATTTGCAAAAGAGTGAGTGCTAGTGCCCAAAGCTCTGCTCTGAAACCCACGGTTGATGCAATCAGGTCGGCCTTTGGCATGGGCGAACCGGGCCCATGGCACCAATCTTCAGAGGGGCACACAGAGTGGTTGCACTAACGTTACAAACAGCAGCAGCGTCCCCTCGCTTGTAAACACAAAAGAAGTCCCCCCCCCCAGTTCCTCATTTTATTTACCAGCAGCAGTGAGGGCGACAAATTTCTTTCTGCCCAGGGTGGTATCTGAGTGAGGGCCGGCTCTGAGTGCACTTAAATGTTGGAGCGCTGAATACCAAGGTTGGTAGTCTAAAATCTACCTCATTCTTCTTGAATTCACTACCAGACACCCTGCCCCTTTATCTCGCTCTTGCAGGTTCCCGATTACTCCTTTTGTGATGGATTTTCCGTCTTTCTCTTCCCCAGTCTTTCCTGTCTGATGCGGAAAAATAGGGTCCTGTAAACAAAAATGAGAGCCGGTGCCCCCCACCGGCTCAAATTAAGCACTGGTTGCGCCCCCTGAATTAGTGGAATCAACGAAAGTGCCTCAGGTGATTCCACACGTGATTGGATAAAGTGCTTGTCAGTGCTAGTTGTGCATGCTGTGTAAATGCGAGGAGTATATGTTTTTGCAGAAAAGTAGGAAGCAAATGGTTAGGGCGTTTTAGGTGAAATTGGTAGTTTGCTGCTTAGCTTGTTTGCCCCCAGTATACGTGTCTTTCCTTTTGAGACGGTGCCATGGGGATATTGTAAGTGAATTGGAAGGAGGGAGACAAGCAGGAGTGCGTTTGTACTTTGTTTCAGTTGTTATTAGACTATCGTCATCGTCTCGAGTCGAAAAATGCCACACTGGAGGTTAAGCATGAAAAGGGAAGCAGAGCTCACGGGGTTAAAGCTGCTAAGCTTTAAACACTCCGTGACAAACTTAACCAAATACTCAAATCGATTGCAAGCTCAGCTTTTCCTTCTTAACCTATTCATTCAGAGCTGTTGATTTTGGTAATAGTAACAGTTGCTTTTTATAGTACTACTAAAGCGCATATCAGTGGGAATAAGTCCTAAAAAAAACTATTTTAGCGCCAGATAACAATTTCACATTATTTCTATGTTGGTTTGATCTCCTTCCGGCTTTAAGAGCCCTACGGATGTAGCACGACCAGAGAAACACAGGGAAAAAATTACAGCTATTTCTTGTCGTTTGCAATCAAAGGAGACCTACTGCAAAACGCAAATATTCACTATAAAAACATGATTTATTTCAGATTTCTACAATAACTACCAGTCTGAAGCCTTGCAGATGGTACATTCCTGTATTGTTTGCTATTCAATCTCAGTGTAATAGCAAGGTATTCCCTTTGTCATTCCAGATCGACTCTAGCCTGCTTATGCTTCAAAGCCAATCGCAATCTCACCCAGAGTACCAAGAGCCATTACGCCATTTTAACAGCACATCAGGGTGCTCTTTTTCCAAAGCATTAACCACTGCTATTTTTATCCTTGCATTTTTTTTACATATTTGTCCACCATAAGAAAATTAATTCTTAAACTTTTTCTACCATACTTTATTCACGTGTATACAATGCTGATTTCTCTCTCACTTTCTTACTTTAGAGTTTAAATATTTTTTGTTATAGCAGAGAGACTCCACACGGAATGTTGTCACTTCAAGAATATTTTAAAGTTCACATGTTCAACCATGTTGAAAATGTATCAAATGTTTTTCTTCATTTTGTATCTATGGCAAAAGCATTTGCTAACTTTCCCCGACCACGTGTCTGTTTTATGTAATACCTTTTAATGCATTTACTGTGTGCTGTATCGCAACGGTTTTTAATAATCAAGCAATAAAGATTACTTACTTAACTTTGCCTGAGAATGTTCTTGTCAATCCAATTTTCCTTAGGGGGATTAGCAGATTTAGGGCCACTTTTAGAGTTTGGAGGGCACTGAAATTCCTCCAGTGTTGGGAGGAAAATCTAAATACGGAGTAGAATCCATCAGCTGTATTTTTCCCACAATAATACCACTACAGGGAAGATATTCAGCTGGGAGACAGTCCTCTGTATTTAAAGTTTTTTTTACAGAATAGGGATTCTCAGTCCCCTCCGAACTTTAAAGGAGGCACCTAGTGTTTTTGGCAATTAAAATATTTCTTGAAACTGTGAAGTGTTTAGGTTAAGCATCTGTAAGTACATGCTAACTTATAGAATCATACATAGTGTTACACTCATGCTCCGCAAGGAAATTAGGACTTGCCATTTGTCGTACATAGATCTGGGAAGATGGCCTGTATGAATCTAGACACGTAAATCAAGAACTGCTGCAACCCCATGGACATCCATCCTGATGAATATCATCAACTGCTGTTAGTGGCTTTATTATCAGGAAAACATACTTGATTATCAATGAGGTGTATTTCTCACAACTCAATTCTTGCTGTTCATCTGCCCACCTATATATACCCCTTAACAGGGAGCGGAATCCATATTATTAAAAGTTGAAGTAGACAGATTTTTAACCAGACCTTCTATAAGTCAACCCACCTGAATCATTCAAAGACCTTCTCAACATTGACAAAACAATTAGGCATCACTCAACAGACAATCGCAAAAGTGCAGGAGGCATCATATGTGATCACATTCTGGGCTACTTAATTAATTTTGGCAGCTATAGTTTCATAGAAAATCGGGTGCTGTGCACTATAACACTCCAGTCTACCTGGCAAAAAAACTTGAACTATCTGGTTTGAACCGAGCTCTAAGAAGTTCGAATAACCTACTTCTGAAGCCTCAAAAATTCAACAAAAAGAGAACTTACAACCGATTCTTCTCTGGCCTTGCTCCAAGAATATGGAAATCTCTTCCTCCCGAAATCAGAACTAACCCCTCGATCCCCACATACAAAAAAGAAGTCAAAGAGTTGCTCCTGAATAGCTACTTGCAATAATAGTCCTGAAGCCACCCAAACATACTGTACTTCCTGTTTACTGCACTATTTGTAATGTTCTACAAAGCATTCTATACTGCCGTTTACCTCCCATGACCTGGGCTATTCTTTATCTTCTCCTGGTTATATTGCTTGCTTTCATGTACAGTGCTCTGATACCCTGATGGGTCATGTTCGCGCTATATAAAACCTTTCAAATAAAATAAATAAAAAAAGAAAAGAAAATTATAAACTATCTCCATGACACGTCTTTGAATCAGAGCACAATGAATGCCTCGTTTCAATCACTGGTTTACTGCCCTTTTGTGACAAGTTTAATATTTTTATCTATTCATAAAACCAACAGCATGGTTCTCTCTGCACAGCAAAAGCTACTGCTTCATAGCGTTGTTAATTACTTTTATTCGACAAGGAAACGTTTTTGGACAGTATGCTGTGCCAGTCTGTGTTTTTTAATCCCATTTAAAAGTGCACTTACATTTTTATTTATACTCATGATGGAGTTTGCTATGATGGTCAGTGATACATTACTGGTCTGTAAAGTGAAATCAGCAACTTTAAGAAAGAAAATGGTACAAAAAATGGTTAGTATTGTCATTTGGTGCATGTTCGATGATTTATCGTGGTCCCTTTCATTTTCCTCTGCCCCCGGAATTGGACTGAGTGAGGAAATTACATGGACTTATAGGTTCTGGACAGCTCAATATATCTGAAGTGGCAAACCAATTGATTAGTCATCAAAAAAAAGTTTTGATTTGATTATTTTTCTTGCGGTAATCATGAACTTCAGAATGAGCACATAAAAAGAAAACAACTAACACAGAATGACACTCAATTTTGCTCAACTTAACAGGCGGAAGTGGAGAAACATAGGTTCTCTAAACCTCTTCCGTGTTCATTTCGCAAGCTACCCTCAAGAGGTGTAATACCCTGTAAACGAGACGTGAAATGGAGAATGAAAGTCTGGCATGGGCAGCCCTGCTTGCAATGATTCTTCACTCCTTTGCTGTCAGCTTCCATGGTCTGCTGGGTGCACGCCAAGAGAATTACATTAGCATAATCTCTGCTATCCTACAAAGACTGACCAAATACTGCAGTAAGGAGGGGGGGGCTTCACACATTTTGCTGGCACGCGGGCCTGGGAAAGTAAACCGCCCACTGAAGACTTTTGTCTTGACTCTTTTCAGATCTAGGGTAGAATGGTACTGACTTCCGTCCTAAACCTGGGTGGATCCTAATATTTAGATTCTCATTACTACAACCTATCACCAGGATTGTCAAAAACAAACAGGACATGTTTTGACACTACACTGGATGTTCAGAAACAGTTTTTAAGCAGCAATTTCAATACTTGGGACATGCACCCCTCCAAGTCACTTGATACAAAAAGTCTCAAATCACGACAGATGGGACCGTGTGTACATGGTCACAGAATGGAATATCACCGACACTGGGCGAGAAATGAGTTTACACAAAAGCGAGAAACATTTTATCTAAAAACAGGTTTGATCCATGTTTGGAATGCTGGGGCAGCCTGCGAGCAGGACTTAAGCAAATCCTAGTGAGATCCGCGAACACCACTTAAGCCTTCTTCCTACACTTGACATATCAATGTCGAGCTTCTACCACTAAGCCCCTTCTTTCTGGGAGGTCCAACACGCTTTGCACAAGGCATCCTCAAACATCACAAGAACACTCTCCTTCTTTAGGATTGCTTGTTGGGCTGCCCAACACAAACACAGCGATTTACAGCTTATATAAACTTGAAGGCTATTCTTATGGAGAAAAACGAAGCAGCAACAAAACACGAAGTTAGGGTATAGTGTGGTTCCCTCTTACAAGCTCGGCACATTGATACTTCACCAGGTTAATAAATGCGTTAATAAATGCTGTAATCAGAACGTTTTAGTTACAACTCGCACATAAACCAGAGACGATTCACATGAAAGCACGGCCGTTGACTGACCAATCATAGACGTGTCTAGGAGACCGATTTCCTACAAGGGAAGCTATTAAAGTGTAATGCTGAAATAAGACACAAAAGCGAAAACGCAGACGAGTCTTCATCCCTTGCGTGTTTAGCATTAGAGAACTAGACTAAGAAGTGCGCATGACAGAACGGGGCTTATGTTATGAGAGCTTGCATAGCGCATAGCTGCCCCAGCCTATGCCGGAAAACAAAGGTAAGGAATGAACAACTTAGGGAAAGATGGTCAAATTAGTGTACTTAGACTAAGACAGTTGGCGATGGACAGAGATCAGGAAGGGGGCATGTGTGATGTAGCAGTAAAGGATCAGTGGAGAGATTACAAGAGCTGAGGTGATGTGAGACATGTTCACAATGCCAGCCACTGGCGATGTGCCTTGGTGACACATCACCATGACTGAAACTGCCAAGTACTCTGAGACGGAAGGATGACGGGCTAGAAGCAGGCAGGACACCATCAACTTCACAAATATTTTATTTTGTTCTGTTGTATCATTCCCTCCATTTCAGTTATTCAGTTATAATATTCCCTCTTTTTCCCCTACATCTCTAGCCGGCTCTTATCAAAGAGACTAGCCAAAGCGATTGAAACATCTGAGTATGCCCGTTACAAATTCATACACTAGCACTCTATGTGGTTCAGTTTGATGTTAGACACTTTCCCATTACTGAGAATGCCACAAGTGTGTGTAGTAGATGGCATCCGGCATATAATGGACAAGCCCAGGATTTTTAATGAATTATTTCGGGATTTTTGACACACTTGATCATGTCCTAAAGGTCTGAATGAGATGAGCTGGAGTTTAGAGAGTTTGGGTCAGAACACTGCAGGTCAAAAGTGGAATTTTCTACGCTGCGAACACTCTAAACCACTACCGAAAGTCACAGATGGAGATCCCAGAGCTCACTGTATCCATCTGCAGTCTTTTCAAGAAGAGGCCCAGACACACCTCTTTGTTCACTGTCATAGACACCTTGCATTGGTCTCACGGAGTGCATTTGGTTTGTGGAGCCGTTGGTGGCCTCTAGAAGGAATTAAAGACAGCAGATTGATACACGTTTATTTTTCTCTCCTCCAAACAATGACTTATGCTTCATATGTATTGTATTGTATTGTAATTGCATTTATATAGCGCTTACTACCCCTGACGAGGCGTCGAAGCGCTTTTTCGGCGAGTAGCACGCTACTCCGGAACCCATAAAGGATTAGTGTTGAATTAGTATAGTGAAATATGAAAGTGATTTAAGTGGTGGATAGGTTAGTAAATTATTTCGATTCGGAAGGATCACGGAAGGATAGAGGAGGGAAAAAAGGTTTGTTATTTATATACCGCTTGTTACCCCTGATGGGGTGTTGAAGCACTTTTTTGGCGAGTAGCACGCTACTCTGGAAACCCATAAAGGATTAGTGGTGAATTAGTATAGTGAAATATGAAAGTCATTTGAGTGGTGGATATGTTTTTCAGTTATTTGGAGTGAGAAGGATAGCGGAGGGATAGAAGAGGGAAGGAAGTTTTGTATTTATATAGCGCTTGATACCCCTGATGGGGTGTTGAAGCGCTTTTTTGGCGAGTAGCACGCTACTCCGGAACCCATAAAGGATTAGTGTTGAAAATTAGTATAGTGAAATATGAAAGTAATTTGAGTGGTGGATATGTTTTTCAGTTATTTGGATAGAGAAGGGTAGCGGAGGGATAGAAGAGGGAAAAAGGTTTGCATTTATATAGCGCGTGTTACCCCTGATGGGGTGTTGAAGCGCTTTATTGGCAAGTAGCACGCTACTCCGGAACCCATAAAGGATTAGTGTTGAAAATTAGTATAGTGAAATATGAAAGTAATTTGAGTGGTGGATATGTTTTTCAGTTATTTGGATAGAGAAGGGTATCGGAGGAATAGAAGAGGGGAAAAAGGTTTGCATTTATATAGTGGTTCCTACCTCTGATGAGGTGTTGAAGCGCTTTTTTGGCAAGTAGCACGCTACTCTGGAACTCAAAGGATTAGTGGTGAATTAGTATACTGAAATATGAACTTTGAGAAGTGAACATGTTAGTCTGTTATTTTGATTGAAATGGATAGTGGAGGGATAGAAGAGTGAAGGATTTAGACTTTTTTTCTGGAGGTCATAGCAGTAGAAAGAGGCTTTGGGATGAGTAAAAAGGGATGTGGAGGGGAAGAGTCATAAGGAAGAGTTTAGGAAGGCTTGTTTTGGGGAGATTGGTATAGTAAAAGAGGTGTCAGATGATGCAAGGAGGGGTAGAGTATGGGAGAGTCTAGAAACGGTTATTTTGGAGATCATAGTAGTGGTATGGGGTTTGGGATAAATGAGAGAGTGGATGTAGAGGATATATTGATAGAGGTATAGGGTGAGAAATAGGGTAGTGCATTGGAAAGAGTAGTAGAAAGAAGTTTGAGATGAGTCAGAAAGTTGGGGTAGAAGATATATTGAAAGAAGTATAGGGTGAAAAATAGGATAGTGCAGTATATCAGCAATATAACGCAGTCCCGGTTACATTTTGCGGACTTGTTTTTAGAAAAGAAAAGAACGTGAGCAAATGCCACACGTATTCACGCTGCCGAGACGAGCGCATGCAAATATACAACTGCAGCAGACAAGTCAGAAGACACAGACACCAAGTAACATGCACAAGGCCTGAGACCGCCCAGCTCTGAACACTCTGCATCTAGCACTTGGAACCCCCTAGACCTCCGATTAGAGGAAAGCAGCCCTCTAGGGCGTCTCAGTGGACAAGGCTTTTTCAGTGTTGCTTGTAAGCACTTGATCTTCTAATAGATTTTAATGCTTATATATCTTAACATTAATATATAAATTATACACCGCTTTGGAAGAATGTCAGGATTGCAGGAAGTGACCCGATTAGGGCCACCCGGGTCACTCGCGACCACCTCTAAGCCTTCCATACAAATGAAGAGTCGGTCAGACAGTAGAGAATACAAACCAAAGTTATTTATTAGTATATGCTCGAGCGGAGTCCGGTCTGACCAGCCTTCTCAGATTGCGCCAGAGAGACTGACCCCCGTCCACATAACAATACCAGATATACATTTCCAGCATCCCTAGAGCCCCGTCCAGACTGGAATTTTCCAGTCTCAGAGCTAACGAACAAAGGTCGTACAGAAAGATGACCTACCATCCTGAGACTGGGTACATGCTATCTTAGTTTCAAGGTTACTCTGCCCGTGCCCGTCTCTCTGAGAGTGGGAGCAGACCTACATACTGAGAAAAGCATGCAAAAAGAACAATCTATTCATTAGTGCAGCGAAGCTCAACCTTGAACACTAAAGAGAAACAATCGAGGCTGCTTTCTGCTGAGGCAACCAATGTAAGACAGAAGCTTAGTTTCGATCATGGTACAAAATGGCGGCTGAATACAAAATGGGGCCGCAAATGCCAACTTAACTCGCACAATGCTACAAGGAGGCAGCAGAACACGTGTTCCAGTTCAACAGACCCTCCTTTTAGCATTTGCTAACAATTTTGTCTAATGCTATGACTAAGAGACCAAAAACTTCTCACATACTAAGAATACCACTATTACATGTTAAAGCAAACATTATCAATATTCAAAAATACCCTCATCAATGGACATTAGGTCGTGGACAGCCTGCATCATCATGGCCGAAGACTTATCATCAGATATTGGGGCCTTTGGTGTGGGTGTCTTTTTTCCAACACAGTAAGCACAACAAGCAGGGAGACAATGTACACATAGGCAACATGTGAAGATGACGCCGGAAACCACTATCAGGAAGATAAGAATTTTTCACCCCCAGGACACTATTAAACCCCAGAACCAACCAGAAAGACTCCAGGTACCGTTCTCTTGGTGGATGTCAGATGCAAGCCTATGCAATTTCTGTATAGCAGCGGATACATTAGGGGCGTGGTCCGGGATGTAAACACAGCAACTGCTGCCGATGACGCGACAGGCCCCTCCCCTATCAGCAAGGATGACGTCTAACACCATCCTGTTTTGTAAAGCAACAAGCCTCGTAACCTGGAGCTCAGCTGTAATATTTGTCAAAATCCCTGCTGTATTATTAATGACCCCTTCCACAACCCTGGTAAGTCGACGAATGTTGAGGCTATTGGATATAGGGCCCCAAAAGGGCAAAATACCCTTCATAGCATCTGTAAACTGCTGCAGAGTGGTGTCTGTCTGGTCTATGTCTTCTGTGTTAATGACCCTCCTAATTCGGGACAGATGGACACTCTTACGCTGCAACCGATGGTCCTTGCGATAATTGGACGGTGCTATGTACACTGGGGGAAGGAGGAAAGAGAGGTAGCACACACCAGACCATCCCCTAGGAAGCCAAACATAAGCTTGTGATCCACAAACAAAATAGATATTATGCGGTGGGAGCAAAGGCGGGCTGTTATTCGTGCTTAATGTATAAGTGTAGTTGCAATTACTCTCACCCACTTTCACCTTCCCAAACCCTTGAACACAGAATCCAGCTGTAGTGTTAACTACTGGCACCGGTATTGCCTCCTCCTGAGTAATATTTTGCATTAAAAATGAACGAAAGTATTCAGTAACATTAAATCCTTGGAAATCCAACATTTTATTTTGAAGCCATGTTACATTTTTCTCTCTTTCATATACATTCATGCAGGCTGTTGGGGATAATGTGTCAGGGGTCCCTTGTTCTCCCGGTGTAAATCCTTGGTGGACACGTATATATTCTAGCACTACATGATAATCAGCAGATGTCATATTCATAGCACAAGAATGATAATGAATGTATACCATGGAGAACAATTCAAACCAGCCCTCGCAGCTGGCTAGAGAAGACATAGGCAGCGACAACAGGCTGTCACTCTTATGTGTAACAGAAGGGAGCAGGCCACAAATCCAGCAGTTTGTAACATTAGATGTATCACGGGCCTGATGTAGAGTTTGCAAAAATACATTGTCGACATATGTTTTTCTGTGTTCCCCTTAATGAGGGGCTAAGGTAACAAACGTATGCTCAGGGGGAAGAGGTGTTGTACCAATCAAAGAGTGCACAGGATATTTCTCCTCTAAGAACCATACTATTCCAAGAACTGTTATCAGGGAAATCAGAACATTTACTATGAAGACTATTTTACGCCTTGTAGACCAACTAGACCAACCAGATGCGTCCTGCCCGTAACGTGGGGCTGCAAAGGGCTGCTCCTCCTCCTCCCTAATGGGGCGACCAAATGGGTCCATTGCAACCAGAGGAAAGGACATATAATAAAGCCAGTAACAAAAGGGCAAAAGAAGGGCAAACGTTCCCAGTGTCCGTCAGATCCTCGCTGGTAGACTCCTATTGTTCATCAGTTGTTGGCGCTGTTAAGCACCGGCGGTGGAGCTGTCGGACCAGCTCTTGAGGAATCCCACGTCGCACAGGATGAGGCACCCCCCTTTCCAGGGGAGCACACTCGAGCAATCCTGTCCAATGTCCGAGCAATGCACCAATCTCGTCTCTCCCTATGCTACTGCGGCCTGACTTATCGAGTCCATCCCTGCTAATCTGACTTTTCCTTTGGTGCACTGTTCCTCCGTCGGGCCGCAGATTATACCTAGCTACTCCAGGGACAGAGGGGTCTGCAAACAGGGGCTCAGACACAGAGGGGTCAATGGCCTGGGGCTCAAGCACAGATGGGCCAGCAGACTGAGGCTTGTGGATGGCCCTGATCTCAGGAGGCACTGCCTCGTTCAACACTGCATCATTTTCTTTCTCCGTTTGTGCCCACGTCAGCCGAGCATCCTAGAAAGGAACAAAACGGGGCACTTGCTCTGTTTTGGAGTCACCTACTCCATCAAGCACCCACTGATCGTAGGGTAAAGGGAGAGGGACCTTGCGGCAATGCTGAGTGAATCCAATTCTTTCGGCCGGCTGGCCACCTTCACGGCTGTGCGAGTAGCGAGGAGGACTTGCGTCGGCCCCTTCCAGCGCGGCTCCAAACTGCCTTTCCTCTGAAAATGCCTCGTCAGCACATAGTCCCCAGGCTGAATATCGTGGCCTGGCCCCTTGGGAGCTGGTGGCAGGGCTTCATGGATCTGTTGGTGAATAGAACGCAAGCTTTTAGTCAACTCATACAAGTAATCCACTAGCAAAGGGTATTCAATGTCGGAGAATCGACAGGGTCGCGGGACGCTCCAGACATTTGCCGGATGCCCAAACATGAACTCGTACGGGGACAGCCCTGTCCTACTGTGAGCTGTAGCTCTTGTAGACAAAAGAGCTAATGGTAAAGCATCTGGCCACTGCAATCCTGTGCTCTCCTGAATCTTTGCCAGCTTCAGTTTGAGAGTACCGTTGTACTTCTCAACCAGACCTGCTGACTGGGGATGGTTTGCAGCGTGGAATTTCTGTTTAATGTGCAGACCATCACACACCAACTGGATAACCTTTGAGTTGAAGTGGCTTCTGTTGTCACTCCAAATCAAACGGGACAAACCGAATCGAGGGAAGAACCCCTTCAGGAGTGCCTTTGCCGTCGCCGTGGCTGTATTCTCTTTAGTGGGGTATGCCTCGACCCATTTACTGAATGCACAAACAACCACCAATACATATTTCAGATTATTGACTCGTTCCATTTCGATGAAATCCATCTGAAGGACCTCAAAAGGGAAAGAAGGGGGTGCAAAATTACCAGGGGGTGCAGGGGTGCCTTTTCCAGGGTTATACATCATGCATACCATACAGTAATTTATTAAGTGAGCAGCAACCTTGGAAATATTGTCATTCTGCCATACAGGATCTAACAGTTTACAAAAGCCTTTCGCACTAATGTGGGCTGGCCCGTGCGCCATAGTGACCACAGGAAGGACATATGTGTCTGGTAACATCCATCTCTGCTTTCCCGTCTTGTCCATCCAACACCCATCCTCATCTAAACGTGCTGTGCTTTCCTGCCATACTGCTAACTCCTCAACCGTTGCCTCACTCTGAATTTCTTTCACATTGTCTAGAGTATCCTCAAACATAGTGACCTCGGGCACCCACCTGGCAGGACCCGCTACAAACATCTTTTTCATTCTTGTTCGAGCTGTCTCCTTAGCTGTCTGATCTGCAAATGCATTTCCTCTTCCCACATCATCAGTAATTGCCTTGTGGGCGCTGCACTTTACTATGGCCAATTTCTTAGGACATGTCAAGACGGTCAGAAGCCTATGTATAAGAGGGCCATGTTGGATACGCGTCCCATGTGAAGTAAGGAACCCTCTCTTTGCCCAGAGCCGCCCAAAATTATGGGCGAGCCCGAAGGCGTACTGGCTGTCATTATAAATATTAACAGCCAGTCCCTCGCTCAACTCACAAGCTCTGATAAGGGCGACCAGTTCAGCTGCCTGGGCGGACTGATAAGGGACTCGTGATGTCTCAACTACCGTATGTAGTGTAGTGAGTGCATACGCTGCAGTGGTGGTGCCATCTGGTAGTTTAAAACAAGAGCCATCGACATATAGTTCCCCTTGGGGGTCAGATAAGGGAACATCAGTCAGGTCTACCCGTCCCTTCATCTCTTCCTCTGTCTGAAAAAGACAATCATGTATGTCTATTTCCTCACTCTCAGAAGGGAGGGGTAGTAATGTGGTAGGGTTCAGAGTGGCACATCTTTTTATCTTGATATGCGGGGCAAAAAGAGTTAGCTCATAACCCGTCAGACGTGCACTGGTAAGGTGCTGTGTCTTGGTTTTATTCAAAAGTGTATCCACAGCATGAGGCACCATGACTGAGATCAGTATCAAGTACGAGCCCAGCCAATTGCCTTATAGAGATGGCCACAGCTGCGACCACTCTTAGACAGCTCGGGAGGGCTCTGGCGAATGGATCAAGCAAAGCAGAAAAATAAGCACACGGCCG
Organism: Calotriton arnoldi; assembly: GCA_963921515.1. NCBI lineage: Eukaryota > Metazoa > Chordata > Amphibia > Caudata > Salamandridae > Calotriton > Calotriton arnoldi. The sequence goes on from CAWUFW010003599.1 coordinate 1,559,480, forward strand.
TTGCTTACCTCCAAAGGCCTGTGTTAAAACAGAGAGCGCACAACCAGCTGTCTCATGTAGATACAGCACGAACGGCTTCCCATAATCAGGTGTGCCAAGCACAGGAGCAGAGCAAAGCGCAACTTTTAATTGCTCAAAAGACTGCTGACATTCAGGCGTCCAAGGCAGGGGCTCATGCACATCTTTAGTGGTTAATGTAAGCAAGGGTTTGGTTAGTAATGAATTATTAGGGATCCAATGGCGACAGAAGGAAGTGATGGCAATAAAAGCGCGCACATCCCTCTGAGTTTTAGGGATAGGCATTTTAACAATGCCGCTGATGCGCTCAGGGGTCAATCTCCTACCCTCCTTCGACAGTAGGTGCCCTAAATAGGTGACCTCCTGTCGGCAGTATTGAAATTTAGAAAGGGACACTTTATGTCCATGGTGAGCCAAATGCAGCAACAACTTAACCGTACTGTCTTTGCCTCCCTGTTCAGTGTCAGAGGCTATTAGTAAGTCATCCACGTACTGAAGTAATACATTACCTGGGGAAAGTGTAAGGGAGTCCAATTGGGCTTTCAAGGCTTGGCTATATATGCTAGGGCTCTCAGTATAGCCCTGAGGAGCTCGACAGAATCTAAAGCTCCTGCCAGCTAGGGTAAAACTGAACAGATGTCGGCTATCAGGATGGATCGGAATGCTAAAGAACGCATTCTTCAAATCAATGACAGAGAAGAATTTAGCAGAGGAAGGAATCATTGTTAGAAGGGCAGTACTGTCAGGGACCACAGGGAACTGAGGGCCCACTATCTTATTAACTGCGCGCAAATCAATCACAAAACGATAAACATCTGGGTGGTCATTGGGGAGTCTGGAGATGCCGTTTTCAGAATAGGAAGAATAGGATTATTAAACACATTCAACGCCGTCTCCTCAACTACCCCCGACTCAATTAGATCCTGTATAATGTGCAGCAAAGCTCGCTCCCCCGCTGGAGGTATTTTGTACTGGGGAATACAAGGCAAAATGGCATTGTCCTTAACTTTAATGGAAATTGGAGGAATTTGCAATAGTCCCACATCCGTGTCACCTGTTGCCCACAAAGTGGGAGGCACAGCCTTAAACTCAACAGGAAGGGGCGCATCTTTGGACAGACACTGCTTAGAGCTGATCACATTCGGTCCCATTGTCATGTAAATACCTTCCGGAGAGCAAAAAATGGTCGCATGCAACTTCTTTAATAAATCTAGGCCCATTCGATTTTCTCCACAATTTGATATCAATAGAAACTGTGAATCCACGGTAAAAGGACCGATAGTCAAGGCAAGAGGTTTAGAAATGGGGCTTACAACCGGTATGCCAGAAAATCCTACCGAAACATTATTTTGGCCAGACAGAGCTGTCCCGGGGACCAGCGAACGAGAAACAGAGCTATTCATTGCACCTGTCCACTAAGAATTTCTTAACTGAGCCTTGCAAATTTGCGGGGACATAAGGACCGCGCTGATCTACGGGTATCAGGACTGGTCCCTCACCCTGTCCCTGGCTGTCTTAGCTGTGGGACATCCCTGTCACCTCATCCAGATCATAGTCATCGTGATAATACGGTCTCCCTCAAGGGTCATCAAAGTAATTCTGGTCTTTGTGACCCTCCGATGCCCTATCCTCCCGAACCCCATCCTTATCACTTTCTTCACGGGCCCGTCCACGAGAACCTCGTCCTCTGGGGGCCGCAACTTTCTGCAACAACACCGGACACTCGCTACGCCAGTGACCCTCCTCCTTGCAGTACACACACTGATTCCGCCCTACTGGCGCAGCGTTCCTGCTAGTACGTGGAAGCTGCCGGGCCGGACCAGTTCCACGTCCCCTTCCATTTCCCCTAGAAGCCTGCTGCAACAGCACCTTCGTGTTCAACTCTTTGTGCTTCTTTTCTACCTTTTCTTTCTCCTCGTTCTCCCTGTGCTCATAATACTGTGCCATACTCAATATGACAGAAGCGGAGGATGTCGTCCAAGTGCTCTCCGAAACCTGCAACTGGGCTGCGATCTCTGGGAGCATGTTCGTAACAAATCTATTAACGAACAATCGGACACCACTCTCCACCGACAAATGTTGTCCACCAAAGTCCAAAAACAAACCCTCGAACCGCGTGAAAAAAATCAGACACACTTTCATCTTTCTTCTGACGACATGCCGTCAACTTGTCCCAATCTACTCTCCTTGGTGGAATAAGCGAATGCATATAAGAGATAATTCGGCCAGGCAAAGCTAGTATCTCGTCCCTAGGCTTCTCACCAGGCTTTCTCTCCTTGTCCCAAGCTTTAATCTGCTCCCATGTACCACTCAATTCCGCACCGTGGTCCTGTGTGTGTACCTGCCTCCAAATATCAACAGGTACCAGTAAACCAAAGAACATTTCAATATCTGCGAGTGTCATCACTGTCGATGAAGCGGCTTCTGTCAGTTCCTTATAGTATGCAGTAGGATTTTTCCTGGGGTCGGGCAACTGGGTCTGAAGAGATCACACCTCACTCCTTTTCCATGAGGTATAGACCCACTGTTCTTGAAAACGGGCCTCTACCCTTTGTCTAACAGTATTCTGCTGATCTAGAAGCTCCAGTAACTCAGGGTGATATATGGGGTGGACTTCCTCATCGAAAACTGGGACCCTGTCTTCGGGCTCTTCTCTAACAGCCTACTCCGGTAAGCTACCAACGTTGCAACATTACCAAAAACCTCCCCAGGCGCCATACCAGCAGCATACACATTGTCTCTGATATCATAAATAATCTGGGGCGCTACATCATTGAAACACTGTTCCCACAATCCAATCAGTGTAGCAGACATGTGCTTAAGGGCATGCTGCTGCACAAACGGCTCGAAATCTTTCATCGCACTCCACACATCTTCCACACTGTAAATGGGGTGGCTAGGCCACCGCCTTCTTCTCTTCATCACCCACATCAGATCGTATCAATGTCCGCCCCAGTCGTTCCCTAGCGGTCGCCCAGTCCCCGTCCCCTTCTCCACGTACAGGTGTTCCGTTACCCAGTACTGTCGGAGAATGAAGGAAAAGGGAAGGAGTAGCGACAGAGGGAGCGGGCACCAATGTCATCAACGGCTGTGTAGTGGGTGTAAGGGCCGGAGAGAGGTGAGACATCAACACAATAGGCGTAGCAGGGAGACTAGCAGTTATCGCAGGCGCAGAAGGCGAAGCCACAGAATTGGCAAGAGGCAGAGCGGCCAAAGCAGCTGGGTCGGTAGCGGAAGAAGCAGAAACAGCAGGGGCAGAAGAGACAGACGACTGAGGCTGTGGCATGGCAGGGTATATTCTCTGCAGGGCATATGGAGGTGGAGGTCGAGTGTCTTAACGATTCCTCCACAAATGTATCATTTTCTTCTCGAACTACATAAGACTTTTCACATTGCAATCGAAACTTCCTATCAGCACACTCTATCCCCTTCTCAATCTTCTCTTTATCATACGCAACAGCTTTCTGAGTCACTGTCTGCATCCTTCGCTTTCGGGCTTCCTTTTCTGCTTTCATCCGTCTCTGTTTAGCTTCCTTTTGCCATGTTCTAAGGGAATCAAACATTGACTGCCTACTTCGTTTCGCAAAGAATTTATCCTACAGGAAATTATGCTTCTGTTTGTCAAAAGAGCCTGTCAACGGACATTGCAACTCGGCATTGTCCCTTGTATATTTGTGCCATAGTGTACTAAACATAATATGTTATGTTAGAAGAATTTGTATAGCGCACGTACACCGGGATGGTTTCATGGCGCTACTCTAAGTGATACCTGAGCCCTGAGGAATTATTCATAAGCCTGACGAAGCAGCCAAGTTTTAAGAAGTCTCCTAAAACCTAGGAGATCGGTGCAAAATCGGATTTCAGAGGGGAGGGAGTTCCAGAGTTTTGGGGCTAGAATGGCAAACCTTGCACCACCTATGCGCTTCAGTTTAAAGGAGGGAATAAACAGAAGTTGCTTGTGGGCCGAGCGCAAATCGCGCGTGGGTGCATGCTTTATAATCATGCTGTCCAAGAATTTAGGTCTCCTTCCATTTAGAGATTTAAAGATGAGGCAACAGACCTTGAAGGCGCAACGTTGAGTAATTGGGAGCCAATGTAACTTCCTCAAGAGGGGAGTGACATGATGGTACCTGGGTTGCTGAAAAATCAAGCGCGCAGCTTGGTTCTGTACCAGCTGCAAACGTTTAGATAAGTATAGGGGGATGCCAAGATACAATGAGTTGGCAGAGTCAACATGGGACATAACCATGGCAAGAATCACCTGAATCAAAGCTTCCTGGGTGAGGAATCTCCTGATCTTTTTTATTTTCCTCAGTTGGAAGAAGCAGGTGGATATCACTGACCCAATTTGGGATTTCATGGTGAGGTCATGGTTAATTGTTACCCCGAGGCTTTTGGCCAAGTTGGACGGGGAGGGGGCTTGACCCAATTCCTTGGGCCAAAAATGAGGGCCCCAGGGGTTTTTGTGGATACTTCCTGTTAGAACCATCTCGGTTTTATCCGGGTTAAGTTTTAAGTGGTTGCTGTTCATCCATCCGCTAATGAACAGCATAGTAGACTGGAAAACACGGACCGAGTCAGGGGAGTTGCTGATGGGGAATTTAAGTTGGAAATCATCAGCATAGTTGAAAGTGCAGACTTGCCGCTCCTTCAGCGCCCGAATAAGGGGGAGGAGGTAAAGGTTAAACAGAAGGGGGGAAAGTGAGGAGCCCTGTGGGACTCCACATGTGATCCTAATTCTGGGAGCAGTAAACTGAGCAGTGTAGACTGCCTGGGAACGGTTTTCCAGGAAAGAGCCGATCCAGCCCAAGGCGGGTCCCTGAATCCCAGCGTCTCCGACGCGGTCGACCAGTAAACAATGGTCGACCGTGTCAAAGGCCGCGGAGAGATCCAGCAGGACAAGAGCCTGCAGGGAACCCTTATCGGCATGCAAATGTAAATGTCCAGTATTTGTAAAGCGCAAACAATTACCCGAAGGTGTCAAGGCGCTGGGGGCCGTCGGGAAGATTAAGCGAGTTATTGCCCAGAGTCACATGGTGCTGGGCTGATCAGCCGCCGGCACCGGGGATCGAACCGTGAGCCCCCGGGTTCCGGAATCAGTCGCCCTGGCCGCTGCGCCACACCTCTTCCTCTGCGGAGTGTGTCCAACACTGTCTGTATCACAGCCTCCGTGGAGTGTGCTGGGCGGAAGCCTGCTTGATGAGGATCAAAATATTCAGACTCCTCTAAAAATCCAGTGAGGCATCTAGTTACATAGACCTCCAGCACCTTAGCTAGATATGGGAGGAGGGAGATCGGACGGTAATTCGTCAATATTTGGGGGTCTGAACCTAGTTTCTTCAGGAGGGGGACAACAATTGCCTCCTTGAAAGAGTCGGGAACAATACCCTGAGACAGCGACTCATTCAAAAGATTTAGGGCCGGGCTGGGAAGAGTGGTAAATATTTCTTTTATAATACATGGGGGGCAACAGTCCCTGGGGGAGCCAGATTTAACTTTGGATAGGAGACAAGAAAGTCTGGTTACTGAATATAGGAAATTGAGTGAAGATACTAGGATTTTTAAATGTACTAGAGCTAGCCTCAGGATTTGGGCAAGCCGGGATGCTGGCCTTGATTTTTGTGATCTTGTCAATAAAGAAAGAATTCAAAGAGTTGCAAAAAGTTTGGGAAGGGGTGGATTTAGTTGCAACTCTTTCAGGGTTAGACAACTCGCTCACAATTGAAAAGATTTCCTTAGACCTATTGGTTGTAGTCAAGATTTTAGAGGAAAAATATGCCGCTTTGGTAGTCAGAATAGTCTTTTTATATGCTTTCATGGCATTTAGGTAAATCCTTTTATCTTCAGATAAATAGTTACGTCTCCACTTCCTTTCGAGTTGCCGCAGAGCCAATTTTTGAGTTTTTAGGTCAGTAGAAAACCATTTCTGGGCATCATGACGTCGGGCAAGGTGTGTTTTCCTGAGGGGTGCGAACTTGTCGCTAGCGGCTGTTAGCCATGCAGTCAAATGTCCGTCACCAATATTGATAGAAGGGTGAGAGGGTGGGACAGAGTTGGCAAGTGTGTTTAGGAATAGAGATTTGTCAATTTTATTCCAATTTCTTCTTATTCCCCCTTCAGAAAGAGGAGTTTTGGCCCTGAGACTATTATTGATGGTGAATTTAATCAAGTAATGATCCGACCATGTACAAGGTGTGACCGACATGGCGGATATAACGAGGTTAGCTGTCCAAACCTGGTCAAGTGTGTGCCCTTTAATATGTGTAGCAGAGAGCACCTGTTGTGTAAGGTTTAACCCCGTGAGTAACTCAGAGTTCAACAGATTGGGGGCCACCGGATGTCTCATTGGCCCAGTAATTAAAATCACCAATCAGCAAAATGTTTGCATGGTTGGTTATTAAATGAGCTACCTGTTCGCCCAGAGAGTGAGGAAATAGGGGCATACTATGGGGGGGCCTGTAGAGCAAGACACAGATCAGGGGGGCCAGTGTCAGATTCTAATTTGACTACCAGATTATCTACCAACGGTAGGTCTAACGGAGTTAGGGCAGTGAATTTCAAATCATGGCATATTATAGCAGCTACACCTCCGCCAACTCTCCCCTGGGGACGGTTGGCATGGAGGATGTAGTAGTCCATGGGTAGGGCTGCCAAGATATCAGGTGAAGAGTCCTGGGAAAGCCAGGTTTCTGTGAGCAGAAGGATATCTGGCTGCTCAAACTTAAGTAAAAGGAAGATATCTAGCTGATGTTTAACCATGGAGCGGGTATTTAAATATATAACAGATAGCCTCCGAGCTCGATTTCCCTCTTGAGGCTGGGGGGGACCTGCACTATAAACAGGGCAGAGCAATTCAGGATAGGATGTTCTTATTGCCATGATCCCAGGTCTAAACAGACTGGAACAAGTGAGAGGGTTGGGTATAAATTTATCTGAGTGAAGTTGTTTAAGCTCAGCAGCGAGATAGGTTATTTTTTGGGCATAATGGCTGGCCCCAGGCCCCGGATGGGCGCAGACGGGCTTGCCTTTGGCGCCCCGCTGGCGCGTCCGCTGCGCTCCTGCGCTGCGACCGGCATTAAATAGCCGGTAGCAGCCTTGGCTCCACCCCCCTTCACAGTGATAGGCGCCGGAGTGGGCGTAACAGCCGGAAGTAACTGGACCGAGATCGAGTGCACAGAGAAGCGATAAAAGGTAAAACACAAATTCAAATTCCACACAATACAATATATAAAAAGTTTTTTTTTTTTAAATGGTGATGAGCAGTTTTAAAATTAGACCATAGGGCCAAGGCCATGCTTAACAAACATCTCAAAATTCGGAGTGCCTTCTGGAGGCGCAGGCTGACTCTCTTCCAATCGAGCAACAGTAGAACAACAACGGCAACTCACACATCATAGCTTGTTAAAGCAGGGCATTTTAAAACAAAAACACGTTCACTATTTATGCCGAACAGATATTTGCAAATATCTTACCAAAGTTGGTCCTCAGACCTCACCAAATCCACATCAAAGTGGTACCATTTTCATAAAGAACCCAAACAAATTCAAGCGCTTGTCCAAAACGATCCTCAGACCGTACCAAACACAAACCAAAGTGGCGCTATGGCCACACAACAAAACCAAAGCAAACTCACCTGGTGCACACAGGTCAAACGAATTTATGTTCCACTGCCGACTCTTCGGACCAAACGGTCAGATCAAAGGGTTTCGCCGTTCAGGACCCCAGCTGGGATAACCACTGGCCAAGGAACCGCCCGGTCAGACAGACGGGGCAGCTGCGAGTACCAGACTCTCTTGTGCAGGGATCCCCGGTCCGCCCGTCCAACCCGACGTGGCCCCGGCCTCCTCACCCGTCCGTGGGCAAGGAAGGGTCATTCGCCCGATGGGGTCCCTGTTTGGGCGCCAACTGAAGGAAGTGACCCGATTAGGGCCACCTGGGTCACTCGCGACCACCTCTCAGCCTTCCATACAAACGAAGAGTCGGTCAGCCAGAGAATACAAACCAAAGTTATTTATTAGTATACGCTCGAGCGGAGTCCGGTCTGACCAGCCTCCTCAGATTGAGCCAGAGGGATCGACCCCCGTCCACATAACAATACCAGATATACATTTCCAACATCCCTAGAGCCCCGCCCAGACTGGAATATTCCAGTCTCAGAGCTAACAAACAAAGGTGGAACAGAAAGATGAGCTACCATTCTGAGACTGGGTACATGCTATCTTAGTTTCAAGGTTACTCTGCCCGTGCCCGTCTCTCTGAGAGTGGGAGCAGGCCTACATACTGAGAAAGGCATGCAAAACAGAACAATCTATTCATTAGTGCAGCGAAGCTCAACCTTGAACACTAAAGAGAAACAATCGAGGCTGCTTTCTGCTGAGGCAACCAATGTAAGACAGAAGCTTAGTTTCGATCATGGTACAAAATGGTGGCTAAATACAAAATGGTGCCGCAAATGCAAACTTAACTCGCACAATGCTACAAGGAGGCAGCAGAACACGTTTTCCAGTTCAACAGGATACAACAATTGGTTGTATGACGGAACAATGCATTCCGTTGCACCGTATGCCTTTACCACACATGCGTTACAACACGAATGCCTTTCCACGAATAACCTTTACCACGCACGCTTTTACAATGTATTTTGTTGTAAAGCATGTATGTTAAAGGTCTATGCTTGATAAACGTTTTTCCCTGACCCCTGCACTCATTCCCCAAGCTGGTCCCCGACGCGCCCCCATCCCCAAATCTTTTTTAAAATATCCGACCGCTACCCTAATCCCTAAAAATAGACCCCAGCCCGACCCCCAATCCCCCCCGCCCTTTTTAAAAAAATACCCGACCTCTGCCCTAAACCTAGACCCCAGCGCGACCCCCTCTTGCCCACAGCCCTTTTAAAAAATACCCAACCCCTTCCCTGAACCCTAAATCTGTACCCTGGTGCAACCTCCCCCTGACTACCAGTTACTTAAAAAAATAAACCACCCCCAGTCTAAATAAAATCCATCCATGAGGCGCGGCACAGGTCGTCAAGAGGAAGTTGAAGGATCCCTTTGCTCCTCTAACGACGCCGATAGCCTTGACCACGCAGGTGTCTTCCCCACAGATACTAGCATATGCCCTCACCATACATTGTAAAAAAATGCGTGGTGAAGGCTATGCGTGGTAACAGTGCATGCGTTGTAACGCAGGCGTGGTAAAGGCTCTGCGTCAAAACAGATGCGTTGTAATGGCTGTTTCCCCAACAACTGAGCTAGGATGCTAATACAAGATGTGGGCTAACTCTTGTAATACTGCTGTTGTTAACTAGCACGTGAATTATTAAAGGCCATGCACTAATAAATCCAGTCCCAAAACTACTAGAAAGCCGGACTCCTAACAGGAGCAGGGCAGCTACATAGAGCTTAAACTAACAGCAGGTGATACTTAAATATAGAAGAAGTATTCTTTGGAAATAAATGGTCAACAGACGTTTATTCACAAGCAAAAACACTGTTTTTGTTTTGCACTGAAGCAAATACTAGGTTTTTAGGTCGAGCCTAGAGTAGCGCGCAAGCGCTGCTCTGGCGAAGACTTTATGTAGGGGCTTCAAAAAGCTGACCAGACGCTCGTGCGTTATGGCCTTTTCCGTGCGGTTACCCGCACGGCCGCCATCTGTTTGCAATTATCGTGCCCAGACGCGGGCGCGATAATTGAAAACACATGGCCATTGTGCACGAGCGTGTGGTCAGCTCAGAAGGCTGCCGCGCTCGCTCGCCCCCGCTCCTCTCTGACGCTGCCGACGTCTCTGCTGTCCAGCGCTTCACTTGTGCTGACGCTGCCTCCCTTCTCCCTACTCTGTCTTTTCTCTGCTGCAAGCAGGCAGCCGACTTCCCTCCCCAGAGTCCTGCATGCAGTAGAAAACAAGCATTGGCATAGCCAATAGGTCTCGCCTTTGGGACCTGCTGCATAACTGAATACTTATAAGGTCCCAAAGGCGAGACCTATTGGCTATGCCAATGCTTGTTTTTAATAATGGCTCTGCGGGACCTCCTTGCCGGGCCTAGGACTCTGCATGAACTGAAACTGCATTCTGCATCAGATGTCTTTGCACGCTGGTCACACATAGACTTCTCTTACAGGAAGTTCTGCAATTGGGTATGCAGCACTTCCACTTCTCAGAAACATGCCTAGTTTAAACTAAGTTGCGATTACCAGTTATTTTACTGTAGCTTCCAAGAGTGTTTTTGGCTTTGAGCTGTTGGAAAATCCCGCAAGGGGGGTTTATATTGCTTTCCCGCCCCCTCCTTCTCGCCTTGGGCATTTATTAATTAATCAGTAATATATCTGCGACATAGCATTCACTGAAATTTCACAATATATTTACAAATCAATCGAGGTAATCTGTGTACTCTTTAAATCATTTTAACCAGAAACTTTTTTTTTTTTTTTTAGAATAATCAACTACTGTGTGCCATGTGAAATAATGGCTGATCTTATGACATCATCTACATCCAAGTCTGAGAATTCAGTGTAAGCCACCCAAACCATCAGTGTAAATGTCCCTGTGCCCCCCATGAAAAGTACAAGGGGTGCACAGTCAAGGCAGTATGTCCCTGTAGAAGTCTGCTAGGACTGTGTGCTCTCAGCTCTGCCTTGTTCCCACACACTGAACCATCACCTAGTTTACTGCAACCTGTGGCATACATCATTATTCAAAATGTTTTCCTTTTTTCAAATCGCGAAACAAGTAACAAGTTGATGGGTTTGCAGTTCAACAGATCTGCTCAAATTCCTCAATGGCGGTTACAGGCCGGTAACCTCATGAACAATCCACATACAATTAGTTTTTGAATGGTTCTTGTTCTAGAGTATTTTTAAGTCAACAATTCGAGCTTCCAACGATTGTTTAATATTTAAACAAATGGTCATAAGTCCAATTAACAGCTTGAAAATGCTACACATGTCAAGTGTAGGGATACAAATAAATTACATACAAATCACCCATGTAAAGCACTGAAACCCAACGCATTTGCAAGAAAAATAGTGTGGTTTTGGCAGGCCTCAGTATCTGTGTTCACTGTCCAATGGTGACACCAAGTGGTAAACTCAAGCACTGTACCGTGATATCACCAGAAAATGTGTATTTGAGATTGATTCGACTTGAAACCCCTGCAAAAAAAAAGCCCAAAATATCACCTCTCCAAACAGCTTTAACTTCTTGGACTAGCCAAGAATACCGAGGTACCGAGAAATGCAGAAAAACGCAGATCTCCTTTGTTTACGTAAATGTAAATTTCAAGAGTACTGCCTTCATTTTAATCACTCAGCAATGTTTAACGCAAAAAATAGCCACGTTAAAAAAATATTATCGAAAAATAACCATAGCTATATTTGTGGGATAACGAAATTGATCAAACGCATTTAGTTGGCTGCTTTCGCTGTCTCTTTTCACCCATATTCATTAAATCACCCGTCTCTAGATTGCTCGAGTTTGCACTTCACATTTTAATAAAAGAAAAGAAAAAAAACACAGTCACTGTGTCCGCTGAAACTCATTTGCAACAGGCTTGCTAACACACCGTGACGTCGTGAGCCACGTGCTCAGCCAAAGACACCCAGTGAACTGCCTAGAGGATCACACGGTGAGCTGGAAACCTCTACATATTGTGGGATTCTAATTCATTTACGCAGGATCCGTCGAGTTAAGTTCCTTTTCCTGTTTTATAACCTCTCCAAACATGGGAGCCAGAATTTTTGGAGCGGGTTGGAGGGGTTTTCTTCAGTGACAGGTACAAAGACCAGCTCCCTCTCAATGGCCACTCTACCTCCAGTGTCCTCTAATGCTATCCAGGCACTGACCGAATCTAAACCCCGCCTACCCCCCTGGCTATGCCCTCTACAAGACCCTACCTCCTCTCAGACAGTGAAAACCTGTCAGGTCCCGGGTGCCCGTATGTTCACTGGGAGCACTCTCTACAGATCCACGTGAACGAATCTCGAGTGACTGGTGTAATAGTGTTACTGGGCAGTGAAAGAATATTTACTTTTTTTGATTTTCAGAAACACCCGGGGAGACCTGTTTCTAAAAACCAAAAAACAGAAATGGCCTTAAGCTTTCTTCCAGAGTTTGGGGGGAGGTGGGTGGTGTCACTGTTTGGCAAGAACAGGAAAAAATACCTTCAAAGGCCCTTCCCACATAGGGGAGGCAATTTGACACCTTGGAGTTGCCGACCCTCTGGCGGATGGGTTACCACTAAGGGGTTTTAAATGGCATAGGAAGCTGAAGATTCACGGTCAGAAATGTAGTGGTGCCCCCATCTCTGAAAGGAAGGGTGGGGGGCACAGGTGCAGATGATGACCATCCACAGGGTTACGCTTATATCCAACATCTACATACTACAAATGACCCGCAAGGTCATGATGACACGGTATTAAATCTGCAGAGAAAGAGGGCAAGAGAGGTGTGACAATATGCCCTGGTATCAGTCTCTATAACAAACTGGGAGAGTACTGCTGTGACAAAACACCTGAACATTAGCCACAATTACAGCACGTAGCAGGACTAGTGTGACATCATGCGGACGTCTCTCTGCCTTGCTGACTTTCCTTGCTTACCATGTTAACAAACATGTCCCTTCCATATGGACTCATGCAACGGCATCACCAGAAGCCCGTGGCACACTACTGTCGGCAACAGTCTGTTTCATGGAGACGAAGCAAGTTAAGACCACTTTTAGGGCGAGAAAGGGAGCAGAAATGAATGTTCAGTCAACAGATAAGGTGGTGCGACTTGTAGAGCCGGCCTTTACGAAGATAGCGCCCTGGGGTGGGCGGAGAGAAATGTGTCGCTCTTGCTGATGGCAGTGAATTAAATGAGGTAGCAGGGGTCCCTTTTGAGCAGGGACTGGCCCCAGAACCCAAACATCCCCAGACCTCACACAGTTCACCTAAAGCACCGATAGCTTAGATGCCTCACGCAGATAATGGTTTTGTTGATGTGTGGCAGCAGGGGTCAGAGGGTGAAGGGAGGTCAAGAAAGGGGGCTAAAGGGGTGTTAAAAACATCACCCGGCGTATGATAATGTTGGACTAGAACCACATTAAACTGGCAAATTAGACAACAAGCATTTGCAATGCAATAGGTCTCGCATTTACGCGAGTTTGAGCTATTGACATTGCAAATAATAATGCCTTTTATTTTTGTTTTAAAAACATAAATAAAAGGCATTGTTATTTACAATGCCAATAGCTGAAACTCTCGTAACTGCGAGACCTATTGCATTGCAAATGCTTGTTAGTAAGAAGCTGGTACTGTGGTAAGAGACCCAGGAAAGGGACGGGGCTAAATTCGCCGGCTCGGGTAGCTTTTAATACAGGCTGCAGGTCCAACCGGACCGTCCGACCTCTCTGCTTCTGGCTGCTTCGACAAGCAACCGAAGGCGGGGCCGCACCGGCCTAAGGAAGATTGGGGGCGGATGCGAGCCTGGACAGACTGACCGGAAGTGTTATCCGAGAGACGTAAGTGGATGTTGTTGTTAGACTTCTTTCTTGGTGCCCATCAATACACATTTCAGGCTGCCAGCAGTGAAGGGAAACATGCACTGTGGTCGGCGTTGGTCCACATTTCCTTTTAGAAATGCACCACTGGATCTTGCGTTGCTCGTTCCTAATTAACTCAGAAATATAAAATTATTACGAAGTGGAGAATGAGAGGCCTGCAGGGTTTATTATGACGATGGCAAAAAGACGAGACAGTGTAGTATTTTCCTATGCTTTATAAATTACTTTGTTTCACCACTTGTGGATCTTTCTTGATGAACGGACGATCTAGCCTTATTTTGTGGACGGTATACGGTTGTGGGGCCCCCCCATTTGTCGGGCGGCCAACCATTTTACCCCCAGTCTGCTTCACCTTCAGGGTGACGAGAGCTGTTGACATCTGAAACTGCCTATGTGAGGGTAGATGAATTGGAATTAGTATGCACAAGGATCGAAAACGCCCCGTATGCTGAAACCTCTATTAAGTTCTATGACCATAGGAAGCCTACCGAATGTCAGTGATGCCAGCCCCTTCGGAAAACAAAAAAAAAAAGGGACCCCTGTAGCCTATACCAGTATGGCATCGGCCATTACAGCGCAGAAAATGCGTCCATCACAGTTTTGTGTGGTGCAGATATTTTCTCGTTGAAGTCGCACGCGTTGTGCACGAACAACGGGAGGGGGGTGGGTACAAAGTAAAGCACAACACTGCAATTAACTAGGAGAGTGAAAGCGCGCCATGCGCGCGTTGTGCTGAAAGGCCTCGAAAACGCCCCGTATGCTGAAACCTTTATTAAGTTCTATGACCATAGGAAGCCTACCGAACTGTCAGTGATGCAGCCCCTTCGGAAAAAAAAAAAAAAAGGGACCCTTGTAGTCTATACCAGTATGGCATCGGCCATTACAGCGCAGAAAACGCGTCCATCACAGTTTTGTGTGGTGCAGATATTTTCTCGTTGAAGTCGCGCGCGTTGTGCACGAACAACGGGAGGGGGGTGGGTACAAAGTAAAGCACAACACTGCAACTAACTAGGAGAGTGAAAGCGCGCCATGCGCGCGTTTTGCTGAAAGGCCGGGAGACGCTGTACGCGTGCACATGTCCTGTACGGTCCGTACGCGTGCACGTGTCCTGTCCCCCTTCGGAAGCAAAACCCACGACAATCGATCTCGCCAAGGCGAGCAGCGCATGCGCTGCATCGCTAGGTGAGACCTAAAAACGAACAGGCAGGGACAAGGACAAGGCTGGAGCAAGATGAGAAGGTCGCTGCTGTTGGCATGACCATAATGCATACATCTCCGTGCAGAGGCGCAACTAGAGCCTGGGGGGGGGGGGGAGAGGCGGGGGAGGAGGAATAATAAAAATTTCGGGGGCGGGGGGTAATTCTTCCAGCATTAGGCAGAGTGGATCAACGTGATCTCAGCCGCTGGTAACTCCAGTCTCTTTCTCCCCTGTAGCCACAACAGAGATGCACTTCACCTCCCTTTCGGGGCTCTAAGAAGGGGTGAAAAATCAACAAAGCCTTGTTAACATGTAGATGGTCATTTAAAGACCTGTGAAGTACTCAGTGCGGCTGCAATAAGACGAACGCCAGACCAGCCAGCCTACAGCAGCTCCTGTGTGTGCGACAGGGAAGCTGTCTCAGCTCGGGCTGAGACAGACGACGGCGGGGGGGGGGGGGGTGGTGTTTAGGGGTCTGAAGCCCTTTGAGCCCTATGGGCGTTGCGCGCCTGTCTCTGTGCGCCCCTCAGAAAATTAGCAGCCTGGGCCCTGCTCGCCCATGCTAAAGGCCAGCCCTGGGTGCCAGGAGAGCACGGGCACCGCCACGTGCTTCCATCAACCCCTACCATTAGCCCTGCCCTCCTAATTTTAAAACTGCAGTCTACTCAAGGCACCTATAAACATTTCAGCTGGTAAAGCGACCCCTGCCAAAACATGGTGTGACATGAGAATTTAGATGATTTCTGATATATTTAAGTGGAGAAGCTGTTCTTGGACCAGAAGATCAGTGTGAGGTCCACAGCGTCTGTCAGAGATGCAGTGAATCAGCAGGACAGTGTGGAGTCCGATGCAAAGTACATGTCCGAAAAGAAAACCTGTGAAAAAGGCTTGTTAGACATAAAACATATCTGCCTGTCTGTGTGACCCGACTAGATATATTATTAACCCCAGAGGGTACGGAGACGTACACTGAAAACCTTTGCATTTCATCCTGGCCAGGTTCACTTTGGCATCACATTTGATCGATCACAAAAGCTACCTCTCCAAGTCCCCGAATGGCTAAAATCTACGTTTGTCTAGAACAAATCAGACCCACCAGCACCTATGAGTGATATACAGTTTCTACAGCACCTATGAGTGATATACAGTTTCTACAGCACCTATGAGTGATATACAGTTTCTACACCGAAGACAGCTTGTGACTTACGAGCTTAAGACACATTGCAGTCTATTTTGGATTTCTCCATTAAGATTTGTATTCAAACTTCTTCTCGAGCACAGATGTGTGTCAAGGGCATGCCTACAAGCTGTAACGATTCCTTCTATACCAAAATATAAGGAACCAGGGGTCCGGCGGGAAACTAATATACTAATGTAGAAACATTCTCAACAAGTTAGTCAACCTCCAACGGCGAGCATGGCACGGCCACACTTCCTCTTTACAGCAGCAGCGGGTTCTCAATGCCCACGCCCCAAGACTACTCTGTCAATTAAACTTTTTTTTAAGAGGTGCCCTTTTGACAGTTTTCAATTCATGTTCAAAGGAGTGCCCGAATTGCAACGTCATTACAGTGCATAAAACCTCACGTCGAGGCTCAAATAATGTAAGTTTGATCAGTCCACCACACCCAATTATAACAAAACCAGGATCTAGGTATGCTGTACAGCCAAGAGGAAAGCAAGACCAAGGTTGTGTTGTCACATTGTACAAATATTTGTTTAGTCCGGTAATTAAAAGCATTTACAATCTCATCAGTTGGTTTGTTAAATACGCGGAGAGTTTGAGAATTAAGAGGACTGATAGTGGGGCTGAGAAAATTCAGTTGTTCGTTCTGCAGTAAGCCAAAACAAATCACAGCCGCAAATTCGCAAATTCCACTGATGCACCTCCATCTACGACCATTTATACCAATCTCCATTGAAACCCAGTAATTATCACGCAATACACTTTCTTAATCTTAATAACAGCTCCAGATTTATTTGCTAAAGATTTATTTGCTCATCCAAATACACTGCTGTATGAGATTCTAAAATTAAATAAAAAAATAATCATCACCGGCAAATTTGGCAAGACTCAAGACTGAAACACCAGTGGACTCACACTGAGGCATAATTGATGAGACGACTGACTTCAGGGTTATTTTGCATGGATGATACCTTTGTACAGTGTATTGTAGTTGCATCTATATAGCACTTACTACCTAGGAGGCGCTGTGGTGCTTTTCGGCAAGTATCACGATTCTACAGAAACCTAGTGTTAGTGGTAAGTTACAGTGACAACATTATTATTATTATTATTAAGAATAATTTAATTAAAAATAAAGAGTGTATGCTTCAGATGAGACCCGTCACATGCATTATTCTAATATTATTGTGGGAAATGTTTGCCAATTGTAGTCTGGTGAGGAGTTAAAACTACGGTTCTTTTTGTGAAAAGGGGTTATATTGTTTAGGATTATGTTAAAGTTAGATGTTGGAAAATAATTTGGGAGTTCAGTGAGATTATATTATTACATTGTAAATTTGTTGCATTGTGGAGTTAATATTCAAGACTAGTGAACAGAAAATGTGTGTGTTCATGCAGACGGTTTGGGGGATGTTCAGATGAACTGGGGGGAGGGATCAGAAGACTGTTATGAGCAATAGAGCAATGTACACATATGGTCAAGCAAGTTTTTTTTTCTTTTTTAATCATGATATATAGGATTGGAGAAGCTAGATTAAGCCTTCATTCAACCTGATCAATAACCATGTGATTACATTAAGGAACAATGCTTTCCAATAGGCACTACGCTCCTAAAGTTGCTGTGATATATTATGGGTTTTAATAAAAGGTGTGGGTAGACTGACGTGCATCACTAATACTATAACTTGACAATTTATTTGTTTATAGCCAAATATGGCTCCAAACAAATATAATCTGTTTCAAATATACCTAAAATTGCTACCAATATTAAGTTCATCATCAACGCAAGCAAGGGTGGGAATGCTTCTGGCCCTGATGCTATTCCAGTGGATTTGTAGAAGGCCAAAACTCCTTTATGGGGCCCTCCCATGGTACTGATGGCTTGCTGTAATACAGGTTTTTTAACCAAGTGGCGGAATCAACCATCGTCCCAATTTATAAAAAAGGAGACCACCTTAACCCTGCGTGCTATAGACCGACCTCCCTCCTTGATTCCCTAGCAAAGATACAGGTCGTGTTATCTTGAATAGGTTAAACGATTGGGCGGAATCTCACAATATTTTATCATACTTGCAATACGGGTTCCGTCCCGGGATTGGGACAATAGAGCAGGGCTTGAACCTGAGCGTGCTAATCGGAAAGTATACCAACATCAAAGAGGAGAACATTTACCTGGCCTTTGTTGATTTGTCATTGGCCTTCAACGTCATTATTCATGCTAAGTTGTGGGTAATCATGAGTGACTTGGGGGTGGAGGCATCGATTATCAGCATTCTAAGAGAGCTGTATACCGGATGTAGAGTCAGAGTTAGATATGGAACCAGGAGAGAATGTACACAATCCTTCAGCATAGAGCGAGGGATAAGACAGGGCTGTGTCCTTGCACCTTTCCTTTTTTTCCTTATATACAAATAGTGTAGGTGCTGCCAACAAATATAACGATCTTCCACAGGTGGTACACCGCCCTATCCCAGCCCTCCTCTATGCTGATGATGCCATTCTTATGGCCCAAACTCCCCTTGGTTTACATAGTCTTCTTACAAAATTTGTTGAGTATATGCAGGACTTAGATCTGCTCGTCAACCAATCTAAAACATTTATTATGAAATGTGGGAGGAGAACAGCAACCTGTTGTGATATAAAAATTAAGGGTACAAATATTGGTTTTACAAACACTTTTTCATACTTAGGCATATTATTTGATAAAGAAGGCTCATGGATCCATGCTATATTTACCAGGAAGCTACAATTTAATAAAGCATGTATGGCCCTGCAAAACTTTGACAGAAGATTGGGCACAAACCCCCGATGAAATGATAAAGATCTACAAAGCTTAATGTTTGAACGTGGCATTATATGGGGCGGGAGTTTGGGGACACACCAAATGTATGGCACTGCAGAGGGTGGAAAATGAATTTTTAAGGTACCTTCTTGCTACCCCTAAGAGTGCCTCTTCATATGTTTGTCATGCGGATTGGGAGGTTCCGTTCCGTACAGAATTAACAATATTGCAGCCAATTTTATTATGGCATACAATCTGGACAACAGAATATACTGGCTTAAGTCGTGCCACTATTGGGAACTGCCTCAAGGCGAGTTTATCTTCACGTATACCCTGGTTGACATATATTCAATGCTTCTTTTGTGACTTGGGGCATCCGGATTATTACGAGAAGCCTGAATCCTTGGAATACATTAATAGAAAAGATTTGAAAAATGAATGCATGATGCATCTCAAGAACCTTAGAAAGACCACTGAAATATTAAAGCCTAGTGTTTTAAATAAAAAAAAAGTATTCTAACCACGTATGAAATTCAACCTTATCTTAAATTTTTATTAAATGCCAGGCATAGACTTATTTTGACCCGCGTAAG
The DNA here is from genome assembly GCA_963921515.1 of Calotriton arnoldi. Taxonomy (NCBI): domain Eukaryota; kingdom Metazoa; phylum Chordata; class Amphibia; order Caudata; family Salamandridae; genus Calotriton; species Calotriton arnoldi. The sequence goes on from CAWUFW010003599.1 coordinate 1,578,795, forward strand.
ATTGGATATCTTTCACTGCTTGATTAGCTTCCCTGAAGTGAATGATTGGTCTGTAAAATTAACAAACTGCCCTTGTGATTGCCCGGTGGCACAGAGTACTATGCATGCAGTCTTCGTCTTCAAATTTTATAGTAACTTGAGAAAACGCTATATTTTACCCATTTTAAGAACGCTTAATTTTACACAATGTCGTCCTTCTTATCTTTATTTACAATCATTGTTTACCATGTAGATTTGTTGTAGCATGTCAAGCTTTTAGTGGGCTGAGTTCTACGCTACAAAGAACATTTTACATTGTTCTTGAATATCACTTTGGTACAGTTTAAAAGAAATCGATTTATGATTTGTTTTTATTTTGTGCTTTAAAGTTTTTAAAATGTAACTTATTGTACTTTTATGATTTTATTATGAAATCGAATAAAGTATTGAAATTGGCTTGACAATTTATTTGTTTATAGCCAAATATAGCTCCAAACAAATATAATCTATTTCAAATATATCGAAAATTGTTACCAATATTAAGTTCATCATCGTGTTGGACACACAGAGCATGAAGCACAAACATACATTACCTTAAGATAAAGAACATTTGGCTTAACACAAGTAGTGGATCTCGGCGAGTCGCAAGACCACGTGGGTTTATACTCATTAAGGACTATTTTGTGTGGTAGTACTATATGTCTCATTGGGAGCTTGCCGTCAACAACTCCTACTTAGGTGTTATATGTGTATCATCAATCAAGTGAGCACCCTGCTTATGCACGCCATTTGCTAAGAGCTGATGTATAAAAATTGCATGTAGCTGTGCATCCTTATCCAAATAGCTGTAGTTGCTATTTCATCTTATCTTAATACACCTTAACCACAAGGTATTTTCCTTTGCATTTCACTCTTTAGTTAATGGAATTCGCTCTGCTTTAGATGGAAACACATGATACAGGGAGTTCCTTCCACAGCCACATTTCTACAGTAAGGTGCATGTTCATCAAAACAGTCTGACCTTGATGAATCAAGTATAAGAGAGCAGTTAGACTAATTAGAACAGAATACTCATCTACCTGCAATTAGTGTTGGGACAGTGGTTACACTAGAATATACTCCTGTCTACACCACTGGTTTTCATCAAAACATTCTGATATCCAGCCTGCCATTTTAAGTTTGAATAATATATTTAATAAAGTATTTGTCCCAGAACCCTTACTAATACTTCTCATCATGTTGATATACTCCTTTTCAAAATACTTCTTGGTGGTGAAATATTCAGAATGTTAATGGACACCAGTAGTATACGGCTATGTCTGCGGAGCGGTGCTGTTAAAGCCTGTGCTCATGCTGCATGTACCAACTGAAACATCAGGTACATCGTACAGTCTCGTTCTGCAGTAAACTGTAGAGTACTGCAGTTATACCGTAGGTCACAGCTGCAAGACCTACATTTATCTCTAAAAAGCAATTTATGTTTCAGACCATCAATCACACCAAGATGACCTTTGGTGAGCAGGGACTACGCAAACCATTGGCATCTCGCAGTAGCAACACATAAGCCTTTTGTAAGGTTATCAAATCAAACCAATTAAATTGGGATAAATCTAATAAAGTAGACAACAAAATAAATGGTTGATTGTTTTCTACATGGCAGCGGACTTTGCCCACTGGTACAGGCAAGATAGCAAAGCAGTAACAATGCTAACAAAGATGAAGAATTTGTTTGCTCAATAACTTAAATTTAATTTAACAAATGAGGATAGGAATCATGTTGGATTCATTTGAAATGATCACACTGGTTGGATATGAACAGAATGCACAAAGCAGAAGGCTAAAAGAAGCATTTTTTATTTCCAATGGATTCAGATATTCACATCCAGGTTTAATGAGCAATCTCGGAGCCTGCTGCAAGGATAGATTATACTGTGCACTACTGTTTTGGATTTCTCAACTTGATGTAGAACTATGGGACGCATAGTCTTCCAGGCCACAAAAACAAAGCGGTCTGCACACAGGGTTGTACTGTATTCCTCAGAAGCATAAACATGGACTTAACTCTGCATATACTGCACACTAACGCCGATGCTGTGAAATCGCTGCATAGGAAAATTGTACATTATGTTTTTATATCTAAATCAGCAGCATAATGGAAGAATAGTAAGCGAAGCCAATGCGTATCACCTCTTGGCTATTCCACTGGTTTTTGCCAATGCTGGTCAGCATCTGCAACAGAAACAAGCATTTACAATGCAATAGGTCTCGCAATGACATTGTTTTGAGCTATTGGCATTGAAAATGTTATTGTTTTTTTTTTTTTCCCCCTTCGTGAAGCAGCCAGCAGTGGGAGTGTTATGTTGTGGTTTATAGATGTCACAACCAGGGGAGATGGTGCCTGTGCGCCGCGCTTTTACGCACCGGATCCGGGAGAGGAGTTGTGTTTTTTTTTCACCTGCTCTATTTTCAAGCTATGTTCAGTTCCCGAGGACAGGGCCATTGTAGGGTTTAAACTCCCCGTGATGACACTGCCAGGGGTGCGGGGAGGCGTGTGTTGTGTGCAGGAGCACACTCGAACTTTCTCCTCCACATGGATAAAAAGTACAATCACCCAGACTCTCCTGCAAACAAATAAAAGGTGCAGCCAGTCACCCAGACTCTACCCTTTATAAGGATTAAAGGTGTAGTCACCTTGGCGCTGTCATCCACACGGATAAAACGTGAAGTCACCGTGGCCCTCTCCTTCATAGGGAAAAAGGTGGAGTCAACCTGACTCTCCTCCACACGGATAAAAGGTGGAGTCACCCTGACTCTCCTCCACACGGATGAAAGGCGGAGTCACCCAGGCTCTCTTCTCCAAGGGGAAAATGGTGGAGCTCTTTGGCAACTTACTTAACTATGTTTCGTTTCCAGCCATGGTTTGAAGTAAGGCTAGGGCCATAGGTGACATATGTAGGGGCACCAGGGGTTAAAGTCCAAGGGTAATGGGACAGAAGAGGGGCATATGCCCAAGTGGTCACAAACTCGCCCCTCAGCTGGCCCTGACTTTAGTTAACTCTCTGTCAGGGCGGGCGCGTCCGGTCCGCGTGTCTTACGGACAGAAACTACAAGACCCAGAATGCAACGGGGTTATAGTGACAAAAGAGTTAATCCTGGCAGCGGCAAGGGGTGCTTCGTGGGTGCCTCATCCCCTAACTCACACATGTCTTTGCATTAGCAACTGGAATTAGATAATTAATTGATATGGGATTAAGTATTCGCCCAGAATCCCAGGATGATTGAGCCTCCCACCAGAATCTAACCCGCTTCACAGTCGGCCGCCCTAGCCGTTAAGCCACCCCCTACATATAGAGAGTACAATATGAGGAGTTAGCCAATATTACAGTGCTGCTCTTTTGCACAGAATAGTCAGATAAACGATGTGCTTGATCACGGCATGGCACATCGTTTTTAAGAAATTGGCTAACCGCAGCTATATAATTGAGCACTGAGTGCAGCGCGTAGTTGCAGCTATGTCAACGGAAGCATTTTTTTTTTAAACCGCAACATGAGGTAATGGTGGGGGAGGGCACTGCACGGAGTAGGGCACTGCACGCAGTGCAGCGCGTGGCTGCATCTATGTGGAGAAAAGCATTTAAAAATACGATATGACGTAATGGTGGAGAAGAGCACAGCACGGAGTGCTGTGAATGGCGGCGGGTCCCAAAAAATGTTTTCTCGACATACATGCAGCTACGCGCTGCACTTCGTGCTGTGCCCTACAGCACGAAGTGCAGCGCGTAGCTGCATGTATGTTGAGAAAAGCATTTTTTTAAGAACATGAGGTAATGCCTGGGGAGGGCCCCGCACGGAGTGCAGCGTGTAGCTGCATCTATATCGATAGAAGCATTTAAAAACAAGGCAAGCTTCCAGGGGCTGTTAAAGTTGAGCATCTGTTTGAATGTGCACCGATTGGAGATGGCTGAAGACGCATGCAGAACAGCATGAGCGTGATATATTTGATAATAATGTGCAAACACAATTTAACACTCCCCAGCAGTATTTCGAAGCACAACAATGTCACAGCTATTAAAACAAGAGTGCAGATACTTCTTTGAAGCTAAATTAACCGAGGGGACAAACATTCCCTAGGCCCAGACGTCTTCAGTTGTGTACTACCAAAACAACACGCACAACCTCAGGGCTCGCCATCGGAAGCAGCAATCTGCTCCATCCTTCCCACAGGGAATTAAAGGCTCGAATGGACCCTCAGCTCACTTCCGGCCAGGCCCTCGCGCTCCCACAGGCATGCTTTGCTTTGGCAGCCGGTGCCACTCACATCCCACACTGCGCGCTGTCCGCGGTGTGGCAGGCCTCTGAGTTTGCCACCTACCCCTCACCGGGACTGCTCTGTGTCACCAGGACCCTGTGTCAGCGCCAAGGACGGGCCGGTTTACCTCAACCCACAGCATTTCGCTGACTTGGATTCTGGCAGCGCCTCTCCAGAACTTTCCATGTTGGCAGAATGCGCCGCTCGTGCTCCTCTCGGAAGGGCGCCTCCAGCCCGTACCACGACGCTGAAGACACGCCGTGAGCGTGCGCATCGGCTGCCTGGACAGGAGATGTGCACGCGTATGGTGCGAGCAGGCGTTGTGATAACGCCGCGAGCCGAACGCGTGCACATCTCCTGTCTGTTAAGTTTCGGCACAGACAGTTGATGTGCACGCGTACGGCTTGCGGCGCTATTACAACTCCTGCTCGCACCATGCGAGTGCACATCTCCTGTCCCGCATCGGAGCAAAAGTCGGCAACAATAGATCTCGCATAGCGAGCAGCGCTTTGCGCTGCATCGCTAGGCGAGACCTAAAAAATGGTTATGGTCAATGCTGACCAGCACCGATAAAATAACGAAGTGTGATAATGCATATGTGTGTGTGCGTGTCATCATGCAGCGCATTAATGTGTCATGCCACTAGACCCTCCATCATGATGACATATTTGCTCACAAGTTACCATGCATGAGCAGGAATGCATCTTGATGCTGCGAGGGCCATTATTTTTAAATTTAGCATTTCAAGATGACAGACAACCATCTTGTAGTGAAAATTGTGCAAAAGTGCCTTATTTAGAAAGAAGTGGCTTGGCACTACCGTAAACAAGCATTGGCAATGCCAATAGGTCTCGCCTTTTGGGCCTTATAAAAGTGTTTAGGCAGAGCTATTGGCTTCTCTAATGTTTTAAGCTATGTTGTAGAGCATTGTGGCTGCTGTGCAGCATGTTGAAAGGTTATAATAAATAAGTGTTAAGCATTTTTGTTACTTTATATATAACCAACAAGAAATTATGTACAACTGAACGCCCCAATTACAAAAAGAAAATTAAAAATGTCTTGTAGTTCAACTGCCTCATCTTTACATTTATTGAATGTATTGTATCTTGTTTTGCCTGTAAATTAATATTTATAGCCGTTTGCACCTTAGTGCTTGCCTTGTAATAAGGAAAAAAGTCACATAGAAATAGTAACTTGCCCAGGATCAAACACTGCAGTAATCTTGGGCAGGTGAAGCTGGGATTAAAGCACAAGTGTGTTGGAGCCACAATTGACAGATACAGCACCTCTTCTGCGGGTTCCCACTGTGAGTGAGCCATGTTTACACAGATTTCTACTGAAATGAGTTGAGAGAGCATCATCTGGCTTCTGTGAACTTCTGACACAGTAACATTACTCAAATATGTAAGAGTAAACTTACACATGCAGATTTACTCACGTTTAAGTTTACCTTTGTGAACAGCTCCCTTAGTTTGGTTGTCCTACAACTCATGCATTTTGGATATTGAACCCTTCTTCATGAGTCAGAACTTTAAAATTGTCCTCAAACGCCTGAGAATAATTGATATGGACCTAACTTTAAGCTGTTTAGAGAAGGCTTAAACATTTTGACTCCCAAAGATGCCAATATCCACATGACAGGGAAAACAGGCATGCTTCTGCCTCCACTGAGTAGCAGAAACCTAGCAACCTCATTTATGCTTATCCATTTTGAGGAGAAACCATGAGAAGGTTTGGGCAGACTATAAAGATCATCCACCACCCCAAAGAGGAGTGCAGCAGAATGATGGTACCATCCTGTAGCATCATCAAGGACAATGTAATCATACACACTGTTCAAGCATACTACCTGCAGACTAGTGCATAGTGCAAACTGCAGGAGCATGAGTAGCCAAAGTAGTGGCGAAGTGTCAGGGTAGTGTAAACGAAGTGTTCAGCCTGAATAGAAATATCAGAGGAACAAAGACCAAGCACACCTGCTCAATGCTAAGCGTACAATAATAATGGCAGTGGAGCATTTACCATATCAATTTGATGACCAACTTGGTTTTAGAAACCCCACTGGCAATCACAGATCCCTGCTGAGAAATTCCTTATCAAAGCAAGGCTGTACTGGAGCCAGCGTATTGGGTGGTTATCTTGGGGATAAAAACTAGCTAAGTCAGAGGCAAACAAAGGGGTTAAAACAGCTACAATATGGCCATTACAATGCTTTGGATTATGCTGCCTTCCACTGCCATTAACCGGGTGTTAACTTACTAACCGAGTGCAGGACCCTGGTTTGCTCCACTGCGCTCTTTCATTAAGTATGGCTTCTGTGCCAGGTACTATGTATTAGATTACATAAAAATGCATCATCTATAGAGCAAGCGGTAACTTGCTGATTTAGCGCATGCAGGGGACGCAGTGCAGCAGTGAAAATAAGAGTGATGGTTCAAACTGCTGCTCTATTTTACTTAAGACAAAGTCCAGTCACCACTTGGAGGGGGTTAGGAACTCTTGCGAAGGAAACTGCATCCCTTCTAGATTAGTGTGCAACAATTTTGATTGAGTGGGGAGTTTGTCCCTTGAGCCATCGACTCAAACGTAGATACCAATCTTAGAAGAGGACAAGCAGAAACTTTAGGTTGGGCATTATCATAATCAAAGGAACTGAAAATTGTAGGGTCTACAGTGATTTAGAGCTTAGATGCACCTAACTCTAGGCAGAATTTCCAGACAAGTATTTGTCAAACAGGGAAATTTGAAAGTCAAAGCATTGAAGTCTGAGTAGGATGGCGAAGTTGTGTTTGAAGTCGAGAGAAAATATTTTCTTGGACGTGATTGTGTAGCACCCCTTTGCAGGAGGCAGGGTAGAAATGTGGAAAGGCCTTTTAGGTATTTGGTCTGTCAGATCTCACCCTCCAAGATACCAGATGAAGGTGTTGGAGAGCCAGCTGATGGGGAAGGAGTCCTAACCTAGAACGTGTGCCATTTAGAGAAGAGATGACGTAGCTGGGGCAGAACAGCTGCAGTCCACAAGTGCACTGAGATGAAATTAACTGCACTGATGCAGAAGATGAGACAATGTCAATCTATGGTACATAGAGGCGATTACAATTTAAATAAAGTCTTTGACTCAGACAAAGGCCTCTGCTTAAACCTAGATCCATGGCTAACGTCTCGTCTTCAATCATGAGTAACTATGTAGTTGTAGGACAGCAAGCAAGTTACAGTGGTAACCATATTATGTCTGATAAGTTGACACCGACCATGAAAAAAATAAAAATAACAATGCCCCTGTATCGTTTTCTTCCTAATAGAACCCTCCCCAGAAGTATGGAATGTGATGGTAGGCAAATTAAACACTAGATCATTTGCTGCTTTCGTGTCAGGCCAAGTTCATCAACCTGCCACACGTGTGCCCTAACGGAAAGCAAACTTAATATCTAGATTTGGTGGAGGGTAACAAAGCCAGTTAACTTTGCTGTTTCCTCTTACAAGTGTAAGCCACACAATACACAACAAAACCTCAGATTAAAATTGACACATTACATTTGCACATACAAAGAGAAGATGACGCAATCAATGCACCCCCACCCCAGATCAGCTAAATATTAAAATTGAAAAATATAATTCACAGTAAAGGTCAAATAGTACAGTGCTAATGCTGATCCTTGAGCCAGAAGTGGCCTTTCCACTTTTGACAGAGAAACTGTATTTACAAAGGAGTCAGTTAGGGATGTTGTGAGGACCCGAATCTACATTCAAAAATACTAATAGACCGCCCTAAAACGGTCTATTGACATTGAATAGCCCCTAAAACAGAATAAAGTACACATGCTATTATTGAAAAGTATCAAGCAATATATGCACACTATGGGACAATCGATCCAAGGACATTAAACTAATGACCAAATTAACTTAAAAGAACTGCGGTTTGAAACAAATACAAGGAACTCAGCTGCCATTCCACCCATAGCCTCAAATATCTAGGCACCTGTCCCAATTGTCTCCTCTCCTTTAGTTTGGAGATTTTTTTGGTGTCCCCTTTTAATTATTACTTCTCACTGCCTACCTTCCTGTTTAAAGTATGTTTATTGTAATTTCCGCTGATTCTCCGTCTACGTGTTTATTTATAACAGCTTGCGGGCAGAAGGTGGAACAATTGCACTCGTGTGGGCATTACAAAATGATACAATATTTCCTAAATATTGAATATATTCACAGAAAATGAATGGACCACTTACACGTACCAGGGTTACTAGTGAGGCTCTCTATGTTGAAGTCGTTTCCTTGGTTTTTGCATCAACTTCCTGGGAAAAATGTATGCCACTCCTATCCGTGTCGGCACCAATTGCTGGCACTGGCTGTGCAGCCCGTGTATAGAGCTGAGTGGGCAGAGGGATACAGGGCCTGCACAGCTTTAATATATAGCAGTACAAAACATCAAGTACGCATGGGCCTGAGAGCCCACTTACCTAACGGGTTGAACCGAGGGAGCACTGCGTCAGATGTGCTGCCGAAATGTTTGGAGGGCGGCATTTTGAAAGAGCAAGCACAGTTCACCGTTCAACCTGAACAGCTTCAAAAACGTGACTCCCGTCGTGCCCCTCCCACGAAGCACAGATCAGCACAAGCAGGCAGCAGATCGCTAGGGTGCATGGGCAGGAGGAAAGTGATTGTACTGTGATTCTGGGCAAATCGCTTAATCTCCCGGAGCCTATTAAATAATTAATGTGTCCTTAACTGGTGACCTTCGGGTCCGGTTCGCGCTATATAAAACTACAAAAAAAACAACGTCTGACCTGCAATAGCCAGATGGGAGGAGGGAAGAGAGGCCATCACACGCAGTACTGCGTGATGGCCGACCAAAATGCTATCTGAGTGAAATCGCCGGAAAGAGAGCTAAACACACAAAGGAGGGACTTTAACAGAAATGCACCAATAAGAAACCAGCATTTCTGAATGCTGCAGCTAACAGCCAATATCAATGGGTGGGTTTTCCAAAGCCACAGAGAGAGATACAACAGGTCATCGCTGATGCTCGACCTAAAAAGGATAAAAGACTAAAAGGTCTGTGGAAGCAATGGTTGAGTGAGTGTGGGGAACAAGTAAACAGGGTTGAGCAGCCAGAGCAACACGAACAGTAATGAAGCGTGCATTTTAGAAACAAACACGAGCAAAACAATGAAACCACGAATTTGGAAATTACACGTTGCACACATTAGATAGTAAAACTTCCATGAAAAGAGAATTGAGAGTTACTACTCGCACCTTAAAAGAGTGCTTTAAAACCAAAGAGATGAGTATTAATGCAAATGTATACACTTACATATAATATGGTGAAAAAGAAAACATGGCCTACAGTCATGGAGAGTGCTAAGGAGAATTAACATGGGATAGAAAATGAAGTGGTATTGCTAATAAATAATGAGTTAGAAGCTTGAAATTTTAAGGAATGATATTAGAAATTATATAGATGATGAAAATGTTAAAACGATTTTATTATCTTGAAAATATAGAAACGTGAGGTTTGTAGACAATTAAATTTGCAGTAATCTAACATACTTGGGCATAAGTAATGCAATATGATAGTAAATGACATATTAATACTGATTTATCAAAATTATTATGAATTATATGACTAAATGGTGTTTGCAAATGCATTAAGTGAAGTAAAAGTGAAGCCAAGTTAAAGACTTTGTGTTAAGATGCTGGGCGACAAACTTTGCCCTGAATATTAACAATGGCCTAGTGATTACGAATAATGTTGCATTTCATATTTGTAAGACGTACATTCCATATTCTCTACAAAATCCTTTTCCCATGGGAAAGGAAGAACTGTGAAATGTGTTACCTACAACACTGTATATTACTATTAGGTTTCTTTTCAGACAGCTAATGTGGACTTGTGAATACTTCCATTTTCATAGCATGCATGAGAACTTTAACTGATGTTGCCACTCTCTGGATGACTTAATGTGCATCATAAACTGGTGATGGTCTTTCAATGGTGGTGAGTCACCACATGACATGGACATTTTTCCCAAAACTAATAAAAGAAGAACCCCCAGGAGAAGGGCAGCACACACCATTTCTACATGGGAACACACTCAATTCATTTAGCATTGGCGCGCACTCCATTTCTTCTTTAGAAACGCACTCAATTTGACCTTTTGGGAAACGCACCCAATTTATTCTTACGCACTTGGTTATTTTTGGACTAGTGAAATGCTTTATTGCCTTCTACCTATTTTTTGATGCTGGCTCATCTTTGAGGATTCAAGCTATTTCTTTGGATTTGTGCTCTTATGCTACAGTTGGTTGCAAATGACTGGGAACCTTTCTTACCGAACCTGAACTTTAACTTTTCTTTCTAGCTAATGGACAATGCCCTTGGAGACTTTACAGTGTCCTTTCCCTGGTTTAGAGTAGTCGATCTATGTTAGTTGAGGAACCATCCTACTATCGTATGGGTAGCAGGACTTTGTATCTCTGTAAGCAGTTTTAAACTTAATTTGCACTAATGCTGAATGTTCTTACTAAAGCCCTTATACTTTTTAAACAAAATGCTAAAGAAATTACTTATGCTGATGAATTTTGAGTCCTTAATACAATAAATGTACAACTTTGAACGTGATTGAGACTTTTATTTGCGTCTGTTTTTCTTCATTCATTCACTATGCATAGGGTGGGATTTGGTCCTGGATAATGGAGAGGGTTGAGAATTTCTAGAATCACCCCTCCTATTGTCTTAAAAAAGATTCACTGAGGAGGTTTACAGCAAAGCTAATGATTGGGAAGTTTAGAAGATTTGAGTGACAAAAGCGTCCCCTCTGATCGTAGGAGGGCCCAGTGCGGTTGGAGTGAGTTAAGTAAACTGTGAATACTCCAGCTGTGAATAAATTAGAAAGTTCTCTATCAACAGTGAGAGGTGGGATGAGCAATGGAGGAGCTGGATGGGCAACACTGAGAGGGCAGGGATATTGAGGGGTTGAAGCCGCAATTTGGAGAGAGAGCAAGAAAACACCTGCACTCCCATGTAGTGCTGAAAGAAAAAGAAAAAAGTAGCTCCCTGATGTGGAGCCATTGAGGTAAACAAGACATCAACCAAATGGATTAGATTAGAGAAGAAATAAACACAGGTAGACAACGATTAGCCATTGAATAAGAAGCAGGAAAATCAGATTGACAAGAAAAATTAACCAAAGCCCACTTTAAGTATTGGTAATGTAAACATTATGGGGCCGATTCCGATCTCGGTCGGAGGCGCACCCAATACCATTCGGTCGGGAAAAAAGCCATGCGAATGCCTGTTTCCCGACCGAACCGTACATCATACCGAACGAGTAAGTACGATGCGCACAACAGCACAGAATCCGGCCGAGTCGTACTCACCCAATCCAGGTCCTGTTCTCCGACCGAGGCGAATCCGGAAACGCAGAATCGAGTCGCACGGAAGGGAAAATGCAGCCCCGTCCGGCCGAACAAGTACGATGCGCTTTCCGTACGCGCCGAACCCGTCGCTACGTCCGGCACGTCAAAGCTTCCGGGAGAGGCGCACATAAGCTCCGATTCGCGCCACAACACGATCCACGGCTACGAGGCGAACCCGCCAGCGACGAGGACGACGCGAAGCAACGAGAAAGACGAACGACACGAACCAACCATGAATCCCTTCATCCCGATCCTACCAATATTCTACATTTACCACCGGAACAGGCACGGACGCGTACGGCGCAGAAGGTAAGTCAGACACCAACCACAAAACACACACAACACGTACACGACACATATCACACACACACACACACACACACACACACACACACACAATCACACAATCACACACACACACACACACACACACACACGGATGCAGAATTTACTTACACCAGCAACAGCAGCACCATAGGGGCTGGATGCCCATCACCAATGCCACACATGCACACAGGGGCCTGGATGCGCACCACCACTACCACCCCTAACCAGGGGGGGCTGGATGCCTACCACTACTACCACCCTTAGCGGATGCCCACCACCACTACCACCCTTACCCAGGGGGGGCTGGATGCCTACCACTACTACCACCCTTAGCCAGGGGGGTGCCAGACGCCCACCACTACTACCACCCTTACCCAGGGGGCTGGATGCCTACCACTACTATCACCCTAAGCCAGGGGGTGCCAGATGCCTACCACTACTACCACCCTTAGCCAGGGGGTGCCAGATGCCCACCACTACTACCACCCTTACCCAGGGGGCTGGATAACTACCACTACTACCACCCTTAGCCAGGGGGGTGCCGGATGCCCACCACTACTACCACCCTTAGCCAGGGGGGTGCCAGATGCCCACCACCACTACCACCCTTACCCAGGGGGGGCTGGATGCCTACCACTACTACCACCCTTACCCAGGGGGCTGGATGCCTACCACTACTATCACCCTAAGCCAGGGGGTGCCAGATGCCTACCATTACTACCACCCTTAGCCAGGGGGTGCCAGATGCCCACCACTACTACCACCCTTACCCAGGGGGGCTGGATGCCTACCACTACTATCACCCTAAGCCAGGGGGTGCCAGATGCCTACCACTACTACCACCCTTAGCCAGGGGGTGCCAGATGCCCACCACTACTACCACCCTTACCCAGGGGGGCTGGATAACTACCACTACTACCACCCTTAGCCAGGGGGTGCCGGATGCCCACCACTACTACCACCCTTACCCAGGGGGCTGGATGCCTACCACAACTACCACCCTTACCCAGGGGGGCTGGATGCCTACCACAACTACCACCCTTAGCCAGGGGGGGTGCCAGATGCCCACCACCACTACCCAGGGGGGCTGGATGCCTACCACTACTATCACCCTAAGCCAGGGGGCTGGATGCCTACCACTACTACCACCCTTAGCCAGGGGGTGCCAGATGCCCACCACTACTACCACCCTTACCCAGGGGGGCTGGATGCCTACCACTACTACCACCCTTAGCCAGGGGGTGCCAGATGCCCACCACCACTACCACCCTTACCCAGGGGGGCTGGATGCCTACCACTACTACCACCCTTAGCCAGGGGGTGCCAGATGCCCACCACTACTACCACCCTTACCCAGGGGGCTGGATAACTACCACTACTACCACCCTTAGCCAGGGGTTGCCGGATGCCCACCACTACTACCACCCTTACCCAGGGGGCTGGATAACTACCACCACTACCACCCTTACCCAGGGGGGCTGGATGCCTACCACTACTATCACCCTAAGCCAGGGGGCTGGATGCCTACCACTACTACCACCCTTAGCCAGGGGGTGCCAGATGCCCACCACTACTACCACCCTTACCCAGGGGGGCTGGATGCCTACCACCACTACCACCCTTAGCCAGGGGGGTGCCAGATGCCCACCACCACTACCACCCTTACCCAGGGGGGGCTGGATGCCAACCACTACTATCACCTCTACCCATGGGGGGCTGGAAGCCTACCAACACCACCCCCACTCATAGGATGGACAATGCATGACACAACCAGCACACCACAACCTAGGGAATGCAAGAAAAAGACATCCCCCCCAACACCATGACAAGCGTGTGTAGACTGTGTCAAATGCCTACAACACTGAACATGACTTTGAACATACAATGTGACCCCCTATCACATGTGCCACACATATATGTGTGTGGCCCCCACAATGCAAGCAGGCCCTGACCAATGTGGCAATGGGGTCCAAACCCCCATCATCACAGTGACCAAAAGGTAAGTGTGGGGTCCATAGCTGAAGCACATTTTGAACATTGTGGCAATGGGGTCCAAACCCCCATCATCACAGTGACCAAAATGTAAGTGTGGGGTCCATAGCTGAAGCACATTTCGAACATTGTGGCAATGGGGTCCAAACCCCCATCATCACAGTGACCAAAAGGTAAGTGTGGGGTCCATATCTGAAGCACATTTTGAACATTGTGGCAATGGGGTCCAAACCCCCATCATCACAGTGACCAAAAGGTAAGTGTGGGGTCCATAGCTGAAGCACATTTTGAACATTGTGGCAATGGGGTCCAAACCCCCATCATCACAGTGACCAAAATGTAAGTGTTGACAAAGAAAAAGCTGCAACTGCCAAACTGCATGGATGATTCCTGGTCACAGAACATAAAACACATCAGTGGCAAAGTAGTGCATGTGTCCCATTGCAACATAGATTGGGGGAGGCAAATACTGCAGTGCAAATAAGACATACCTTTGGCCATGTGCAGACAAACAACACCCATGGGGGCTGACACAGTCAACATTCATCAATGACAGAAGTGACCATCAGAATGCAGACCCACATATTTGCACCAATGGGCACACAAATGCAGATACCCTGTGGAGACTGTAGATGTGAGGTGAACAGATACCATACCATGGCAGCAATGGGACACACAAACCATGATCATTGTGCTGACTGATGACCTAGGAGTCCCAGGGACAGCAGGGGAAACCCACCAACCTACATACAGCCAATGGCACACCTAAGATATGCCAATGCAGTGGTGCAGATGCACAGACACAAACAGGCAGACCCACACTGCACATCAAACACAACAGGTGAGGGGGGGTGCCAGTATCCCCAGGCAACCACACAACACATGAGGAGGCCTGAATACCAATCATACAGATGTGCATACAGTGCCACACAAAGGTAACTCATGGATCCAAATCCCCTATGTGGGCAATCAGGCATTGTCAGATGAGAGGGAGCACAAATCACACATGTCACACAGGCACGTAGGAACGGCAACTGACACAGCAAGATACAGACACACCACAGCACTACCCCCAGGGCCCCCACAATGTGGTGACCCTGGGCTGCATTACAATCCCACTGTGATGACAAAGCTAAATGTCGTTCACACTGTGAACCACAGTCATGTGTCCTGAGCAACAAACTACCATCACACCTACACAAGCACAAATCAATCAGCACGGCCAGTAAGCCAAGGCCAACATGGAGGCAGGGGTCTAGCCGGGCAACAACTCTCATCTGCACACACTCAACACCACACACCTCGACCTCCAACAATGTGCAGCAGTGAAGCACACATGCACTGGTGACATTGCACATGCACCCATGACAATTCCAGGGTGGTGGGTGGGAACCAAGGTGCAGAAACACATCACACATGGCCACTCAACAAGACTCCTGAATGTCTGACACACTGCACACTACGCTGTACATGGACATGACGGCAATACCACACCAACCAATGGGATCCCAGCCACAGTCACACACCAATGAAGAAGCCAAGGTCACCCACAAAGAACACACATAGACAACAACCAACATTGCAGCCCGGACCCTGAGGAGTGCCAGCAGTCACACACACAACGTGTCACAATCACTGAAAGATAACACAAACTGGAAATCACATGACAGGTGCAAACAACAAGTGCCAAGGGGAAACCTGACTGTGACCCATCTGCGTCTGCACACAAACTCAGCCCTGACAGCAAACACACCTATGGGTGACACCCTGATGACCAGTAATATGCCATGCACCCACATCACAGAGAACCCAGGGAGAAGACTTTGGGGGAACATAGGTCAACTCAGCAAGCATCACAAACAGGTACAACACTAGGGATCACAGCATGCACAGCAAAACGGAAGTGAACACACAGACATGCTCATACAACACACACCTTGGGCGCAGGCAATGTCACAGGAGTACACACTGCCATGAGGGGACTCCACTACTGTGTGAGGAAAGCTGTGCCATATGTTGCCTCAGTAGGGCCCCATCATGTCAGCTGAGCACTTGGTCACACAATCAACAATTAGCACCAAATGAAGGCTCCTGTCACATCAGCCTGGTCATGGAAGTGCCCACGAAATCATCAGCACAGATCCAACACACTTGTATAGCAATGTTGCACTGACAACACAGATGAGTCCTTCCCCATTGATGCCCAAACCTGCATGTCCAGTGGAGATGGCCACACGGTCAGGGAAGTAGACGAATTGAACAATGGCAGGCACAACAGATGTGCAGGGGTGGAAGCCACAGATGTGAAATTGCTAATGTAAGTAGGAAATCCCATTGCCAAATACTGAACACATGACACCCTCAGATGCTGCTATGGATGACATGGATACACCACAGGATAGGACACATTCCCCCTGGACCACATGTGTTCCTGCACAGTAACACTTCATTATCATGAGACCAAATATCACCATCACTGCAGCAAGGGCATGGTTAGCATCATCAACAACATGTACATCAGAAGCATAAGCACTAGAGAACAGAAAGTTGCTTTATTCAGCATATGTGTGTTTAAAAGTGAAAGTCCAGAATAAACACAAAGGCCAATGGCCAGTCCATTGTCAAAGTCCAAACAGGGTGACAGTGGCAGATGTCACCCTACGCATGCCTGCACTGCACAAAACCAGGGACAATCCACTAGGAGGGGCAACCGGGGGGGCAGGCCAGGCACCGCAGGGACAGGATCAGGGCTCACCAGGAGGAAGCAGGGAAGGGGTGGTGGGTGCTGGCGAGCCACTGACAACTGCAGTGGAGGTGTCTGACATGGTGTGTGCCGGCACAACTGGGGGGCATGGCTCAGATGTTGTGGGTGCCGGCACGACTGCAGTGGACCCTGCAGATGGAGTGGACAGGTCCGCTACTGCAGTGCCCAAGTCAGACAGGGTGGTAGTGGACTCCACTGCAGTGCCTACCACCAGGGGAGGAGAATGGGGAACAGGCAAGGTGGGCTGGACAGAGGGGAGGACACCCTCACCACATCAGTGGCACAGACAAGCGCAGCGGGGGGTGTGGTGCCGGGAGAGCAAGTGGCAGGGGGAGAAGGCCGGATCCTCTTGGGGATGGTATATCTGTGGGTGGGGGAACCTGGGGCAGGGTGTGGTGGGGGCACCTGTGGAGTGGGGGCCTGAGGGATGGAGGAAGGAGACCTGGTGCCTGAGCTGCAGGGCGGCGGCGGGGTCTTGCTCTTACGACTCCGGGGGACTTGCGGGTGGGGGCCTCAGTCCGTCTGCGCCTGGGGGAGGGTGTCCGGGGCGAGGGGCACTCTGCTCCGTGTGGGTGGGCTTCCTCTTCCCCCTGAATGCTGTATCAGCTGGATCGGAGGGGAAGAGGCCGAGGTCACTGAGGAAGAGCCGCTGGGTCTTTGGGGTTGCAGGTGAGGCAAGGGAGGGTGCTTTGGAGGGAGAGGCAACTGAGGACTGCGCAGTGCTCGTGGATGCGTGAGTGTGTTCCAGGGCCCCATCCCCTGTGAGTCTGGTTTCAGTCCCCTGACTGTGCGTGCGTGTTTTGTTTGTGGCGTGTGTGTCTGTGTGCTGGACGTGTGTGTGCTGGTGTGTGCCTGTGCCGGTGTGTGTGTGCTTGGGACGGGTAAGGTGCTGGGGAGTGTGGATGGAGCAGAGGCAGGAGGGGTGAGGGACTGTCTGAGGAGGGACACTGCTGCCGTCAGGGAGGAGTCCATGGACCTATTGCCCCTCTGTAGGTCAGACATGCCAGAGGAGATGCTCTCCATGAACGACACCAGCTGAGTCAACAGAGCGGTGTGCGCATGGAGGACACTCAGCATGGCTGTCTGCCCTACATGGAGCTGGCGAAGGAGGTACACAGACTCCTCACTCAGGGCAGCAGGGGACGCAGGGGGTGCGGTGCCTGGCCCAAAGGAGACACGCTCCCGAACATGGGAGCCTCCACGGACCTGGGGAATGGGAGCCGATGGGAGGGCGGTGGTGGTGCTGGTGGTGGCGGGGACAGCAACACTAGCTGGGGTGTGGTGGCTGCTGACACCCGCCTCCATAAGGGAGTCATCCTCCGAGCCGCTGTGGTCCTCAGCTGAGGTGGATGCTGCTGAGGACTCCTCGGTGTGGCTCCCCTCGCCCTCCGTGCCACTGGGTCCCTCAGACCACTCCTCGGCTGTTGACCAAGTCTGGCTCTCCGGCTCCTCCTGGTCCGTGGAGCTGTCCCCTTCCGTGGCCGTGGATGTATCTGCAAACAATGGGGAAAAAAGCAACCAGACAGTCACCTGCACCAAACGCACACACCACTGTAAGCACAGCACATTACAGAGCAAGCCCTGGCATCATTAGTTGAACATTGCTAAAAGTGCCCTAACTGAACAGGAGAAGCCAATTGTCAGTCTGATGCCAACCATGGCACTCACATCCCACATGGCCTTGCACCCATCTGTCTGGTGTCTGTTGGATAGCAACACCCCAGTGTGGACACATGCACCAACTACACAGTAGTTGGACAGTGCAGAGGACACGGTGTAGCATGTGGACATGCACACATCACAACTCTTGCAACTGAGTCAGTACAGGTTTCCGGATGAAAGGGATGCCCAGAGTCAAATAGGAAATGCATGTGATGCATACCAGCGACAGACACCATGATGCACCCATGTCCTGATAGCCATCGCCACAATGGTGTGCATGTAGCACATGTCACTCCCCTGCAGGATCACCAATAAGTAGACACATGCCATGGCGGAGGCATGACTGCTAAGTCATACATCACTGTCTCAGTGATGTATGACTTGGCAGCCAGACAACAACACTCTGCACTGTGTCACAATAGTAGGTCATGGGGAATGCAAGTCTTGGAGCTGCACAAGTGCACATGTACATCCCCCACACAACACATCATCTTAACCCTCATCTGTCCAGGTCATACCGATTGGACATATGGGAGACCTGTGACACTACCCTCTGAACCGGAGCCCCTCACAATCTGCTGTGAATGGGAAACAGCTGCCTGAACTTCACATTCGCATAACCCAGTCTGCACGGGCAGCTGATCAAACGCCTATGTGACACAAAAGTATCGTCTCCTATGGTCACATCTCCAGTGGCATGCTGAGCCCCTACCGAGAAACACCCCAGCAGTCCTGGCAACAAATCCACAGCACACTGACACAGAGGCAGACACTTGAGGGGTCAAATCACTGCGCACAACGTGTCAGCTGATACCCGGGAGTGGGAGTACAGGTGTATTGGATGGGCTGGAGTAGGCATGACTGTCCTGCCCCACATGAATGAGGGATGAGCCCTGGACAGTGGATAGCTGGCTATGTATGTGTGACACACGTAATCTGCACACTCCTGGGGCCCAAACATTGTTCCCACCCGCTGCATGGGTGTGTGCCAGATACCCCAGGCACATGTGGTGGCTCAGCTCAGCAAGTGGACCGCATATGAAAGCAACACGCAGATTACATGTCCAAACACAGGCATTGTGTGAACAATGGACCCACCCATGATGCCCACAACAGAGTTAGGGAAACAGATGCTGTCCCCCACCTTGAGTGAAGCAAACTGCAAGGACACAGTCCCAAGTGACACAATTCCCTGAATGTAAGGGCCACACCTGGGTATCAGATGAGGAGTGGGCAGTGCACAATAGAGGGACATGGCTCCTGGACAACATGACTGCTGTACTGTGGCAGTTTAACCAGGCCAGAGGAGGGCACATAGCATGTAATACAGAGTTCACAGTGCAGTCTTTGACTCACCCCCTCCTTGCTGCTGTCTGGCCTTCAGCTGCCCATCCAGGTCTGGAAACACCACCGCCAGGATCTGGAGCATGTGGGGGTCAGGGTCCGTGTTCCGCCCCTCCTGCGAGGAGGCGACAGCTTCAGCTGGACCCGTGCAATCCTCCGGGTCCAGCCCCGAAGGTCCTGCCACCTCTTCTGGCAGTTGCGGATCCGGCGCTTGTAGACCCCCACGGACCGGACAGCCCGGACGATGTCCTTCCAGATCTCCTGCTTCCGATGGGCATTAACCTGTGAGGATGACAAAGTGAAAAGGCCATTACTACACATGCAACATATCCGTGCATGACACAGTTGTATATACATGTCTCAATCACAGGGGCACATGATGTACACAGGCAGTGTAACGCTGCCCATGGACAGTTTGCCAGAAGTCACTACATGGTATCATTGCATGGGAAGTAAAACCTTGTTCAAATGCACTGTCACTGCACCATACCTGTCCAGTGCATGTCACTACACACTATGGGGGGTGACAACTACTCAGTGAGCCTGCTAGCCAGTGGCGTGCAGACTTTCAGCCTTGCTAGTCAGACAAAATGCACATTCAGAAAGGCAGTGCACAGAACACTCACCTGCTCCCCTGGTGTCCCATACAGCTTGCTGTACTGTGGAAGTAGGCAGTCCAGCAGGGCCTGGTTCTCCTCAAGGCTGAAGGCTGGGGCTCTCTCCACAGTACGTGCCATTGCAGGGTCCAGAGGGGGCAGAGACAGCAGCAGTGCAGTGGCAGATGTCGTCCTGGAGCATGTAGTGCAGGCAAGTGAGCTCTCAGGGGAACAGCCAGCAATATATATGTGCTGCAGAGGCAGATACTGTCCCATGTGACCAAAGTAATAGGTCCAAGTCGTTTGCATCTTCTGAATCTGGCCAATCCATGGAATAGCAGCACCAATACACGCCCACAGCATCCTTCAAATCTTCAACTTCATGACATACATGATTTTGCAACATTGTTGTGGGTGACCAACTGAATTTCCAGCAACCAACTCGTTCGAATTTCGAAAACACGTCCGTTGCCAGGCTAGGCCATTGTCAATGGGTGCGCACCGATCGGTCCATTGCTGTTCAACGCGTACAGGGGTACAACGCGTACCCAAACACATTGAATGCAATGGGCCGGCCGGGTGCACCGATCGGTCCATTGCTGTTCAACGCCTACAGGGGTACAACGCGTACCCGCACACATTGAATGCAATGGGCCGGCCGGGTGCACCGATCGGTCCATTGCGGTACAACGCGTACAGGGGTACAACGCGTACCCGCACACATTGAATGCAATGGGCCGGCCGGGTGCACCGATCGGTCCATTGCGGTACAACGCATACAGGGGTACAAAGCGTACCCGCACACATTGAATGCAATGGGCCGGCCGGGTGCACCGATCGGTCCATAGCTGTTCAACGCATCCCTGTACAAGTGACTGGCATATGTCACCATGCCTGTCTCAGATGAACATATGCCAGCCACAGATAGCTCCCAGGGAGTGAGGGGCACACCTACAACACGACAGCCTGTCCAAACTGTATCATAAGGCATGTAAGGCTGCATTTCCTATTGTGTGTATGTTGGTGTACATGTTGTCCTGTGGGTGTCACCTGGGGGCAGCCACCCCCAGGCTGTGCACGTGTTCATGGGGACAGGATCCTGGGTGTTACGTGTACATGACCACTGTGATGTGCAACTGTTCATATCTGTGCATGTGCCATGGTCACATTTCACGGTGGTGTATGTGTATGTCATGTCACATACCCCGTGAGTCCCATGTGGGACGGTATGTTTGAGCCAGGGTGTCCCAGTGGCACAATAGTGATGGTCCTCCACAGTCTGTGTGCATGTAGTGTTTACAATGTCTCTGATTTCATGTGCACAATGGGAGACAGTCTCCACATCCACGTTGTGTGTGCATGGACTTTGATGTTGTGCGTGTGTGTGTCACAGACGTCCATGTCTGTCCTGCAGTGGCAAGTGGGACCACTACCTGTGTGGGTCATGGTTGTTTTGCTGTGGTGTATACATGATACTCCATGTAATGCCAGTGTCCATGTGGCAATACAGGGTCCCTGGGAATGTACCTGTCGTTGAGCTGTGATGCCTGGGGCACATCTGTCCTCACATGTCACTGTGGGGGGTGATTGGGACATGGCAGCAGGAGATGGGAACTGTGACACTGCCTCATGATATCCAATGGGCCAACCTGGGACTTATTGATGCCACTTGTTGAACCGTGATGACAGATGTTGGCCATGTATGTACCATACATGTCCTTACGGAACTGCACACTTCATGTAGTTGTGCCTCATAATGATGTATGATGTGATATTGAGTGTGTTCAATGCCGCATATGTGGGGTGACTGACAATCTTGCTTTCTTCTCCTCTGCACTGCAGGGCTCCTGCTGTCCATAGACCATTCCCAGACCTGGCAACGATGGTGGAACGGGACAGCATCCGACGGTACCGCTTCACCAGGCAGCTGATTGAGGATTTGGCAGTGCAGTTGGCCCCACATTTGCAGCCTGGCCGGCCGTATCCTACAGCGCTGACCCCCAAGGTGAAGGTGATGGCAGCCCTACACTTCTTTGCCACCGGTACCTTCCAACATACTGTGGCGATTGCTGGTGGGATGTCACAGACCATGTTGAGCCGTGTGCTCCGCGATGTTTTGGAGGCAATGTTGCTATACCTGAACCGGTACATCTATTTCCCTAGACTGCAACGACTCACTGACGTGAAGAGTGACTTCTATGCCCTGGGGAGGATGCCGCATGTCATTGGCTCCATTGATGGGACACATGTGGCTTTGGTACCACCACAGGCCCAGGAGCAGGCCTACCGTAACCGCAAGCACTACCACTCGGTCAATGCACTGGTGGTGTGTCTTGCAGATATGACCATCACACACGTGTGTGCCCGTTTCCCTGGTTCAGCACACGATGCCTTTGTGATGAGGAGTAGTCGCATCCCCAGGATGATGGCACAGATGCAGAACCAGCGTGCCTGGCTTGTAGGTGTGTACTGACTTTGTGCCATTGTGTGTGATCTGATCTGTAGTATTCCGCCCACTTTTCCAAGTCAGCTAATGTGCACTTGTCTGTTTGTAGGTGACTCGGGATACCCCAACATGCCGTGGTTGCTGACACCCCTCAGGAACCCTGTGACACCAGCCCAGATGCGCTACAATGAGGCACATGGTCGGACCAGGAGAGTGATTGAGCGGACATTTGGTCTCCTGAAGAGCCGCTTCCGCTGCCTCGACAAGACAGGAGGGTCCCTCCCATATGCCCCAGCGAAGGTGTGCAAGATTATCATCGTCTGCTGCATGCTCCACAACCTGGCAGTGCGGAAGGAGTTGCCTCTCATCCAGGATGACAATGACCAACATCCGCCACCTGTGGAGGATCCTGGCCTGGACCACGATGCCAGTGATGATGATGATGATGATGAGGGTGATGTCCGCACACAGCTCATCACCAACTTCTTTAGCTGAATGTGAGTATCCTGAGGTGTCATGTCAATGATGTGAGTTAGCATGATATGTGTAGGTGGTGCTCTGGTGCTGTTGGAGTGTGTCCATGGGCTACTTGACTGGATGTGTGTAGCGATGTGTGCTTACAGGTGGTCTGTACTCCCCAACAGTGTTGACATGCTAACTTGGTTCTGGGTGGGTATCTTGTAACATGTATTGTGCATGAGTTTTGCTGTTCTGTCCTCCATTGCTTTTGACTGAGTGTCATTTCTGTCCTTCACAGGGTACTTTCAGATTCGTTTGTCAACTGTGTCCACCGACGACGTGATTGTACTTCCAGGGTGGTAGCTGTTGTGTCCCTACAGGTGATGTGCGCCACAGCCATGGACTTCCTTCCTTCTACAGTTGTTGACTGTGTGCCCGCTGCCAGGTGGGATTACCTTGCATCTGTAGTGGTTACGACATGTTGCAACTGTGTAATAAACCGGTGCTTCACTTTGTGATGTGCGTTGTCTGTGGTCACACATTTGACTGCCATTTGCTTACTGCACCTGTGGGCTACTTGACTACAACTGGGAATAGGTGTGGTGTCTGTGCATTGCACTGTCTTCCCTGGCAACATCAGTGTAGGCAATGAGTCAGATGGCCTAGGTGTGTATGTGTTGTGTAGCCCTGGTGGTGTGTCTCCCTCATATGTGTCACGTTGCCTTTACTCACATGCCTGTGTTGTACTTGCTGTTGCAGTTCGCATACACAGTGTAATTTTGCAGTTCATCATCCCCATGACAGCACCCACGTTGGAATCACAACAGAGGCAAGTATGGTGTATTAGTGTGTTTATTGTGATACATTTGTGTGAATAGTGCATAGGATGGTTAGTGCTGTACATATATATTGCAATCAGAAGTTCCTAGGTGAATTGAAAGTCCTGGTAGACAAAATCCCCAGTATCGGGCCACAGTTGTCTGACACATTGGTCCAACTTGTACTCCCCATGTCATGTGTGGGAGTTGTGTTGCCGTCAACAGGGTGAACAGTTTGTGCACAAAGGTGAACATCCAGAACAGGTTCAGGCTTCCTGGGGGTTGCACTTGGCCATCGGCCTCTCACTTGCCCCTCCTCGGACGACCCCTCTTCTTTGGGGGGGCCCCTCAAGTACAGGCTGCTGCGGTGCAGGGGACTCTCCGCCAGAGTCATCCTCCCTCCCTGTGGCAGTTGCAGTTTGTTCAGCACCAGATGTTGTTGGCACACAGGGAGGTGTGGACTGGTTGCTGTTCATCTGGCGGAGGCATTGTAATATGTCCCTGTGCACCGCCGTCATCTCTTGCAGTGCGTCCCACTTGGACTCCACGCGGGACATGTGTGAGTCCAAGCGGGCATGATGGGCAGCCTGCTGCTGTTTCATGTCTCTGAGGAGCCCCACTACCTGGCTGAGATCTCCGGTGCTGGACTGGTACGCATCGGCTATGCGTACCAGTTGTGGGTCATCATGCACACCAGCAACCTCTGCAAGCAGCGACCTCTGTCTCCCACCCCTCCCACCATCCCTGCCGACATGTGCAGTGGCACGCACAGATGACCCTGGTCCCCCTTGGGGGTTGGTGGTGGTGGTGGTGTCCATGGCCCCACCTTGGTCCAGGGTCCCTGTGCTGGTGGTGCTCCTTGTTCTGTCCATGTCGGCAGGGATGGTTTTTGTGGACACAGTCGTTGGAGGGGTGGGTGCAGCTGGTGGTCCTGCTGGTGCTGCAGCTGGTGGTCCTGCTGGTGCTGCATGTTGACTTGCACCGGAGGTGCCAGGTTGGTCTTCTTCGTCCGAGGAGGGCAGAGGCTGTACGACACCAGTGAGCTCCGTATCCTCTTGGGACTGGGACTCCTCAGCGTCTGCTGCTGTGTCCCCATCATCACCTGTTTTTGGGAGACACATACAATGTATGTAATGTTTCTGCAGGAATCAATGGTTGACACACCTGACAGTTGTGACTGTGCCTCTGGGTGCGGGCCTGTACATTGCATTGTCCTAATTTGTCACAGTCAGGGGTTGATATTGGTGTAGCACATTGTCCTGCATTATTTGGGCATTTCTATGTATTTGTTGGGGTGTGGACATGGTCCGCATTGGTTATATTTGGTTGACAGCCGGCCCTCCTTCCCACCCAGCCAGTCAGTTATCCCACCATGGACTGTGCTTGCATTGCAGGGAGTGAAAGTTGTCTTTCAGGATGTCAGTCAGTGGTGTCCTGCTGTTGGTTGTTGCACAGTTGCCAGCAGGGCCTTGTGCTCCCCACAGCAGTAGCCAGTGTTAGCCATCTTGTCAGTTGTTTTCCACTCCCTGTGATGTGAGCATGGTTCAGGGTGGTGTTGATGGGACAGTTGTGGGGGTGAGCTATGTCTGTGACTATGACTCCCATCATGCTATTGCCTCCACCCCACTTCCCAGCATTCCCATACTTACTTGCTTTTGTGGGGAGTTCAGTGTGTGTGGGTGTGAGAGCAATGGCAAGATGGCTGACAGTGGTGTCCTGCTGTTGGTTGGTGTGCAGTTCCCAGCATGCCCTTGTGCTCCCCATGACACAGCAACAATGTCAGACATCTTTGATGGGCCTTTCCACTCTCTGTGGGATGTGCATGCGTGAGTGTGAGCTTGCTGGGCCATGTGGTGGGGATGTAGAGCTGTGCCTACGACTCCCATCATGCTATTGCCTCCACCCCCCTTCCCAGCATGCCCATGCTTCCTTCCTTTTGACTCTGCTTCCCTGTGGGGTGGGCTGCCTGTGCTGACAGGATGGCTGGGAGTGTTGTCCTGGCAGTTGTTTGGCTAAAAGTCCCAAGAGTGTCCCTGTGCTTCACACAACATAACCCAGGGTGGTGGTTCTTTGTGGGATCTTGAGTTCGGATGTGAGGCATTGCATTCTCCCAGGTGGGTTATGTGGAGTATGTGTTGAGGGGGTGTGAGAGGGGAGGTGCTTGTGACTATGGTCAGTGCTGCAAGTCCTCCTTCCCACCCAGCCAGATATCCCACCATGGAACGTGCTTGCATTGCAGAGAGTGCAAGTTGGCTTTCAGGATGTCAGGCAGTGGTGTTGTGCTGTTTGTTGGTGCACAGTTCCCAGCAGGGCCTTGTGCTCCCCACAGCAGTAGCCAGTGTCAGCCATCTTGTCAGTCCTTATCCACTCCCTGTGATGTGAGCATGGTTCAGGGTGGTGTTGATGGGCCAGTTTTGAGGCTGAGCAATATCTGTGCCTACTACTCCCATCATGCTATTGCCTCCACCCCCCTTCCCAGCATGCCCATGCTTCCTTCCTTTTGACTCTGCTTCCCTGTGGGTGGGCTGCCTGTGCTGACAGGATGGCTGGGAGTGTTGTCCTGGCAGTTGTTTGGCTAAAAGTCCAAAGACTGTCCCTGTGCTTCACACAACATAACCCAGGGTGGAGGTTCTTTGTGGGATCTTGAGTTAGGATGTGAGGCATTGCATTCTCCCAGGTGGGTTCTGTGGAGTTTGTGTTGAGGGGGTGTGTGAGGGGAGGTGCTTGTGACTATGGTCAGTGCTGCGAGTCCTCCTTCCCACCCAGCCAGATATCCCACCATGGAACGTGCTTCCATTGCAGGGAGTGGAAGTTGTCTCTCAGGATGTCAGTCAGTGGTGTCCTGCTGTTGGTTGTTGCACAGTTGCCAGCAGGGCCTTGTGCTCCCCACAGCAGTAGCCAGTGTCAGCCATCTTGTCAGTCCTTATCCACTCCCTGTGATGTGCGCATGGTTCATGGGTGGTGTTGATGGGACAGTTGTGGGGGTGAGCAATATCTGGGACTACGACTCCCATGATGCTATTGGCTACACTGACTTGCCCAGCATACACAGAATTCCTTTCTTTCAGTGGTCTTCACTGTGTGTTGGTGTTGTAGTGGTGGCTACATGTCTGGATGTGTTTGTTAGTTATATTTGTGCCACTGCCTAGCTGTAGTTGTGTTTGTACATGTGATGACACGGTTAAATGTAACTTTGAGATGGCATGTGTTGTGTTTATCTGACTGACATACACATTTTGTGATGATTCTGTTCTGGTTGCTGTGTAATTGCTATGAGTGCATGGTTTGACTCTCCCCTTGACAGTGATGTGTGTGTGTGTGTGTATTGTGGCAGAATATTGTGTACATTTGTTGTGTACTCACCAGGCTCTGGGATGTTCTCTAGTCCATAGACGCTCACTGGCGGAAGGATGGCCCGCACCTTCTCCTCCCAGGGCCTGAGGTATACTGGCTTGGCAGGAGGGCCACTGCCGGTGTATTGGCTCAGGAGGTAGTCCTTCTTCAGCAGCTTCCGTACCCTCCTGCGCACGTCATACCACCTGTTCTGGATGTCGGTCTTTGTGCGCAGACATGGTGATTGTGCGTTCACCCTGTTGATGATCCTCTCCCACATCTTGGTTTTCTGGGAGATGGGTGTCTGTTGGACCAGTGTGCCAAACAGCTGTGGCTCTACCCTGAGGATCTCGTCTACCAGGACTTCCAATTCACAATCTAGGAACTTGTGATTCTTCTTGGGGGCATGGTGATGGGTGGTGATGGTGAGTGATGTGTGTGTTGGTGTGCAGGTGAGGGTGTGTGAGTGTGTGTTTTGCTGGGTGTATGTGAGGTAGCTATTTGTTGGTGTGCTGATGGTGTGTGGCTTGTGTGAGGGATGAGCTGTGGGTGTGTGGTTGCTGTCTGTTGAGTGCTGGCAGTAGAATAGCATTTGCAAAGGATCATGGTTGGGATTTGTGTCCTTTATATGGGTGGAGTTGTGGGTGTGTCTTTGTTCTCTGTCCCCACCCCCCAGTATTTATTGGCTTTGTAATTGCTTGTTTGGCCTTTTTTTGTGTATTTTTCCTTAGTACTTTCTGTGCATGTTGGAAACGTTCTTGTGACCGAGTCGGACCCTGCAGTTGTCTCGGTCTTCTCCGTTTCGTTCACGCTGTGTTTGTGCAGTTTTCTATGCTGCGTACGCGTCGGTCGCGGTGTTTTGTGTTACTTCGGCTCGGTTTTGTATGCGTGTCGGTCGTACGGCTTGTCCTCCGTACGACTCGGTTGTGGTTTTCCCGCCTTGCATCGTACTTTGCGGTTTGGAGTTCGCGTGTACGTTTCGGTTGGATTTGTTCCGGGTGCGTGTCGGTCGGTTCGATTCGCGTGTTTTTCCGGCCGGATTGCTGTTTTCCGTGCGGCTCGGTCGTTCGGCTTGGGTTCAGTACGTGTCGGTCGGATTTTGCACGCCTTGCATCGTACTTGGCGTGTCGGGCGCCACAGGTACGTGTCGGTCGGAATTAATTCCGGCTCCGAGTCGGTCGGTGCTTTTTCCGGCCCGAATCGGAATCGACCCCTATATCTTTGACAACAAATGGCTGAAAGGTGCTTGTAGGCGAGACCTAAATGGAAAAATGCACTAAGAAATGATTCAGTGAGCAATAGAGGGCCAATGTTTGTAGGATTACCCAGCGTGTCAAATCATAGCACTGGATAAAAATACTGCACAGTCATTTCACAAGACTCTATATAGAATGCGGATGATTCACACTTAAGGGTTTTTTTTAGTGAGCCAAGAATAACAAAAGAAAAGCTTGCTTTGTTTGTGACATACTCATGATTCAAAGACAAATAACCTACAAACTGATGGATGAGAAAGCCATCCGTGTGTTCATGTGTGCCGGTATCACTTTCTCCTCCATTCGTAACACTGACTTGATTCTTTACCCATCTCCTTTGTGGTTTCTTCACACGCACACAAGTAAAAAAAAAAAATAAAAAAAAACAACCTGGTTGTACTACTATTACTCATCTTCTTCAGGCTCCCTCCCAGAAATAATGAACGCTTGGCATCTGGCATCCTCCCTCCTCTCCCTGTAAAACCTTCACTTTTTTCAAACGGTGTCACTGTAGTGAGCGCCATGACTCTCACAGTGAAACATAAAGAAGCACTGGAAGAACAACAGAAACTCAGTCACTAAAGGCCTACTGGCCTAGGTGACAAGTAGACTATGTGAGCAGAAATGTAAAGTTACTAGACATTTAATTAGATGTGATGTCCTAGGTGTTTGCAGAAAGCGGTTTCATTGAATCTACTACAGCAAAGAAGACAGGTCCGAAGGAAAAAACAAAGAATTAAATTAACCTCTGAAACTGAGCAAACAACCAGCTGCGACCAATGAACAAAAACGTTGCCTCAATCTCCCACTTCCTTTCTTTGAAGCTCCTCAACAGGTCACTAAAGGTGAAAAATTGGCTTTTAACATAAGGCTGTCTCCAGAACTCTAAAACAGGTCTTTGGCACATCTCTATTGAACCATTCAGATACTGGAGTAGGGAAATGAGACCATTACAAACCCTGCCGACCACCAGCCATGGCTAAAACAATTGAGAGGGCAGTCACAAAGCAAACAATGCATCATTTAAGTAGGTGCCAAGTGTTAAGTAGAATGTAAACCACCCAAGCCAGAAACCAAGAACACTAGTCCTTTCAGTTGTGGCAGCACGTCTCCGGTGATAATTTTGGAATTGTTGGAGGTCTTAGACTGCACAAATAACAAAACACGATCCTCCTAATACAGCAAGGAGTACGTTTTAGAAAACCAAGCTTTGGGGAGGATCTCATCTTTCATGTCAGACAGAGCACAAGGAATTGAAACAGTTTATTTCCAATCACATTTACAAGTGTTGAGCAAGACACAGCTTAGTATCACCAGCCTTTCTTATCGCCGACTTCAGCCTCAAGGGGCTTAAAGTAGATAATCTGTGATTGGTTGTGGGGGATGGAAGGAAACTAAGAAAACCAAAGTAACTCCTCTGCCTAAATTCCTTTTGCATCTGGATGACTGAGTGCATCTCTCCACTGGCCTACACCTCAGGGCACACTTTCTAAACCAGTAGTGGCGATGCAGAACGTGGGAGAACTATATAATATTACTTTGTCATTGACAGCACACATAACACAGAAGAAAACACCAAGACTAATGAAAAGGCTACTATCAACCCTAAGATCATTGCATACAATGGGCAGTCAATGGGGTTCCAAGTCCAAAGGCTAGATTTCACAAATAATTTATATATTTTCTTAGGATATCTGAGAAAGCCATCAAACTTCTCATTTACAGTAAAGAACCAGCAATTTATATTTCTTATTCATAACTCGAAACATACAGAACACCATGGTTAAAGAGCTATACGGATTGGGCCCAAAAAATTATTTTTCTCAAAGGTTTCACAGTAGGCAGTCAACTGATTATCTGGGAGTCCTTCGAGTTTAACATCAGTGCCAGACTGATAAGCGGTGAGGGTGCGAAAATATACAAGAAAAGCTATATAACTAGTTTTCAGTTTCTGCTTTTTGCTCCTCCCACAACAAAGCAGAGTCATAATCAGGTTAAATTCTTTATGTGGTTTTTGCGATCACTGTGAACCACGGAGCTAGTGAAAGCATTCCATATTTTTATTTGGAATTCATTTTTTTCCTCTTCTTCCAATATTGCTTCCATTTCCATACTGGCAAGTGAAATAGACTGCATAATAAGTATGATTCTAGCTCATTAGATTATATGCAACTCTTATATTTTTTATTTAAGCAACAATAGTACATAGTTTCGTTGCAAGTGTTGCTACTTTAAAAAGTGCTCATAATTCCGATGTTTCAATGCGGGGTGGGGCAAGGGGGGTTATATACTCTCCTGTAAAGGCACTTTTAACTAGGAGATTCCTAGTGACGTCATAGGAGTTGATCTATTGAATGTATGCAATCTGACAGAATTATAAATGCTTTTTAGGTCTTGCCTAACAGGACATACACTGTCTGCTGCACGTAATATTGTTACGTTACAGTGGGCTTAATTAAAGCCCACCGACTGCTTACCATTTGTTGGCTTTATTGTTACTCTCATTTGCTTGCTTTTTGTCAGCTTCCATGGGCTTTCCTTCCTCTTCCTGTGTTTGTCCCTGCCCTGAAGTTTGAACTCTTTACTGGTGTTCTTCCACTTCTCCCTTTTTAGGCACTACTTTTTTCTTTTTGGCTAAGCACTCTACAAGAGTGCATTCATTTTCCAGCAGACTTCCTGTGTACTTAATGGTACTTTTTTCGCCCTGCGTTTCTCCCCTCGTCCTCCCTCTGTTGCCATTTTTGCTTCCTCCCAGCCTAACTTCTGCTGCGTTTTTGTTTCCCCACCCCCATCCATTGTCTGTGTGCTTCTCCATTCACCATCTACCCACCCTCTGTTGTGCACTTGCTTCTCCATATCCATCAGCCCAACCCTCCATTGTCCATGGGCTTCCCCATCACCGACCGCTTACCCTTGGTTGTTTCTGTGCTTCCCTAAATCGCCGGCCCACCCTTCATTGTCTGGTTGCTTCCCCATCACTACCTGCCATCTATTGTTCATGTGCTTTCCCATCTTTGTCCCTTGTATCTCCTTCTCTGGCACTCTCCTTTCCTCTGTGTTTCCTCATCCCCGACCCGCTTCCCACTCCTGAACCATTCTCCGTTTTTTTTTTCTTTTTAAAGATAAAAAGAAGAGAATTGGCAAATCCAATAGAGCTCTCCTTTAAAGGAGAGCACTGGCTGATAGCATTTGCCAGTGTTTTTTTGTTAGGTTATTGTCCATTCAATAGCTTCCCCTATTCCATTGCCCAAAGGACTATTAAGAACGAGATTTCATTCTCCACAAATAATATCCTATCACAGGCAATGTGTGCCCATTCTTAAAAGAGACTATGCAAAACATGCAGTAGCGAACACATTATTAGCATAGCTATATCAATATTTCTAGATTACAATATCATAGGTGTACTTTTGAGGAAGTCGGGCAATGTCAGGCCAGACGGAACACTTCCGGCCGGCGCAGTAATGCGTAAGAAGATGGAAGTACAGAGATCGTGGTGCACTTAATGAAAGCGGATCGAGAAGACACACGCTGGACCCGTGTACCGCCACAAGGAAACCCGAACGAGATGCGGCAACAACGACAACCGTAGCTGAATGCCGAAAGAACCGCTCTAACAGATGAATCTAGAAGTCTCAATTCCTCGTATTATGCAACCCTAATAGGGCACCACATGTCCTACGCGAACCAAGCCCCGCCCTGATGAAGACCTTTGCATTAAATATTCCCTTTGGTCCCACCTACGGAAGGTCGAAACGCGTTGGCTCCCACTAACGAGAGGCTTAGAGTAACCGACTAAAAACACTACGCCCAATAACAGGCACCCCTGAGCTGAATTTATGAAGCTCGTGACCAGAGTTTGAAAATAATTCTCTGACCTCTCTAGGACCTGGAAAATAGAGCATATTGAGGGCAAAATAAAATAAAGTCCCAATAATGTATGCAAAGCAGTAGGACTTTTAAGTGACGTTGGGAAGCTTATCTCCTTGTTATTTTTGTAAGAATTATCATAACCAAGATTGATGTGGTTTTTGTATGTGGTAATTCTTTGAGGTCACTAGTAACACACCTGTATGTCATGTAAATAGTATTTATGTTAAATGTTTTTGTTAGTTGCTGTGATAAGAGTCGCTGATGTACACAAAAACACAGAGGTGTATGTTTTAATGTGTAATGTGATAGGAACCTCCGTTTTTGAAAATAAAAATGAAGAAAGAATTTATAAATAAATGCAGCCCAGGGTTAACTAAAAGGGCCACTGAGGCATAAGTAAAATTTCATTGATGGTGTCAGAGGTATTTGGTTTTGTTGAGACTCCTTTAAAGGAGAGCACTGGCCGATAGCATTTGCCAGTGTGTTTTTTGTTAGGTTATTGTCCATTCAATAGCTTCCCCTATTCCATTGCCCAAAAGACTATTAAGAACGAGATTTCATTCTCCACAAATAATGTCCTATCACAGGCAATGTGTGCCCATTCTTAAAAGAGACTATGCAAAACATGCAGTAGCGAACACATTATTAGCATAGCTATATCAATATTTCTAGATTACAATATCATAGGTGTACTTTTACTTTGCCACTTACATGGCTGTTTGCATGACAAACTGCATGGAAGACTAAATGACCATCTGCAAGACGGGGCCTCTTACATCTATTCTAGTGTTATTCGACAAGACAGATCCAGAATGAAAAATCCTGAAACAAAGCACTTGAATTGGCATTTACAAGAAACTTGGGCATTCACATGAAAAGTTACGCCTAAAAGTCAACATACTCTAGAGGAACAGCTTAAATCTCCACAGACTATTACTTACAAATACTGTGCCTTCCCCTAGTTAACCAAGTGGTACGCTCAAACTTTGCTGGACTTGGAAAATGCCCCTGAAGTCGCCCACTCACAAATTCACTCATTCACGGGGTCACCCACCAACTCACTCAGTCACTCCTTAGATCATTCAGTCACTCACTCAACCATGCTGTATTCTTGCAGTCTCATGTGCATACACACACAATTAAGAATGCAATCTGACTCAATCATGTAGTGTCACATACCCACACTTATGAATGCAGTCACTCACATGCAGTCATTGTCACTCATGGGCACTCAGACACAGACACTTACAAACCCATAACTCACCCATGCCATCTCACACATACATTTGTGTGCTTGTGAATGAAATCACTCGCACTAACAGCGGCTTTCATGTGTGCTGAAGCACACTGCTGTCAGTGTATAACAAATAAGAATGCATCTCAGAAAGCAGCTTCCACAATAGCAATATACACATGCCTGGGCTGGTTCTGAGGGGGGTTGGAAACTGAAAGGAATAAAACATGGACCTGGAGAAAGAAGAGTCACCAGTCTAGAAAGAGATCAGGAAAAGATAGCTCAAGCTCATCTTGTTTTGGAATAAGGCTGGGTGGAGCCATTTTTTAAGATCTTTGATGAGCTATGGAAACACAAAATTGGAAAATAAACTTCACATGTTCAAAAACGTGTCGCGATGAGACTAGAAAGAAAAGTAGCCCCCTCCAGTCAGCCAAAATTTAGAGTAAAATCGGAGAAACATGCTGATTGATTCAGTGTCTAGAAACTGCATCACTTGCAGACCGTACTGAGCCATTATGGGCTTTAAAAAGTCAGTAAATGAACAACATTAAAGAGCAAGCTTTGGGCAGAGGCATCACAAATGGAACACGTGCCCATTACTCATCCAGTTCAGCTTCTCCTCCAGGCATGGAGGCAGCAGGGAAGCACTCTCAGGCTGCACTCTCTTGTCACATGACCAATTTCAAGTACATGCACAGCGACCCGGGAAGGACATTAAAGTAAAGCGACGATTGCAGATGGATTATTTATGAACAAGTCTAGACTTGTCGTAGGCACAGATTACGCATTACGATTGAAGGCAAAATCTACAGCTCCTCGCGCTGCTACATCCTCTCTGCTGCAGAACTAAAGTTATTGGATTTTTGGAGCAAGTACTCACCATCTAAAATGAACAGGTTAATAAACCATGTTATGCCCCTGTGACACTATAAAATACTCACGAATACCTTACAATGCTGACCACCATAACTAATCTCAATGGTTTTTGCAAATGTGGCAGGTGCATTTGTTGTCCCTACTCAATGGAAAACAGAAAACGTTTTGTGATGCAACAAGAGATCATGAATTCGACCTCACTGAATTCTTAAATTGTAACATTAATTAATGTGTTTATGTAATTACCTGTGATTGACCAAGAGTTGAGTAAAAGAGACGGAAGAAGCATTTATGAGCCTTCAAAAAATAGATAATATCGGACTCTAAACATATTCAGAACACAGAATGTAAAACTAAAATCAGTGGCACAACATTTTCTAGCTAATTGTAACATAAAACAATATAGAAGAGGTGGAAATAGAGAACAACGCCTTCGAGAATGATAACTTCTGGATTTAGAAGTTAAAATCAACAACTTTTGGCTTCAATCTTGACAAGGAGCTAAATACATTTAAAAAAGTCACTTCAAATTTATCGGAGATCATTATTAGGACTCACAGTGGTTCTCTGAATAATCCTTTCACATTATATGTAGTATGTTTTTTTTTTTATTGCTGTACAATTTGTCACTATTGAGATGACAATACACTCTTGGATTGTCAATTTTTGAACAATCCGTTTGCATCTCTATAATTATGAATCATTTGTATTTTTACTGTAAGAGATGTTGCAAATATATCTTGATACCAACTTGACTGTTTGCCACAGATAGGTATTAGCTTGGAGTTAAGATCTGAGGTTTACCACTTGTGGAGGCAAGGATTCAATTATTAAATCTATCAGCTTATATTACAAACTTTATTACAATGGTTTTCTCCCCTCACTATAAAAAAATTTACATTTTAAACCAATAACCAAATTGACAAAAAATAAAAGCAACCGCAGGCAACCCTTTATCAACTGCAACACACGGTTTGTTATAATTGTCTTTGGCTGGGAGTGTCATCTAATATAGGTGGCGAGTACACTCTGATCCCTTAAATCTCAGATTTAGGAACACTCTAGGGCACTGAAAAATGGTGACATTGGGTACGCTAGGACAGAACACTATAAGGTAAAACATCACAATAGCTCGAAACTGTGATTCCAAGGGATTGACCCTATAGCACCCAATATTCGGGGTGGTGATAGAGAATTGATCCTTACATAAACTGATGCAAAATGGATTTGCCGGGTATGAGCCATAGAACTGGGACGTAACACAGATTGTAAGTTCCATTATTTTTTTTTGTTGATTTTTTTACTAAGGTGTCACTCTGGGTTGGGTCCCAGGTGACGCGTTTTGATGACATTTCATATTTGCAGTTCCTAAATAGTGTGCGAGTCATGCAGGATGCGGCATGGTTTATTGGATAACTGGTTATGGTGCAAAGTGCAAATAACTATTTTGGTTGCCCACTTTTGCCATTGAGTTTTGCAGGTCCCATGGAGATATAAATGATACACAATAAGTAGTGGTTACCAGTGGGGATTTAAAAAGTAATGTGATAAACGATAGATTTAGTGGTGAGCAGTTGTGGCTCTTGGCAAATTAAAATCTCATTGCTACAGAGTCATGATTTATGGCACTTTAAGGCCAATTACATTTTTTGTTTTTTGTTACAAAAGGCATCAATGGGGCCATTATTCTAGCAGATTTGATGAGCTTGAGTGTGTTTGTGGCATTATGAATTGTATCTATTGCACCTTTTGGACTTTGACATACAAACTAGCATTATGAGTGAGACTGTATGGGCCCATGTCATTACAAACTAGATCAATTGTATTTTTATGATTAGACTTTTGCAGCTACCAGTTGTGATTTAAAAAAAGTTTGCAAGATGTCGACTGTTTTGAATTATATCTAGTTTATGAATGTTGGGGTCTCATGCTAGGACTGCATTTGTGGGATAGAACTGTTGGAACAGTATAGTTTTGCGGCTATCAGTTGTGATATGTTGTATAAACTAACGGTTGTTCATGTGTTGAGTGCTATGAGGGAGTTTTTTATTCACATTATATTTGTTCTATTTTTCTTTCTTTTTTAAAAAAATCTGATGGTGCACAAGGTGTACGTTTTGTGGGGTAGGATGTTTATATTTTTGTAATGTTTTTAAACATGGTGAATATGTTTGTATTGTCCAAGCACTGTATGCTGTTTTTTGTATATACATTGCAGCCCTGAAGAAGTTTGTTTAATGAACGAAACACATTGGCTAAGGCTTTATATGTTTTTATGAATATGGAATAAAGGATGTCAGAAGAAAAATAAAGAAGACATACGAATTTGAATGTTTTGGACTTTTCTCTTTGGGTGCACCACCACATTTGTTTTCCAATGCCCAACTTGAATTTTCCTCACAGACCGGAGTAGTTCAGAACCATGACCCACGGTTTACCATTTCCTGAAACAAGGGGTCAGTTCTTAGATCCATTGGTTTGCACTGGTCATTAACTTTTTTCATTTCAATCCGTTCAGTATATTAAAAAAAATGTTTTTCTTTTAGCAGTCTCCATTTTGATATCTCATTATTGATGGTTAAACATTTTTTGCTGTTTAGATTATTGTAGTAAAAAATGTTAAGAGCCCTAGAACTTCTTGCATTAACTTTTTATGCATTACTTGGTTACCGCAACATAATATACTACACCAGAATGCATATTGCGCTCGAATTCACCACTTTTCCACAGAACCATAGAGCTTTTTGCTTTGCTCTAGAATTGCAACAGTGGGTGCACATAGCAGTCAAAATGGGGCTCACTATGAATATTACTGCGTCCCAATGCGATCTTGTTTCTGAGTAAACAATGGGCCCGTCAGAGTCTTATTATGCCACCCAACCAGTGACATTCAATGATCTAACCCCGGCTTCTCCAACGAGTAGCTCGTGAGCTACTGGTAGCTCTTCGGCTACACTTAAGTGGCTCTCTTGTCTGCAGTCCAGCCTACTAAATTAGACGCTTTTGCTTGGTTGAATTAATATATTTATACCAAAATTAACAAGCATTTGCAATGCAATAGGTCTCGCATTATTAAAGTTTGAGCTATTGGTGTTGCATTATTTAGCAATGCCAATAGCTCAAACTTTAATAATGCGAGACCTATTGCATTGCAAATGCTTGTTTTCTTTCTTATGAAAACAATAAAAAACTAGAGTGAAGTGGCCTAGAGTGGAGTGGCATATAGTGGCATAGAGTGGAGTGGAGATGAGTAAAGTGTCGTAGAGTGGAGTGGTGTAGAGTGTGAAAGAGTGGAGTGGCGTTTGTGGAGTAGAGTGGAGGGGCATAGAATGAGGTAGGGTGAAGTGGCGTAGAGTTGAGTGCCGCATAGTGGAGTGGAGCAGAGTGTCGTGTCGTAGAGTGATTGTTGTAGAGTGCAGTGGCATGGAGTGGAGTAGAGTGGCCTAGTGCGAAGTGGCGTGGAGTGTGGTGGAATGGAGTGTCGTGTCATGGAGTAGAGCATTGTAGAGTGTTGTAGAGTGGAGTGGCTTAGAGTGGAGGGCAGAGTGGAATAGAGTGATGTGGAGTAAAGTGTTGTAGGGTGGAGATTTGTAGAGAGGAGTGGCGTACTGTGAAATATGCATGGTGTGGTAGCATACTGTCATTATAAACAACACATTTTTGATTAAAATAACAATGACGTTTGCACTTAAAGTTTTGCTGACAAAACTATACAGCGCACAAACGATAATGTGCGGAATTGGCGTCACCTAGGTCCTGGTGTATTGATTTGTTTTGATGATATTCAAGTATTTGTTTACACTACACTTCGAATTAGAGACAAATGAGCTTCATTTGTGCTAGGCGCTGCATCTAGGGCCAGGAGCTGCCTAGTCACTAAATCTACCAAATAGATGTACACATCTGGTCAAACATTACACCTTTCTGGGATATGTCCCCCACAGAGGCAGACAGTGTACAATTCCGAGAAATAAATAAACCTCAAGCCTAAACTTTACACGGGATGGCTTGACACTACAGACCTAGTGCTGAGATACAGAAGGATGGAACGCTATACTAATTCACAAAATAAATGAATGGGGGGGGAGTGGGGGGAGGGAGACACAAAGCAGTCCATCATTTACTTAACTTGTATCTAAGAACTACAAATATGTCCAATCTCGGATACAAGCACATGTATAAGGAGGGTGCTTCCTCCCGGTGTAAAGTACAGCCACCCCCTAAACTGTGTGCACCTCCTTCAAAGCGCACATACTCCATGATTTAGGAGCGTACCATAGGGACTCTGGGAGGAGCGAGTGGCAGGTGTGACTCAAATGTGTGCAGCGGATGTGCACGCGGATGGTGGTGCGTCAGCAGTGGGCACGGCCGATGAGAGGGGGCGCCAATATCTCCCAGGTGGGTCAGTGGCACTGCCCAGCTGTTAAAAAACAAAAAAAAAAACGATGATGTGTGTTCAAACCAAACTCGTGGCACGCGATACCTGTCTGGCAGTGAACCACACCAGGTGCGAAAGGATACCAAATTAACATTTATAATGCACACGCCACAGAATAGATGCATCTCGGTGCTTGAATACCACCCCTACCAGGGCCACCTCGAGCCAAGATTCGTAAAACCCTCTGATGCCCTCAAGCTTCGCCTGACATCTTGCTGGCCAGATCATGGCTCCCTCCTACTTGAATTGGCGCAGCGCCTACAGGCAAACGCCTACGAAAAGTGCCTGAGACACATTACATAAACACACACAAACAAATTGGTGTTACTATTTTCAACTGAATGGAACTCAACTCCGCCCTTTGATCTGAGAAGGATAAAAGGCTGAGCCTGTCCCATCGATGTGCAAAATAATTAAGCTTGCATACAACATTTATCATGCACACACATATACACACACACACACACATATATATATATATATATACACACACACACATATATATATATATATATACACACACACACTTACATGTATACATATACATTTATATATATATTGCGATCTCTGGCTTTGGCATGCCGGGTCTGGCCCCTGTACCAGTCAGATTCAATTAAGCAGCGTAGCAAGATGTCCCAGCGCAAACACGGGAAACGGCCTTTGGAGCGAGTAAAGTATAATACAGCAATCGCCAGCGTTGGATGGGCCCGGTGCCACTGCACCTGCTGCAACAACGCCAGCTCCTCACCTGGATTCAGTCAGGTATGGTACATATTCACATTTAAATGGGGGTGCCCAGCACCTCGCAGCAATGCTGCCCAGGATCAAGCAGTAACCTGGGGTGAACTCGGTGATTTGATTGGCCGCAAAGCATTAACGCACCATGGCCACTCTACACTGTATAATAGAGTTGTCAAAACGCTCAAAAAAGAGACATAGGACAATAACTGCCGAATAAGGTGTGTTTCCACCCCAACGAGGCACCAAATACTGTACCATTTTACTCTCCAGATGTTATTCGCCATCTTGACCACAAATGACATTATTTTCGGGTCCCCGGGAAAAGTCTGCGCGGGGTGGTGGGATCTGACCAGTGAGGTACGTACAGTTAGGAGACCTATTACAATTTAAAGTATCTGGTTTCAATGAGAGTTTTGCTTCCACTTGATTAACTTACATACTACTCATACACTCGAAGCGAGCGCGGTCTCTCTAGACGGTTTAATTTCTTATTGCGGAACTTCTTTCAGAACAGTTTCTCTTCTCAAATCGTGCTGCGACGTGGTGAAAAAGCAACCGTGGGCGCTATAGAAAAACACCAATTTTATTTAAAATACACTGCACGGGGTCGGTCTTTGCACAATTTGCCCTCCGGGCGAAATAAAATTTTGCTCTCCTATTTTAGGAGCCCTATAGCTTTTAGAGAAAAAATATTTTCCTACCTTCCGTTAGCACGACAAATACGTTTTTTTAAAATTTAGCATCCAGCAACTTCATATTCTGCATTTAATCGTGAACACGCAAGTACCGCACGGCAAAGAGAAAACACTGAGCGTAATAAATACTCATAATGTGCATGAAGTAACTTTTGAGATGTGACCTGAACCCGGGCCTCAGCCCCAATGGCCCCCGTCTGTGCCTTGTACCCAGGAGAAACAAGCGCGGCCACAAAACTGAAAGAGGACCGCGTGAATATTCAGTTTAGAAAATATTACAAACAAGAAAGTAGAGGAGCCCGAGCTCAACACTTCACTGTCCGCAAGCATATAGTTACGAGGGTTATCTAAGCTTGCTGCTATCGAGATTATATCAAGATCTGTATGGCAAAGTGCACAGTGCTTGGACTACAAACTGCAGCAAGAAACAAATACGATTTGCGACTTGCTCCTAAGAAAGTCTTGCTACTTAGCCACACTATGAAGGGGGGGGGGGGAGGGATGAGTGAAGGTAGACAAGGGCTTAAGATTAGTTTCCTATTAAAACAAGTCAACCCACTAGCCTAAGGAACAAGTCCTGCGAGCACTTAATGCGGCACCCCGGCTCCCAAACAGCAAATAAAACGGGGGTCTTCACACAGCAAATATGGATAGCTCCTCACACTGCGCAGCCCCTCACAGCAAACAAACTTAATACTGCACCTGGGCCCGCACAGAGCAAACAGCATGGCACACAGCACAACCACTCAACTTGGCACCAGTATGTTCAACCAGAATGTGACCCTGCCACACCACAGCATCTTACCGCATATGGGCCCCCACACAGGAAACAGCATGTGGCCCTCACATAACAGCCGCTCAAAAAGCACCCGGGGCCTCGCATATAAATGGCACTTGTCAGCCAGGCCCTTCTGCTGCACCGAACGATGGATCACAGCACCCGCCCCTTACCCGGCACAGTACAAGGTCCCGTCTCAAAGTGCCAGGCCCCTTCCTTCAACACTAAAAAACACAGCACGCTTTCACTTACCCCTTTGCCGTAGGGATGTGTCAGCCAGCCGAGTTCACCCTGCGCCTTGTTAAAATTCAGGAGCTCAACTGCAAGGTAAACTAGACAAGCGGCAGTGAAAGCGATCGCGAAAGGTTAAAAAAAAAAAAAGCCTGCGAGTGGTGCGCGAACGCGCGCGCCACAGCGAGCCATCTGGTTTCCATTATCGCGCCCGTGTCTGGGCACGATAATTGAAACCACATGGCCTATTGGTATCTATTACGCGCACCAAGCGCATAATAGACACCAATAGGCCATGGGCGGAGCAATGCGCCCGCCTTTGGCCAATTGCGTGCAGTCTTTTATAAAAAGACGCATGCAAAGGCCAATCGCGTAGCACAAAAGGAATCGCACACGCACGGGCGTGTGCGATTCCTAGGTCAGCTTCGATTCCCCGTTTTACCTACTAAATGTCTCGCGCTGCGCGAGCACTGCAGCGCAATGCACCGCTAGGCGCGAGACCTAAAAAGTGTATATTCAAGAGAGAAATGGGTTTACTTTCAGAACTAATAAGCGGATATTTGAGGAGACTTATTACTAATATTAACTTTGTGCCAGGAGCATTTCAGCTATGGGTGATATGTAGGCATTCCACATTGACCAAACTTTTACATTACTACTGGGAACCGTGCCTGAAGCACTAAGCTGACCACTGCTCGTAATCATGCATATGGTGAACACTAATGCAATCCGGTCTAATGTGCTCAGTATTAACACTCCAATAATATTAGTAACTCAGGGTGATTTTCATTGAACATAATAGCTCTTACTACAGAAAAGGTTGGAGGCCCCTGATCTATCCTATTATTGGAACAATATTGACCTTAAAATGTAATTAATTTGGCGGTCTCTACAGATAACAAGACATTGTCAAAGTATTATTTTTTACATTTGTCCACATAAACTACAAACTTTAAAGTATTTTGTTAATTTAACCTTCTGATCTGTAAGCTTCCATAAATATTTTGTAAAATCTCTTGTCTTAAAATGTTTTTTTTTTACTACACATCCTAATCCTGCCACAATTTGATTTTATTATACATATTTAGATTCCCAATTTACAACAGGTACTGTTTACGGTGCAATTAAAATACTAAAATAAGGCATCAAATTTCATTAAAACCTCTTCAATTACATTCGGTAAAAGGAAATTGATCATGTTATCACAAATATTCTTTTATTATCTTACCATACTGGTTATTTAACATTTATCACATAAATCTACAAAGTCTTGCCAAAACAACATATTAAAAGGGATTTGACCATTTCATACTCAAAGGTTAGAATGAACCTCTTGAATCTAATTGGGTTGGCCTTTAACTTATAAAAATCTTACAGCTTATCAAAAAATGAAACAAATATATTCACCAATGGATCATTGATTTAAGCCT
Source organism: Calotriton arnoldi (assembly GCA_963921515.1). Classification (NCBI taxonomy): domain Eukaryota; kingdom Metazoa; phylum Chordata; class Amphibia; order Caudata; family Salamandridae; genus Calotriton; species Calotriton arnoldi. The sequence goes on from CAWUFW010003599.1 coordinate 1,621,798, forward strand.
GAACTTTGATATTTTCAAGGGCTATATTGTACACCATTGAGTCTGCCTAGGTTACCCTGGATCACATTTAGTTTGCTAGATTCTTCTTGTTGTTATGACAATCAAAATGAACACTGATTTTTTTTCTGTTATTTTTTTTAGCTTAAAAAGACGAGCAGAGAGAACATGTTTTTTTTGGGCACTCAATAGATAGTTAGAGAAAAGCTAGAATCTTTCTGCAGGTTTCTTCACATTCCGAGCTACTGCAGTTTTTATTTTTTTTAAACTGACTTGTATTGAACTGTTTCAAATATCGGTTTGTAATAAATATCTAACGGGTTTTTGATGTGTTTAATTTTGCACTAGAGGTTTTATTTTTATTCTTCATGTTTGCAAACATGCTTGCTCTTTCATATGAAAGAGCTACGCACAAAGGTTTTAAGTGGTTTATGGGAAAGGTGATGGTGTGACAATGTATTATATGGGATAAAGTACCCCCTGAAGTACATGCGAAGGATATTTTGCAAGTCACCTTAGAGTTCCATAACCTTATGAAGGAACTTGACCTTCGACCTCGTTCCTCTATATGTTATGGAACTCCTCTGTGACTTGCAATATCCTTAATAATGCAAGGCTGGGGGTACTTTATGCCATCTATCATATGACTTTTTTTTTTTTTAACTCCGCTTCTTTTTGCACTTTCACTTTTTTTTCCCTTCACCTTCCTCTCTTTAATTACATTTTCTTAGATAGACCTTTCTGTTCCAGTTTGTAGCACATTAATCATGCTTAATGGTGATTCTGAATTCTTAATCTTTAAATGTTTTCAGCCGTGAGGAAGCAACACATTAAATGTCCTTGTCACGTAACACTTTTTGGCTTTTTAGTTTATCGTCCGTTTTCCAATCCTTTGCTTTTTTCATGGCATGAATAAAATAATACATTTTGAATTTCTAAAAAATTTCTTAGGCCTCTACTTTGTCTCTTATTAGTCCTAAACAGTATAGCTTGGGAGGGTCTCTACACTTCTAGAGGGCCTTTTGCTTTGGAGTTTACTTCCAGTTCAGACTAGTAAAATGTTCATTTTGATGACAGATACAATGGCTTAACAGAACATTAGAATGGCTGAAGACTGCAATTCCTCATATAAGCTGAAATGCAAATTAACGAACAAGTTACTTACCTTCGGTAACAATATATCTGTAAGAGACATAGATTAGTTATGGATTCCTCACATTAGAATTACCCCCAGGCGTCAGACTGGATCCGGAGAATTTATTTTCAGCGTACCCCTGCGCGTCGGTAGGTGGTGTCGGTCGACTCAGCGTTCGTCGTTGGCGTCGTGGTCGTCGGAATGACGTCACAGTATCTACTTAGACGCCGCCCCTGCGCGCTGTCAGTTCTTTACACGACATTCCACGCCAGAATCGCAGAGCCGTGCAAGACACTGACCACTGGTGCACAAAACTAGGGCCCTGCAGGGAAGTCCCTTACCCTAGAAGTCAGTTCGCAGAACGGGGTGGATGGGTGGGGCGGTGAGGAATCCATAACTAATCTAAGTTTCTTACAGATCTATCGTTACCGAAGGTAAGTAACTTGTTCATCTGAAAGAGACATTTAGTTATGGATTCCTCACCTTAGAATAGATGCCCCAGCAATACCAACCCCGGAGGTGGGTCTGCGAACCAAGTTCACACCAGAAAGTCCTGGAGAACTGAACTGCCAAAGAATCCGTCTCAACGGACTTGGCTGTCCAGGTAATAGTGTTTGGTAAACGTGTGCAATGAAGCCCACGTAGCTGCCTGGCAGATGTCATGAAGGGGGACTCCACGTCCCAAAGCAGTAGTGGCTGCCGTCGCTCTGGTGGAATGGGCAGGCAACCCCACTGGAGGTTCCTTTTTCGCTGGGTAGCAGATTTGGATGCAAAGAACGACCCATCGAGTGATGGTTCGTTTCTGCACGGCCCGACCTTTCTTGGCGCCCACATAGCTAACAAAGAGCTGGTCATCCACCCGGAATTGTTTTGTGTGATCCAGTTAGAAGGAAAGCGCATGTTTTGGATCCAGACGGTGGAGCCTCTCCTCCTCTTTAGAAGTATGCGGGGCGGGAAGAAGGTGGGCGAAGTGATGGTCTGTCCTATGTGGAAAGAAGTAACCACTTTGGGAAGGAAAGAAGGCCTAGTGCGAAGGACAACTTGTCCGGATGAACAGCCAGGAAAGGAGGTTTTGAAGAAAGAGCCTACAGCTCACTCACCCTGCGAGCAGAGGTGAAGGCGACCAGAAAAGCAGTTTTAAGCGTCAGAAGTCTGAGAGGAAAGTTATGTAGAGGCTCGAAGGGAGCGCATATAAGATAGGTCAGAACCAGGTTCAAGTCCCACTGAGGCATTACGAAGGGAATTGGAGGATACAAGTGAGTAATGCAATTTACAATAGGGGACTTCAAAAGAGAAGGCTGGTCAGGAAGCCACAGAAAAGCCAAAATAGCCGAAAGATAGCCTTTTAGAGTGCCCAGAGCAGAGCCCTGCTAAGCCAAAGAAAGAATGAAGAGGAGAACCTCTGAAAGGGGAGCAGAAGGGGAGCAGAAAGGGGATCCACAGCCTTTGCTGCGCACCATGCCACAAACTTGTTCCATCTACAGGCGTATACCGTTTTGGTGGAGGGACGCCTGGCTGCCAAGATAACATTACAGACTTCTGGAGGAAGGTCAAAAGCTGTCAACTGTTGCCGCTCAATCTCCACGCAAGGAGGTGGTGGCTGGACAGGTTCGGTTGGAGGACCGTCCCCTACTGCTGCGGCAGAAGATCCTCCCGAAGGGGCAGTCTGATCGGATGATCGATGGCTATGTGCAAGAGCTCAGGATACCACATTCTTCGTGCCCAGTCCGGGGCCACAAAAATGACTTGGGCCTGGTCGCGCTTGATCTTCTTTAGCACTCTGGGTAGAAGTGGTATAGGTGGAAAGGCGTATAGAAAACCGCAATTCCACTTGCGACGAAAAGCGTTGCCGAGCGAGTGCTGCCTTGGAAATTCCAACGTGCAGAACTGCTGACATTGCGCGTTCTCTTCGGTGGCGAACAGATCTAACCAAGGCTCTCCCCACCACTGAAAGAGACCTTGCACCACCTCAGAGTGAAGACGCCATTCGTGATCCATCATGCACTGGCGGCTGAGTTCGTCTGCCCTGGCGTTCAGAGAACCTCATTTAATGTATAAGAAAAAGAGGGGGATGAGATGCACTCCGGTGTACTCATTGCTTAACTTGCTCAACATCGTCACCATACTGCAGGGCGTGCAAGTTTGCTCCGCGCTTTTGCGCTGCAGTCTAACTGAAACACGAAAGAACCGAACTAGGTTCAAATCAAACTGCACAGCCAAACTCAAATGAATCCAATCAATCAAATCATCAAATTTCATCTTTGTTTTCCTCTGACTTTACTCTATTATTAATGCTTTCTTTTTCCTCGTTTATTTCGATTCATTTTATTCATCCAAGTATGCTTGGCATAAGTAAAACGCAGGAGACATAGAATCAATCCACATGTCACAATTTATTAAAAAATGTCCCAATGCATTTCGGGAAACTTCCCTTCGTCAGGGGGCTCTAAAATACAAAAGTAACAAACACCACCATCGTCATTGTCACATATTTCACAACTTAGTTTAAAAAATATTCATCTCATTAAATATTCCTCGTTTTTTAAGTGTATCAAATACCCGTAAAACAGCATTTCGTGATGTCCAACTCTACATACATAAATCATACTGAGAATTGCACTCATTAATCCTACCCAAACCGTTTTCTTCTATCCCCAGGAGTCTCCCATACCTCCATTGCACCCTCCTCCCATGTGCTCAAAACGCTGCTGCATCTAACTGATAATTTATCAGCTGTGGGCTTACCGGGACATCTCTCGGGTTACTACCGTGGTTAAAAGTCAGTTTTCTCACGCTGTACCTCTTTTTTTACTGGGGTCATCATACGTTCAAATTACATGAAGTGCCACTGCACGTCCTTTCTAACTGTTCCACTCGTACTTAATTTATAGTCCCTATTCCTCCTTCCCCACAGGTGTTCTATACCCATGTGACTCCTTAGGTAACAACGTTAAACAACGGACTAATAGGAAGTTACACTGGCTCTCATATTGCCCTCGTTAACTTCTGACTACATTTCCCAGAGAACCTGCCAGGTGTTGAACCACCAAGGACATGCCCTGATGTTCCAGCCACTTCCAGAGACGAAGTGCCTCCTGACATAGGGTCCACGACCCCACCCCGCCCGGTTTGTTGCAGTACCACATGGCGGTGGTGTTGTCCGTGAACACCTGCACTACTCTTCCCTTTGACAGAAGGAAGGAATGCCTTCAGTGTAAGACGGATCGCCCGAAACTCCAGAAGGTTGATGTGGAGCCTGGACTCCACCAGAGACCAGAGGCCTCTGATCTCCGCCTCTCCCATGTGGCCGCCCCATCCCAGAAGTGATGCATCTGTCACCACTGTGAACTCCGGCTGGGGAAGAGAAAGGGATCTGCCATTGACCCAATCCTGGTTCGTTAGCCACCACTGCAATTGGTGTGCAGTGCCCTCCGAGATCTGGACGCAATTGGAAAGATTCCCCTGATGCTGTGCCCACTGGAACTTCAGGTCCCACTGCAGAGCCCGCATATGCCACCTGGCATAGTCCACCAGCAGGATGCAAGAGGCCATGATGACCAGTAGCCTCAGGGTCATTCTGACCGAAACCCGGGATAGAGGCTGAAAGAGCCGAATCATAGCCCGAATATCCCGGACTCGCTGCTCGGGAGGTTAAGCCCGAAACTGCACTGTGTCCAGAACCACCCCGATGAAAAGGAGCTTCTGAGAGGGAATCAGGTGTGACTTCAGCACGTTGATGGTGAACCCTAGCGAATGCAAGAGGTCGGCCGTAGTCTGGAGCTGGGAGACGACAGCCTGGGGCGAGCCCGCCTTCAACACACAGTCGTCGAGATAGGGGAAGACTGGAACCCCTGATCTGCGCAGATGAGCTGCGACCACCACCATCACTTTCGTGAACACCCGAGGGGCGCTGGTAAGGCCAAATGGGAGCACGGTAAACTGAAAGTGCTCGTGACCTACCGTGAACCGCAGGTAACGCCGATTGGCCGGCAGGACGGGGATGTGAAAATAAGCGTTCTGCAAGTCCAACGCTACCATCCAATCTCCAGGGTCGAGGGCAGACAGTACCTGAGCCAGTGTCAACATTTTGAACTTCTCCTTCCGGAGGAAGCAGTTGACATTCCTGAGATCCAAGATAGGACGCAGGCCCTTGTCCTTCTTGGGCACCAGAAAGTAGTGGGAATAACAACCACGACCTACTTCTGGGGCAGAAACTCGCTCGATGGCTCCCTTGGCTAAGAGAGCCGTAACTTCCTGTTGAAGAAGGCAAAAGTGATCCTCCGACATGCGATGAAACGGAGGTGGCATGGATGGAAGGGTAGTCTCGAAGGGGAGCGAGTAGCCCCTTCCGACTATCTGCAAAACCCACCTGTCCGACGTGATGGTGAGCCAGTGGGGAAGGTGATGGCGAATCCTGCCGCCCACTCGCGAATTGTGGCCCTGAAAGGTCAGACTAGGAGGGCTTGGAGGCTGCTGCAGAGGGGGCGCTGGTGGACTGGCCCGCCCGCTGGCCCCCAGACCCACGGTGGTGGGTCCCACGTCCCCGGCCGCGAAGAGGTTGGACAGCTTACGCAGGCCTGTGGCTCTGTACAGAATGTGGCTGGGTACCCCTTCCGTAGCCACGAAAGGGGCGAAAAGAAGACTGCGTGGGGCGAGAGGTGGAAGCGAGGCCCAAGGACCTGGCCGTAGCCCTGGAGTCCTTAAAACGCTCGAGCGCGTTGTCTGCTCTGTCGCCAAACAAGCGACGGCCATCAAAGGGCATGTCCAAAAGTGTAGCTTGGACATCCCCCGAAAAGCCAGTGGACCTCAGCCAGGCGTAGCGTCGTAGGGCTACTGACGTTGAAATCGTCCTGCCTAGCAAGTCGGCGGTGTCCAGCCCACCCCGTATGGCGAACTTCGTTGCATCTCTCCCTTCAGCCACTGCACGGGAGAGCACGGCCCGGGCCTCCTCCGGGCACTGAGGCAGCACCTGCGCGACCGTGTCCCACACAGAATGAGAGTAACGGCCCAAGAGACATGCGGTGTTCACCGACCGCAGTCCTAAGCTGGAGGAAGAAAACATCATCTTCCCAAGATAATCCAGCTTCTTGGATTCCCTATCAGGTGGTGCGGTAGGGAATGCGCCCTTGGAAGTGGAGGCTTGGACCACCAAGCTCTCAGGGGTGGGGTGTTGGGAGAGGAAAATGGTGTCGCCCGGGCCAGGCGGTGGCGTCGGGCAATCATCCTATCCACAGGAGCCACTGTGTAGGGCTTGGACCAAGTGCCCAAAAGGATGTCCGTGAGGGCCTCATTGAACGGCAGCAGGGGCTCCGAAGAGGCCGCTGCCGGTTGAAGCACCTCGGTCAGGAGGTTAGTCCTGACCGCCACCGTAGGAAGCTCAAGGTTTAGGGTCTCAGCCGCCCTACGCAACACCACTGCGTATGACGCACCCTCCTCCGTAGCCACGGTAGGGGGAGAAAGCATGCCAAGGTCTGGGGAAGTGTCCAGACCACTGGCCTCACCCAACTCCTCTCTCCAGTCCGGGTCTTCCAACCGGTCTGCCAGAGGGTCTACAGACCCCTCCCAGTCTTCCTCACCCTCCTCTGGTAGCCACTCAGGGCGATAGGGAACACCAGGGGAGAACAGGGGTACAAAAGTACCGGTCGGCGCCGGTCCCGACGTCGGTCCGGCTCCGTGTCCACGTTGAGGGGGAGGCCGGGGTCGACGTCGGTTGGGGACACAACTGGCGTCGGAGGGGGCGGGGGTGTCACCAATGGATTCGGCGCCGGAGGATGTGTCACGAGGTCGACCGGCGCCGATCCGGATTCAGGCCTGTATCACTGGGGGCCCTGCGGCGCCGGAGCCAAAGGCATCGAAGGCCCAGAGCCCCCAGATGAGTCTGCGGGGCCCAAAGGCGCACCGGCGGAGTTGGGCTGCCCAAAAATAGAATGGAGAGCTTCGTAAAAAGTATGAAGTTGGGCAGGGGTCGCTCCGGCTCCCGGAAAGGGAGGGAGGCTCTGAGTCGACCCCGCAGGCGGAGCCGGGCGACTACCTTCCGCAGCCCGCGTCGGCCGACGGACGGGGAGAACGCAAAGAGCGACGGTGCTTCTTCACCTTCTTTTTGTGCTTCGACTTACCTGAAGACGAAGACTTCGACGAGGAATGGTGATGATGGCTCTGCGACCGGTCCCGCGACCTCCCTCTCGACCGGGACCTCGAGCGGCGTGGAGCCGACTGCCGGGCCTCCAGAAGCTTTCGCAAAGACTACGGGCCATAGCCCGACAGTCGAAGCACGACTTCGGGTCGTGGTCGCGCTCCAGGCACCAGAGGCACACAAGATGGGGGTCAGTCACCAACATCAGCTTGTAGCAGGAGCCACAAGGCTTGAAGCCGGTCCGCCGAGATGACATCCCTGTGCACCAGGAGTCGTAACGACTCAAAAAGACGTCGACAAAAAGTCGTAAAAATGGAGTAAAAAAGTGACTCTAGGTACCGCTCTCTCCGGATCTGCGCTGGCTGACGCGGAAAAAGAAAGAACTGACGTCAGCGCGCATGGGCGGCATCTAAGTAGATACCGCAACGTCATTCTGGCGACCACGACGCCAATGACGAACGCGGAGTCGACCGACGCCACCTACCGACGCGCAGGGGTACTGCTGAGGAAAAATTCTCCGGATCCAGTCTGACGCCTGGGGGTAATTCTAAGGTGAGGAATCCATAACTAATTGTCTCTTTCAGATCAAGCAAGTACTGCTGTAGATATGGCAACAAATTATCACAGAGTAACAATGAAAAAATACCGAACCCGTGACCCAGCATGGACTCTACTGGTGTGCAATGGGCATTGCAATTACTGAGCACACCAATTCAGGGATAATATTCCACTTTTGATATCACATTTTTTGATGTTTCAGTGATCTGCTGGAATAAGTGTGAATTTTTGAAAATGTATCCTTATTTGTTACACACCGACACCAGCCGATGGAGAGCTCTCCGGACTATATTATATTCACATGAGCTCTTTTCTTTAGCCCCACGGCCAACTGAGACACTGCGTTTTGAGCCCCAGGAAATGGGCTAGGCTCCCTTTCGTGATCTGCTGCAGGAGCCAATTTCAATAATGTATTTAAAAAATCACCAAGGCCCCAATAACAGCGGGCTGCAGATTTGTAGGGATAAGGTGTAAACATTTTTCAAAGGGTCGAGAGATTAAGTAAGATTTTTAAGTTTATGCTTCACCTGGGCCTATAGACAATGTCTAAAACAGGCCCCCGGGTTCGTTATCTTATTTGCCTTTATTTATTTTATTATTCGTAAAGTGCACTGACATCAAATGGTTTCCTGGTGCTATATTAACAGCAAAGAAACAACACACAGCAGAGACAAAATCAGCATGCTATAAAGGTTTTCAAAGCTTGCAAAAAGACCAAACTATTATCCAACACCCTGGGCCGCAATGGAAGGGTGCTCAAGAGTCTGGGGCCTCTGGGCGTGAGGTGATCTCGTTCTAATGGTAGGGCTGGGACCATGGACGGCAGCGGAAGGCACGGAGGGCGGGCTCTGTCCTGTCCCGGTTTAGCCGTCACTCACTCTCCTCCACCCAGAATTTAATTACAGAGGCACCTACACTAATTACTAACATAAGGCTTGACGTTACCGATTATAATCAAGCATCGCACGTCACCCGATACGGAAGGATACTGCAGGAGAAATGAAATAAGGGTCACGCGAGGTTACATAAAGATACAAAAAATACACGAGAATACAGACAAAGCCTGGGGGAACCCACGAAGTAGCCCTGTAACAGGTGAGAGGCGCGGCTCTAGGTTCGTCTGTTAGCGCAGAAAAACCACAGACCAGTTCTGTGTAGCTCCGCTAACCCCAGCTACCGTCCGAAGGCGCTCCCTGACGTGTGCACAGCATTTAAATACAATACTTCCGCGCCGTGAACGGGGGCACTCTCTTAGTCTAGTTTCTTCTGTGTCAAGAAGACATGCTAGAGGTCTACGAATGACACTAACGGCATGGCAAACTGGTTTAAAACTTTTAAAAACGACAACACAGTGAATACCATTTAATACCCTCCCAAGACTTCGTTAGAACTGTAAACACCCTGACAAGCAATAGGCCCTTCCCGCAGCTCCTCCTCCGGGTCCTGCATTTACTCCAACTCTACCTGCACCCGCCTCCTGCATTACTTTATTCAACATCTTCAGCATTATATACTAATCTTCCTGCATGTCCCTATTATAACTTTTAGGTGACCAAGAGCCTCACTGTGCAAGAGGCGACAACAGAGCATTTTTACAAAGAAGCCCGTATTACATGACAGGCATTGAGAAAACGGTGTTTTAGTTTGGTGTACTGAGAGCAATACAATTGAAAACAATATGAACTAACGGATCAGAGTAAGTAACAAAGTAGTGGATTGGTTCCTCGCTGAAGAGTTTCGGGGCAAATTACAAGCGTCAGGTATGAATCCTAGCAGGGCAGGGCAGGCTCAGATTTTTATCCTTCTGTGCTGATAAACGACGTATGGTGGTAAAACGTATCTTTTTGCAGCTCAACAGCGTTCTGACTCCCGCACTATTGCAGGCTACAACATTTTAGCGCCGAGACTACTTCGGTGGTTTATGTTGTGCCTTGGCAATAATACTACCGAACGTAACGTTATCCCCTGAAATTTACAGGGCTGTGAAATGAATTATTTCTGCCGCGAGTTTTGGTTTAAAATAACGTATTAGACAAGATTCGAATAAGTGGCTTTTTAACTGTTTTCACCAGAATGTGTAAGAACACCGGTTGAATTTTGTATTTGTATGGCCGCGATTATGAAATGAATAAAACAATCTCGGAAAGAAAGAGTCCCTTCATAGTTCGGTTGTCCTCATTATCACTCGTGCCTTGTTTTCCAGGACTCGTTTTTCCGCAGTGAAAGAGATAATCACAAACTGACATTTTCCACGACACTGCACGGGACCCTCATCCTGTCTGCAGATGCAGCTGCGACTCTCTCATCCCAGCCCTTGACTTGCAGTGACTCAGCCGCGGCCCATCTGGCCCTTTGGCAGACTCGGAGGGAAGTGGAGTTTTATCAGCAGGTCTGCTGTAAGTTCCACATGACCCCTCGGGGACGCCTGTCTCGCTGGATCCTGTTTTCCTTCAACTTTTAAATGACTGAATGCTCTTGCATCGCACAAGTTTTCCATCCGCCTATCGTTTTCCTGTACACACCCAGCGTATCACCAATTGTCGCCCGGCCAAGTAGGTATGTAAAAATAAAAAATAAATTGCAAATAGATCTACATAGATAATCGACTACAGAAGGGGGCGCGGCTGTTGTTGCCGCCAAAGGAACTAGGCACAGACCTTCGCCCCCATGAGAGCATACAAAGCACTAATAAAGATGAACAAAGAGCTTCAGCCTGTTAAGGAAATACCAAGCTGATCTCTCACACAGTGTTTGATCTTCATATATCAGAAGTAGGATGACTTGTCCAAAATCGAATGAGCAATTACCCCAAAAAATAAACATGTAACACGAGTGCAAGCTATTCTAGAAATTATTCCCTAAAATACCTACTTCGACAAAGTACTTTAACAGAAACACACACACACACACACACACACACACACACACACACACACACACACACACACACACACACACACACACACACACACACACACACACACACACACACACACACACACACACACACACACACACACACACACACACACACACACACACACACACACACACACACACACACACACACACACACACACACACACACACACACACACACACACACACACACACACACATATATATATATATATATAAATTGACAAAGGCTGTGCGCAGCCGAAACGCGTCTCAGTGATTTTTACTGCCGGGTCCGGACTGACCACACTTTATTAAATTAGCCACCTTTGGATCCTCGTGTGCGTGTTCCCTTTTTATCTTTGGAGAAGTTGTGTATATATATTAGTGCAAGAGCCAAACACAGATCTGCGAAATCTCGATTTCAGAAGGCTTTCATTTTTTGCTCAGAATCGTCCCAGTTGTTTGCAGGGTTTTATGCTATTTTATGTTAGGTGCATTTGTATAGCGCACAACTCACCGGGGGATTATCCTGGTGGTGAAGAAGGAGCTGTATGGGCCGAGCCAGGGTCGGTGCTAAAGGAAGAGTCAGTTCTTCCGTTTTTTGCGGAATCCAAGAACTGAGGAGGAGGCTCTAATGTGCAGGAGCAGGTCGTTCTAGGCTTCAGGAGATAGGTAGGCACGACAGCCAAATTTGGATCTGCATATGCGGGGGTAGCGGGTGTGTGCACGAGTAGGTGTCCAGCTGAGATGAAGTGCCTGGTAGGTATGTGGAAGTTTATGCAGTTGTTGAGGTACGTGGGGCCAATGTTGTGTAAGGGTTTGTATGTGTGAGCGAGGAGTTTGAAGAGTGCTATTTTGTGGATTGGATGCCAGGGGAGCTTTTTGAGGTGCGGGGTGATGTGAAAGGCAGAGCATTTAGTATGGTCGCAGGCCTTCTAGTCAGTTGAGCATTGATTCCAACATAGAGGGTAATGCCATAGTCCAGCTTGCTGGTGAGTGCTTGGGTTACTGTTCTGTGAGTGTTGGTGGGAAGCCATTTGACGATCTTGAGCATCTTAAGAATGTGGAAGCAGGAGACGGAGACTGCACTCACTTGGCCAGTCATGGAAAGTTGGTTGTAGACTATTAGTCCAAGGTTCTTTGCACAGGTTGCAAGGAGTGGTGTGGGTAAGAGTTTGGCACGCCACCAGGAGTCCCAGAGCGAGGTGATATTGCTGAAGATTACTACTTCCATCTTGTCTGTGTTGGCCTTGAGGCAGTTGGTTTTCATCCACCTTGTGACTTCGGTTATGCAAGCGGAGAAACTGATCTGGTGTTTTGTCGGGGAGGGAGAGTATGAGCTGGGTGTCATCCGCATAGGTTATGGTGTGGATTCCATGAGGTGGATGATGCTAGCAAGGGGGGGGCATGTTGGCATTGAACAGAGTGGGGCTGAGAGAGAATCCTTGGATTACATGGCTAGCATCTTTGGGCCGGCTGAGGGTTTTGTGGGGAAGCTTGGGGGAGTACTGTGGCATGTTTCCAGGCATCCGGGTAGGTAGCTGTGATGATTGAGTCATTCAGAAATGGGTTGAGGAAGAGGTCTAGTCCTTTGATGAAGATGTGGTAAGGGCAGAAGTCCGAGAGTGCTCCTGAGTGTATGGGCTGCATGGTTGTTGTGGTTTTTAGAGTGGTGATGGTGAGCCAGGTGGTCAGGCTGGTCCTCTGGGTGTTGGTAGAAGTGAGCAGGAGAGCTGCATCGGGTCTGGACATTGTGGCTCAATGTTTTCGTAGAAGCTGGTGATCTTGTAACTGAAAAATAGGGAAAGCTGGGAACAAAATTTCGGAGGGGGTTACACTAGTGGAGCTTGCTGCCAGAGTAGTGAAGTCTTTCACTATGGCAACTATTTCCTTAGCGCAGTTGGTGCGGTTTTCAATGCGGTTGGTGAGCATGGAGCTTTTGGTGGCTAGGATTTGTTGATGTGTAAAAAACAATAATGTCTCAACCAGTATTATTAAAAGCACAGGTAATAAAGCATGCACAAAACATTGCAAGAAAAGAAGGTAGAGAGACTCATGATTCATTTGAATGTGCCCAAGGCATCTTATATTTGGATGAATACAAACAGTTTGCAGAGCAAGATAAGCGAAGGGTACGGAAAAATTGAGGACAGTTGTAACAGCACTGTACGCAATTAATACGTGAGTAACCCGAAAAAACTTTGTGCGCACATGTGCTCGTGACACTCAAAGGTGAACGGTGCAGGTGACAAGTGAGAAACAGCGGCGGTGCAGAGTGAGAACGTGATAATTATATGGACAAATGGACTTATGGTTCACAGGTAGTTATTTACAAGAATGTATACAGATTTAAGGCTTTTTTCGTGAACCATGGTAAGGGGCGCCGGGAGTTGCGCTGGTATGTCGACGGCGTTTCGATCCTAGCGATTAAGGATCATCTTCAGGACCAGGTTACTGAATGGAGGTGCTGTTCAAGAAAGGGATAAGGAAAATGAGGTCTGGAAAGGGAAAGGATAATTAAAACAGGCGGTGGGAAGGTAAGAATTACCTGAAAGTAGTGAGACTGGGAAGATGGAAAAGGTGACGGGGAACGGCGGATCAGCGAGCTTGAATCCACCTCAGGGGAGCCAATCATGCAAGGAAGGAAGCTGCGAGTAAAAAGGGCGCCAGTTAAGGGGGAACTCGGCGTTGACACGTGTACAAGGCTTACGAAGGGGATGGAAGGACTTACCCAAAGGGCATCGAATGCAAGGCAAGGAGAAGAAACGGGGGTGGCAGGCTGTGTCCTGTCGTGGCAGCCTGGGTCGGAAGTCGATCCACAGAGGTCGTCACGAAGCGTGGCTAGTGGGGGATAGTAAAAGCTGAAAGAAAGGATGGACCGGTATCAGGAGAATCGTGTCCGTGGGTGGCCCTAGGGCGGCAGATACGGGCATGAGAAAGTGAAAAGCAGAGCCGACTTACCAATGACGGTTGAGGCCTGGCGGTAAGTAGAGGCCTGTTGTGGCTACCTGGGTCAGAACACAGATCCACAGGAGGCCATCAAAGGGAGTGGCTCGGTAGGGACGGCCAAGGGGCCGAAACTATAAAAGAATTGCCAGAATCAGGGTAATTAGGAGTCCGGGGGCCGCCCTGGAGCAAGGCAAGGAGCCAGCAAGAAACCAGTTCTATGGGCAGGACTTACCAGAGGCAGCTTAGTTCAGCGGGGGTCTGTGGCAAGGCAGGTGTCCTTGTGATTGGATCCTGGGTCGGGTCCCCGATCCTCAGGAGGCCGTCGCGAAGTGATCAGCTAAAGTTCAATCGCTGATTCCGTAGCGGCGCCGGGGAGTTTAAGAAAGACAGAGCGCACTGAGATCAGTGTGTCTACGTCATGACGGAGGGCAAGGGGGCGGGGCTGGGGGCGGATGCGCCGCCGGCGAGGGGCCAGGCTTAGTATACAGCCGGCGAGTGGCCGGACCAGAACAGAATGGGCAGTGCGACAGGGCAAAGGAAGAGAGAACAGAAGGGAATAAAGATGCAGACAGTGCCCATAGAGGGTCAATGAGTAAAGAGCATGGTAATGAGCATTATAACAGAGCAATGAAGTACAAGACAGTTAGGTTGCAATTTCATGTGATTGAAATGGCTTAGTTAATTGCAACAAGTCTGGAGCAAAACCAAGTATTAAAACAAAACAATTATATACAGGTGTGCAGGTGGGCAAAGCAAACCTGCAGGGCCATATCTATAGCCCCAGGAACGGCAAAGTCATTAACATATTTCCAGAGCCCATACAGTGTTAATTCATATGGTAGTCAACATCACAACACAATGGGAACATGGGGTACATTTAAGTGTGTTGTAGTTGTGAGTGTACAGTAGAGAGGAGGTACATGTAAGTGTGTTATATTTGTATGGTGTTGTTCCATTCATCAATGGTGTTTAAACCTTGAGTGACAGAGTTGCATCTGGTGATCCATTTGCATTTACTTCTATTAAGTAGAAGTTAAAGATTGCCCCCCGGTCGGTAGAGTGGGTTGATCTATGACCTGCCATGTCAAATCTAGTTCACTGTGTTGCTTCTCTACATAATGGGAAACCAAAGGGGCGGTCATGACCTTGCAGTGGATGCGGCTCTTATGCTGGATTATCCACTGTTTAATCATTTGTGTGGTTTGGCCAATGTAGACCAGACCGCAAGGGCAACGTATGGCATAAATCACGTTAGATGATCGGCAGTTGGTGAAAGTCTTCAGTTTGTGGGTCATGTTGTTGGTTGTGAATTCTTTCATGTTCACATTGAGGCAGACAACACAATTTTGACATCTGTAGTGTCCAATGATTGGTGGGAGCCCCCACGCAGAGGTTATGGATTCCTGGAGGTTGGGTTTCGTGGGCCATGTGATGCACACCTGTATATAATTGTTTTGTATTAATACTTGGTTTTGCTCAAGACTTGTTGCAATTAACGAAGCCATTTTCAATCACATGAAATAGCAACCTAACTGTCTTGTACTTCATTGCTCTGTTATAATGCTCATTACCATGCTCTTTACTCATTGACCCTCTATGGGCACAGTCTGCATCTTTATTCCCTTCTGTTCTCTCTTCCTTTGCCCTGTCGCACGGCCCATTCTGTTCTGGTCCGGCCACTCGCCGGCTGTATACTTAGCCTGGCCCCTCGCCGGCGGCGCATCCGCCCCCAGCCCCGCCCCCTTCCCCACCGTCATGACGTAGACATGCTGATCTCAGTGCGCGCTGTCTTTCTTAAACTCCCCGGCGTCGCCACGGAATCAGCGATTGAACTTTAGCCGATCACTTCGCGACGGCCTCCTGAGGATCGGGGACCCGACCCAGGATCCACTCACAAGGACGCCTGCCTTGCCACAGACCCCCGCTGAACTAAGCCGCCCCTGGTAAGTCCTGCCCATAGAACTGGTTTCTTGATGGCTCCTTGCCTTGCTCCAGGGCGGCCCCCGGACTCCTAATTACCCGGATTCTGGCCTTCCTTTTACAGTTTCGGCCCCTTGGCCGTCCCTAATGAGCCACTCCCTCGGATGGCCTACTGTGGATCGGTGTTCCGACCCAGGTAGCCACAACAGGCCTCTACTTACCGCCAGGCCTCACCCGTCATTGGTAAGTCAGCTCTGCTTTTCACTTTCTCACACCCGTACCTGCCGCCCTAGGGCCACCCACGGACACGGTTCTCCTGATACCGGTCCATCCTTTCTTTCAGCTTTTACTATCCCCCACTAGCCATGCTTCGTGACGACCTTTGTGGATCAACTTCCGAACCAGGCTGCCATGACAGGACACCCCCGTTTCTTCTCCTTGCCTTGCATTCGATGCCCTTCGGGTAAGTCCTTCCATCCCCTTCATAAGCCTTGTACACGTGTCAACGCAGAGTTTCCCCTTAACTGGCGCCCTTTTTACTCGCAGCTTCCCTCCTTGCATGATTGGCTCCCGAGGTGGATTCAAGCTCGCTGATCCGCCGTTCCTCGTCACCTTTTCCATCTTCCCAGTCTCACTACTTTCAGGTAATGCTTACCGTCCCACCGCCTGCTTTAATTATCCTTTCCCTTTCCAGACCTCATTTTCCTTATTCCTTTCTTGTACAGCACCTCCATTCAGTAACCTGGTCCTCAAGATGATCCTTAATCGCTAGGATCGAAACGCCGTCAACATACCAGCGCAACTCCCGGCGCCCCTTACCATGGTTCACGAAAAAAGCCTTAAATCTGTATAAATTCTTGTAAATAACTACCTGTGAACCATAAGTCCATTTGTATATAATTATCACGTTCTCACTCTGCGCCGCCGTCGTTTCTCACTTGTCACCTGCGCCGTTCACCTTTGAGTGTCACGAGCACGTGTGCACAAAGTTTTTTCGGGTTACTCACGTATTAATTGCGTACAGTGCTGTTACAACTGTCGCCAATTTTCCGTACCCTTCGCTTATCTTGCTCTGCAAACGGTTTGTATTCATCCAAATATAAGATGCCTTGGGCACATTCAAATGAATCATGAGTCTCTCTACCTTCTTTTCTTGCAATGTTTTGTGCATGCTTAATTACCTGTCCTTTTAATAATACCGGTTGAGACATTGTTGTTTTTTTACACAGCTTCACCCAGATCTCAACCAGGTCTATGGGTATACTCCTGTTGTTCTTACCTAGGATTTGTTGATGGCAGCATCTGAGAGCGGGTTTGTAGATGCTCTTGTCAGTGTCGTTCTGATTTAGTTTCCATCTGCGTTCAAGTTGCTTGCATTGGCATTTGGTGATCCCGAGCTCTAACGTGTACCAGTTTGCTTGCGGTCTAGTTCTCTTGGATTTTTTGGCTTCGACAAGAGCCAGGGTATCGGTGGAGACATTGAACTTGGAGATGGGTTTGGGGAGGTGGTTTTTACGTCAAGGCTAGTGATGTAGAAGCTCAGAAGACCAGGATACATTTGAGATCTTGTCCCCGGTCCATCGTGAAGATTTGGCGACGGTGTTCCTGTGGTGGTTCAAAATTTCCCATTTTCAATTTCTCACCTCGAAGAATGCCCAGACTTTAATGGCATTCCATAGGAGGGGGATAAACCCCCCATTTTCCTAACAAATTTCACAACTAAAAGATTTCAAAGGTCCTTTGAAATGCTCAGAAAATCCAATGTAAATATGCGGAACAATACTACAGTATTTAAATTACCCGCTTCCAAAATTTATAAGTCCTGAGAACAGATTTGTGAGGCCTCGAAATTCAGTGAACAGAAGCAATTTTTAAATCATTTTTTCGGTTTTCTAGAAGAGTTCCATTCTATCAAAACACAAATGTATTACAAAAATGATGGCGCGTCACATACAACACTGCAGGCACTGTGAGCCAAGCAAGCCCCTTACAACTTTCTCGGCTAATTCATTTAGGCACTCTTGCGCGCTGACATCGCCCAGTGGTTATATAGCATAGCTGCCTATTAGCAAGTAAATTAAGCAGCTTTAGATACTTTCAATAAAGGATATGAGCATCATTCTAGAGTCCGACCACGCTGGGAACATTCTCTATGTTCAATGTAGCTGAACACGTTCATTTCGGACTTCATCCTGAGGGCTTTACACTTGCCTTCATTTTCAACTGTTTAAGCTGGCTGCTGTGGTTAGATGATTAACAGGGATCAGAGCAAACTGAAACCACAACACTTACTGTTTGTTGACTTGGCACTGTGGCAACTTCCTTTTGTCAACCTCGCTGCAACAGACTAGGGTGGAGAAACAGTGTTCTGCTTCCTGCAGAGGAAGATTGGAAGTAGTGTGGAGGGATAAATAGCATACCAAGTGAACACTGCTGTAACCCCAGATTGTGTAAAACATCCAAGTAAAGACTTTCAAAGCCACCTGCAAGTCAGAGAGCCTAGTCCAGCAGGTCAAGGAAGTCAACCAGACTGCTTTGCAGAACACACGGATGTTTAACTATTAAAAATAACAATTTCCTTTCCACGACCTGTGCTCCTCTCGGATCAGCATGGATTTACTGCTCAGTGTGGCAGAGCAACTGAAGGACTGGAAGAAAAGGTGAGAAAAAGGAGTCGTTGTGGGCACTGCTCAGCTTCAGGCGTGCTATAACGATACACCGAAGGTCTGCGCTTTTATGAAATGAAGACCATCACCAAGCGGAAGTAACAGGGAATGGAGGAGCTGTGTGTTCATAGCACATGTCGAAAGCTGCCATTACTGCACCTTTCCGCTATGCTGTAAGCGCACAGTAATAAGTGTGCCTCAAAGAGCATGACATCTGATGCATCTCAGTAAGAGATTCGTTATTAAATGGTACATCTCTGCAGTGTTAAACTTCAGCAACTTACTATGCATTTCATTTCATGCATTATGGAACAAAAGCATGCAGGCAGTAGAACATTGGCATTGCTTTTCTTTTTCCAAATGAGGTTCCAAATACAAGACTGTCAAAATGGAAGCTTTCCATATTGTGTGTACGTCCTTTTAAAAAATCACAAAGAAAATGGAGAAAAATACCACAGGTGATGCGAAGATGAAAAATACATTTCCCAAAAGAACCTTTTACTAAAGGATTTAACCTAGAATGAAGGTACAGGCAGAAGCAATGGATGTGCAAGTTCTCACAGGCAGGCATAAACTTCTTGAGTTTCAAAATAAAAATAACAGCAGTGTACATTTAGGAAAGCGTTGGCAAAGTCAATAAGTTAAGTTGATGACACCAGGGTTCAGAACGATATTTTTGCCTATCTCCCACCCTCAACCCCCAGATGGTCGCTCCTAGTCAGGCAACTTAGAATACTTTTTTTCTAAAGCTAAAGAAAATGGATTGTAGGATGGCTGCCGTCAATGCACACACGTAGCAGCGGTCATCTACAAATTATTTTTTCTTTTACTTTAGAAATGTTTTTTTCAAGATGGCCACCGTCCATCTGCACGTACCACAGCCTTCTTGGAATGGCTTTTCTTACCACAAAAGTACTGCAAAATTGCCACCGTGCACATTTGCATGTGCATGCATTGGAGACCATCTTGGTATGGCATTAATGCCATTCAAAGATGGCCACCTGGTGATAGAGCAGTGGGGGGCAGATGAAGGACAGCTTTAGCACTTGTGGCGTTTGGTGCAACAATCTTTTTGGCGCCCCCTCCCAATGACCTCCTTCTCCATGAATTCCCTCACTACCACCCCCCAACGGTGCCCCTCATCTCTCCATAGCCCCTCTCTGACATAGATTTCGTTTTTTTTTTTATACCGTCACTCAGAGTTCACTCACACTCAGTTTTGTGATCTGCACGGCACACGTTTGTTGTAGCAGGCACATTAATCCTCTGTGCTACTTTAGGATTAGTCAAAACTGCCACTAGACAAAACTCTGGTCTCTCTCCAGCAGTAACATTAATCACCAGAGTTATTGCGACATTTGTATTGTTCCTGAAAACTGCTGGACACAGAAGGAACTCTGCTGCAAGTGCTTTTAAACCCCAAGTTATTTCTTAACACACAGACAAACCCCCCACCCCCTGCAGCGGTCAGCGCCAGGTGCAGCGGCACCTGTTACACTGCCCTAACGCCATCCCTGGGTGGATGGAGCAAGTGGGGTAGTTGGGGGCAAGTAGGCACGGGGGGCATTTTTTTAAACAAAGAAAGCGAAGCAAGAAACAGGGGGGGGGAGAGGGAGTGCACAGGGAGAGAGACAAAGAGAGAGAACATAGTCCACCATGCATGAAATGCAAGGTCCTGCTATCAGCATTGGAAGGATACAACTCAACCAATCAAAACTGTGCGAGACAGTAATGCTCCTCGGGCAGGACTAACTCACAAGTTGCGCAAAATCTGGTGGGAAGCCTTGAAGGCCGTATACTGTGTTGGAACCATATGTCCCAAACATTATATCAACTGAAGAGTCTTCCTGTTAAATATGTATGGAATTGAAAAACTCATGCACCAAACACCAACCTACTGCACAACTGGAACAGCATCCCAAATTACTTTAGAACTGCTTCATTTCTCCGACAGTTCAGGAAACAGCTCGAGTCATCTCTTCAAAGAGCCCCAGCCGCTACACAAAAGATAATACCACTCACCTGTGGAAATCATTCACGAATCTCAAAAATCCTAGCAATTGAAAACCTTCTAGCTTTTAGAACTATCACAGGAGGCTGAGGATGGTGTAAAACTCAAGGACAAGATTTCTACAAATTGCCACTATAATACCCTTACCCAAATAAAAATAAAGATTACAATGCAAACATAGAGCCGCGTCCTTTTTTTACTGTCCTTGTGAAATTATAGATATATAGAAAAAGCTCCATTATTTGTTGTCATTTTTAAAAGGTGTTTTTTTTTTGTTTTTAAGTCATTCATGCCCTTGCACAAACGGCAAGCAAAGACAACTTCAGTGAGCGTAAACATGCACATGATTTGGTTGAATAACTTAATTAGGTAAGAGCACGCTGTACTACAAGTAATAAAGTGCTCGGTTGCTTAGTGCAATTACTGAAATATTAGTTGGCTATATTGTATACGACAAATGTATATGATCCAACACAAATATTTTAGTTAAAGTATTGACTACCGCAATATCATGAAGGTGAATATATATCTGTAATAACTGATGTACTATTCTTATCATTATATATATATATATATATATATATATATATAGTATATATATATATATATATATATAATGATAAGAATAGTACATCAGTTCTGGTAGTTGATATTCTGGCTAATATATTTTTGTATTTTTGTACAACAAGATATATAAAAGGTAAGATATATATATATATATATATATATATATATATATATAGCTAGCCTACTGCCGGTCGTCAGTAGGTGGTTATAGTTAGGACCATATTGCCATAGGAAAAGCGTTTTTTGACTTGCCTATATCTTTGGCGCTGTTTAACGAATAGTCACAAAACTTTCCCAAAAAAGCGATCCCATAATTCTAATTGTGCATGGACAGTTTTGGGCAATCCAACAAGTGGAGGCAGAAAAAAAAGGTTGGTCAAAAAAGTGCGTTGCCCATGTTAATTCCCATAGGAATTTTGAACATGACTGCAACCCGAACTGCTGGACGGAATTACATCAAATTTGGCAGAAAGGTAGCTCTTGGTCCACAAAGCACACTTTTTGTTATTTGGTGTAAATCCGTTCAGTAGTTGGAGAAAGGAAAACCAAATTTGTATATCTAGGGACGCGGATCCTCCGAGGATATGACAGTCCCCGTGCAGATACCTGATTGGCTGCCAACACTTCAACCAGGAAGTGTTGGCAGCCATCTTGGGACTCAGCTTCAGCTGAGTGCACAAAAAAAAAAAGTTAAAAAAAAAAAAAAAAAAGTTAAAACAGTAATAAAAAAATAAAAAAGTTTAAAAAAAGTTTAAAAAACTAAAACGAAAAGGGGGCAGGGTAGGAATACCCTGACCTCCTAGCCCTGGTCCTGGGGACCCCCTGGAACCCTGCCAGGGCAAAAAAGCATTTTTTTCAAATGTTTTCGCCAAACGAGTGCAAATAATAACTCTGCTCCCAGCAAGTGGGAGTTGTCAAACCGCTCCCTCTTGCTGGCAGCGGAGTTTTCATCCGTTTCCCTGTCCGCTGTCATGCGGGCAGGGAAACTGATGAAACTATTGCTCCTGCACGCAGGGAGCTACATGTTTAGCAGCTCCCTGCGTGCAGGAGCAATATAGGCTCCCGCTGGAGGCGGGGGAACGCAGGGACCGTGGGGGCATTCAGGCTCCCTTCCTGGTCCACATCATAATACATTGGGTGCCTTGGTTAGGCTCCAGGGCACTAAGGAGCAAGAGGCCAGGCCCGAGGGATGGGGTCACAGAAGCCCAAATTGGCCCAGGGAGCGGGGCCGCGCGGCGCTCCTGCCCCACAGAATTTTGGTCGAGCCCCAGGGGATGGGGTTACCGGGGCTGAAATCAACTTGGGGAGGGGGGCTGCATGCCCCCCCTTCAGTAAAACTCAAAGGTGACTGCATGGTTGAGTGATTTCTTTCTCGTTGTTTCCTGGTGAGAGTAGAGTCCATGATTCTCTCTTTTAATTATCCGGAGTATGCAAATGCTCAAAATCACCTGCAAGCTCCGCCCTTTTGGCCACGCCACGTTTTCCTTAGTAGTATGCAAAAGTCTTCCCGCTTTTTACCACTTTGATGGACAGCTTAACAAAAGGACCTTGAGCTCCTTACCCGACGATTTTGGCGACATCATTGAGGCAGAGGAATACAAGGACATATCCACCAAACAAAGCAGTACTTACTTCATTTAGTTCAAGGGAAGTACCCCTGTTTGGTGGAGATTCCTCTTTATAGTCTCGTTTTCTCTTGATGAGGATTGACATTATCAGATTTGTGGATGAAAACGCTCGAGGAACAATCACACTGCCAAAATTACACGCACACCTTGTGGTCTTTTACGCAGCTGTAGTGTAGAATATGCACAAGACATCTACCCAACGAGGTAGCACTTACTAATTAACCAAATGAAAGTACTCCAGTTGGGTAGATGTTTTCGGCAAGACTTGGGACTCTTCTTGGAAAAAATGAGGTTCGATTCTGGCCCTGGTGCTGATTTCACTCAATTTAAACTTCAACGGGAAGCACTTACAAATATAGTAGATGCCCCAGCTGAAGCTCCACTTCAGTAACGCACAAACAATCCTAACTTCTTAGGCTTGGCGAAGGCAAAGCAAGTGTGTTTCCACTTGTATTCCACATTGAAAAACGATATGAAATCCTTAATGGAGGTGAATTCATTGTTGTTCTATTAGAGCACAATTTGATGTGTAGTGTCTAATGAGTGGTTTCTTTCTTGTTGTATCCTGGTGAGAGCAGAGTCCATGGTGCTCCCTTTTAAATACCCCAAGTATACAAATATCCAAAATACATAGCACCACTCACTCGCCCACTCACAGGCGCGCGCACACACACGCACACACACACACACACACACACACACACACCCACACCCACACCCACACCCACACCCACACCCACACCCACACCCACACCCACACACCCCCCCCCCCCACTCTCAAAGGTGGCAGATTAAAGTCAGGATAAAAAAGTTAACAAAACGTAAAAGTTCACTGGAAAAAAACGAAGGTTACAGGGACGTTATTTTTCAAAACTAGAATTAAAAAAAACACTTAGAAATTCACTGAAAAAAACCAAAGGTTACAGGGACATTTTAGTTAGTCTCAGATTTCAGTTGCACAAAACCATTGAAATTCAGCAGTTGTAGTTACCTGAGCTAACTATAACTTACACCCCGCAATGCACAGCTTAGAACCTCACATATTACATCACTCATGACTTCAGTCGTCAGTGACGTCCCTTTAGCCTTTGTTTTTTTCTGTGAATATACAAATATATATACATATATTCACTAAAAAAACTAAGGTTAGAGTGACGTTCTAGTTAGGTTCAGATTTTACACGCACATAACCATGGACATTCAACAGTTATCGTTATACTGATCTTACAAAACTGTAATTTGTGCCCTAAGGAAACTATAACTCACGCCCTAAGGTAACTATAACTCACGCCCTCGTCATGCACTGTTTTCTCATCGATAATTTTATTGCAAATGTTGCAGTTACATTATGAATGATGTCAAAGAAGATGTCATTACTGATGTAATATGTGAGGTAAGTAGTAGTGCATGGCGAGGGCGCGAGTTATAGTTACCTTAGGGCATGAGTTATAGTTTCTTGAAATAAGTATAACTAGAACTGTTGAATTTCTATGGTTTTGTGCATGCAAAATCTAAACCCAACAAGAACGTCCCTCTAACCTTTGGTTTCTTAGTGAATTTCTAAGGTTGTTTAAAAATTATATTTCCTAACTATGATGTCTCTGTAACCTTTGTTTTTTTCCAGTGAATTTCTAGGTTTTTTTAACTTTAAGTAATATTTTAATTGCCTTACGTTAATTCAACCCCCGCAGCACATGGCCTTTGGCGGTGCGCAGCAGGGATTGGCCATAGGTCATGGCCTGTGGCCAGCCCCCCCCCATAGGCACCCAACCCCACGCCACGCACGGTCTTTGGGCATGCATGGTGGGAATTTGCTGCAGGGCCTGGAGTCAGGCCCTGCAGCCAACACCCCATAGGCCCCCAAGCCCGTGCCATGGACGGCCTTTGACTGTACTCGGCAGGGGGTGGCTGCAGGGCCTGGCCTCTGCCCAGGCCCTATAGCCTACCCTGCATATGTAGGCAACCCGGGATGGAGGCAAGCAGCCCCCTTCCAGAGACAATTACGGACCTAGGGACCCCAGCCCCTGGGGCACGGACAATTACTGCAGGGAAAGGGGGGCCGCGCAGCACCCCTTCCCGGGCCACGCTCGACGAATCACCCCGAAACTTTCCACACAGCAGCTGAACTTGGGTGCGTACTAGTTTTGAAATTTGTCAAGATTTGTCAAATGGCGCTAAAGATTCGCAAAACAAAAAAAGCTTTTTCTATGAAAACTATGTCCTAACTATAACTACCTACTGGCAACTGCCAGTAGGTAATTATAGTTGGGACCAACTTTCCCATTGACGAGGCGGTGTTAGTTTTGCAAAGAACTTTGGCGCCGTTAGACAAATGTTCACAAAATGTTCAAAACCAGCTTGCCACTCACTTAAGCTGCTGTCTTCAACGTATCGGGATGATTAGTCAAGAGGGGGCCGAGAAAAATGGGGGCTTCCAAAACGCTTTATCGCCATGCTATGTGTAGGGGGATTTTGTCATTTTCAGACACTGCTACAGCCCGAACCACTGAACGGATTCACACTAAATTTGGCTGAAAGCTAGGTCTTGGTCCAGAAAGCGTGCTTTTCATAATTTGGTGTAAATCTGTTTAGTAGTTTTGGAGTAATTAAGGCAAATAAAATATAGATATTTAGGGATGCTGAACCTCTGCAGATCCATTCGCGGATCCCTGTGTGAAAAGCAAAGACCTGATCGGGTGAGGACACAGGTATCCTGACCCCATAGGACACATGGAGGGGTCCCTCAGGGACCCCTCATGGGCAAAGCATAGCCCAATTTATTTATTTTTTAAAATCGGCCTCAGTGCGACCCCTAGTGTAAATCTGCAAACGCACACACACACACAAAAAACCTCACTCACACACCAAACCCCGCCGCTGACAGCTGAAGGCTGTGCGCAGCGTGGGGTTGGGTGCATGCGTGGGGGGGGGGGGTTGGCCGCAGACACTGCGGCTAACCCCCGCCACACACTGCCAAAGGCCGTGCGGTACAGTGGTTGTATTGAAGTACAGTAATTATATATAAATAGCCCCCGGACAACCCAGCCACGCATGGCCAAAGGCCGTGCGTGGTGGTGGCTGTATTAACGTACAGTTGAAAGAAAAGAAGGAAAGCAGCTGGGTCAACGGGGGGGACCTGCCGTAGCTGGCGGCCTTTGCTCTAAAATGTTGGAATAGATGAAAAATGTGGTGCTGTATGCCCCTATGATCCTGCTAAAGGATTTACTGCCAACATGGCCCAAGGTCCCAGAAGCTATCAAAAGAGGGTGGGAAGAACTGGATGGGCTCACAATAGGAGACTGCTATAAAGAAGGGAAGTTTCTCACTAGTGCAGAGATGACTGAGGAACTGGAACTCCTTACAACGCACTTCCTCATATGGAAAACTAAAGGGAATAGTGTGGGAGACATGGGGACTGGGACATGCTGAACCCACCTTACATGAAGCCTTACAACTCCTATTTACCTGGGAGTAGGGTAGTATCTTGGTTTTATAAAACATTACAGCACATGTTTACAAAACATAAACAGCCTCTCAGAGCCAGGTGGGAAGCCCACATCCATAAAGCACTAACAGAGAAACAGTGGGGGAGGGCGTTGGAAAGTACACAAAGGGATTCACGCAAACTAACAGACAAACAGTGGGGGAGGGCACTGGAAAGTACACAGAGAGCATCATGCAATGAAAGGCTCAAGTATATATAATTCAATTATCTGCGCGCAACATACTTGACACCCAAGAGACTTGAGGAAATGTCCTCTAGCACCGTATACAGTTGTCCGAGATGTAGTCTTGGGGAAGCTGATTTTATGCACATGGTTTAGGATTGTGCGACAATAGCTGAATTCTGGAGTGCAACTTTAGAACACCTTAGCAAGGTACTGGGAACCCCTGAGATGATGGGGTCACCCCCGAGATATGTTTATTGGGACTCATGTGTTTAGCAACAAAAGGACGGTGGCCCAGGCTCCTAGCACTTGTGCTCACAGTAGCAGAAAGGTGCAGAGCTATGCACTGGAAGGCTAGCCAGGCACTGCCTATTAGGCGATGGAGGAGAGATGTGGCTCAATGGGCCCAGAGTGAGCACGTAGCGTAAAAGCAGGAGGAAAGAAGAGGCAGTAGGAAGTGCCCTATTGCAGAGTTGTGGGGGGGAATATTAACCCTTATCCGCCCCTACCGCCGAATTGACATCCATGGAGTTGAGCAGTCGCTATATGGCCATCAGGATAGCGCGTGTTAACATCTGTGAAAAGTAGACACTAACGAATGTTTGGACCAGTGATAGTTAAGTTATGTTTTATCGAAGGATATGTTGATGATACCTTGTAAACTATGCTGTCTGATGTGCAGCAACTGCCAGTCTGGTCACACACTGTATGATGAAATATTCTTGTTCATCAGGAGAGTGTCCCGTCTGCTGCTGAAAATAAGGTATTTGTAACAGATACTCTCTTTTAACCTTGACTAGTGATAAAGCTAGAACAACAATAAAAGCAAGAAACAGAAAAAAACTGTTGGGTACAATTAATTGCCTTTATGTAATGTTAGCACTGTGTGGGGGCATACAAGTCATACATACACAAATGTGTTTAATGTATTTATTTCAATGTCTTACAGGAAACCGGGCACTGTTAGCAGCGAGATTCGCAAACAGACTGACCAGCAGGGGCCGTGCCAGGAAATGTTGCCAGGTAGATAATTAGGCTGTAAACCTTCAAGTCACTTGTGAACTAAATTAAGGATTTTTATGTATGTGTTTTTGATAGGGCGGATGAAACTGTTTGGTAACGGGTTTTTTTCCCCTAGAAATTAACTAACAGAGAATTTGTATGTACTGACTTGCCAATAGAAAGGACTTATATAGCACTATTAAACTTTGGTAGGAAAATACAACTGGAATGTATGAAGAAGAAAAAAATCCGAAAATACAGAACTCTTAAAACAATCATAGCTACATGAATTACTCTGTAACTGCTGGTGAGGCAAAGTAAAAATGGCGAGACGCTTCACGCGCTGGCAGCCCGAGTCTTCCATCTAAAAAGCTCAGGGAAACCATGTCTCAACATGATGAGGACGTCACACCCTTAAACCTCAAAAATGAATGTGTAACCGCACCTCATCAGCCAGCATCTAACATTTCGAAGAAGAAACCACACAGGTTGATGTAAGGAATCCAATTTTCAGTGCATGATCTCATGCACGGACAACGCTCAAAGAATCAACATACCAACGGCACAGTCAGGGTCCTGGCTGCTAAGGAAATGGGATTCGTTTTTGCCAATTTTCCAAACATTAATTTAAGTGTCCCAGGTCTGAACAACTGAGAAAAAATCATTTAAAACGAGGCTCTCTCTCAGACGCACAGATGGCTACCAAATGTGCACGATGGAGGCAATGGTGTTACACGACTCTTTGGAACCAAACTGAATATCTCAGATGTGTGTACGTGTCTCGACAACGAGCAGGCGGAAGTGAGCGGCAGCATCTTGCTATTCCAAGAAGCTTCACGTGATTTGGATAACTACTTTAGAATTTAGCAAATAGGCAGATCGACCACCGCTCATGGAATCGCACAACTTTCTATGGCTCTCCAACAGGTCGATATAGGGAGCCATCCATCGAGACGCAAAAACACAATCTTAACTCTCCTAGGATGCACCATGCTGCAAACGTGTAACTATACAGGGCCGACTGGGGAACCTACAGCAGCCCTGGCAAAAATGCTCAAATCTGCCCAGCTCCCATCATCGCCTCACGCAATCTCTTTCCACCCATCCACCGACCCACCCATCCATCCATCCATCCGTTCTCCTGCTCTCCTCTCTGATCGCTTGCTCTCTACCTTACCTCTCCCTCTCTTTCTCTCGAAGCATCCCCATGCCTACTGCACTTAACCTCATTTGTTGGGAAAATGAAAGTCACCAGGAGTGGCCCGGGGCTTTTAAAACCAGCCTCCAAGAGCTTCCGCCCACCAGGTAAATGCCCAGTGGAATAAAAGTCCTGTCTGGCCCTGGTACCATGCATGTTTAAACATCGCTTAGGCACACTGATAATGCAAAAATGGAGTGGGGCGGCTGTTTATAATACTCCCTCAAAACATCACATGGTAACTCTTTTTAAGTATGTTGTTGGCTGTAAATCCAGTAACAAAATGATAATAGAGCCTAAGAGGCTAAAGTTGCTTTCCAACTGCTCAACCTGTGTAGATCTAAGGACACTCACAGGATGTTCTTAGCAAACTAAATACACCAGAAGCAAATATAGTGCATGCCACATCTATCAAGTCTCAGTAAAAGGCGACTGAAAGAGAGTGTGTGTAAGTTATATTCTATACACACACACTTTCTATCATAAAAAGAATTACCAACGCTCATAGCATGAATTCATGGGACATCATGGTGGAATGAATGCACTTAAGCTTCGGTGTTTCTTCTTATGAAAGGAAGGATTGTGGTTTTTGATATTACATAGAGCGACCAGACTCCGACTGGCTGACACACTCTTTGATTCTGAGTATGGCGGCGGACTGCTGTGAATTAGGATATATATATATATATATATATCCTAATTCCTAATATAAATATCCTAATCCTAAATCCTATATATATATATATATCCTAAATCCTATATATATATATCCTAAATCCTATAAATATATATCCTAAATCCTAATATATATATCGGTCGCCAGTAGATAGTTATAGTTAGGACCTATTTTCCATAGGAAATCCGCAACATTCTATTTGAAATAACTCTTGCGCCGGTTGACGAATCTTCGCGAAAGCTTCCAACTTGTTGGGGCGCTCCGGTCCGCTCCTACCCTGAAAGTCTCGGGGTGATTCGTGAAGCGGGGGCCGAGAAAAAAGGGGGGTCCCAAAACGTGTTTTCCCCATTCATTTTTCCATAGGAACCTTTAGTCGCAGCTACAGCCCGAACTGCTGAACGGAATTACACCAAATTTGGCAAAGAGGTAGCCCTTGGTTCAGTGTCGTGCCTTTTGCTTAAATGGTGTAAATCCGTTCAGTAGTTTCTGAGAAAATCACAAGTAAAATCACATATATATCTATGGCCGAGTAGGGTCCGCGTACCCTGAGCGCACCCTGCGCGCACCGTCCCGATCACGAGCTGCATGGTAATTGGCTGTCAACTGGCTGTCAACACTCCAAATCAGGAAGTGTTGGCAGCCATTTTGTCCCTCGGTAGAACCAAGGGACAGAAACAAGTGCGCAAAACGCACAAAGGGGGCAGGGTAGAAACACCCTGACCCGCTAGGTCTGCTCAGGGGGTCCCACAAGGACCCCCTGGGCAGAGAAAAGCATTTTTTTTTTTTTTTTTTTTTTTTAAATTTTTTTATTTTTTTTATTTTTTTAAATCGGCGGGATGCGCTTAGGGTGCTTGGATCCCACCGAAAAAAAAAAAAAACGAAGCGCGGTCTCCCGCGCTTCGTTGTTAATTGGCCCCCGGGTGGCCCAAGTCCCGGGGGCATGTGGGGGGTTATGATTTTAATGAATGGGGTAGCCTCTAAGACCCCCCCCAAGCCCCGGGGACCGCCACCCCCCGTGGCTTTAAAAACAAAATGGTGCGGGAGGGCTCTCGGCCCTCCCGCAGCCCCGGGGACCGCCACCCCCCGGGGCTTCTTTTTTTAATTTTCAAATAAACCTGTGTGGGGGGGCTCGAGCCCCCCCACACGCCCCGGGGACCGCCACCTCCCCGGGGCACTAATATTGTAATTTGGGTGTCTGTTACGGACCCCCGAGCACCGGGGACCACCACCTCCCCGGGGCTGTGCAATTGGATGAGAGGGGCGCCGCGTGGCCCCCCTCCTGGAGCCCTTGATGGCCCTGGGGACCACCACCCCCCAGGGCCGGCTCCTGCAGTGTCCCGGGGTGCCTACCCCCGGGACACTGCTGTTTGCAATGACAGGACGGAGCCTCGCGGCTCCCGCCCTGTCATTGCAAACTTGCTTTGCTTCATTGAAGCGAGAGCAGGAAACCTGCTCTCGGTTCAATGAAGCAAAGCAGAATTGCTTTTCCATAAGGGGAGCTGTATATCAGCAGCTCCCCTTATGGAAAAGCAATGCCGGCTCCCGCAGGACGCGGGGAGCCGGCGGGACCGTGCGGGGAATGGGGACCCCCCCCACGGTCCCCAACGAGTGGCCAGGCCCCGGGGGATGGGGTCCCCGGGGCCATTAGTGGCCCGGGAGGGGGGCCACGCAGCCCGCCTCCCCCAAAAAAAAAAATTTAAAAAGAAAAAAAAAAAAAAGGGCAAGGCCGGCCCCGGGGGATGGGGTCCCCGGGGCCTTAAATGGCCTGAGGAGGGGGGCCACGCAGCCCCCCTCCAAAGATTTTAATAAAAAAAAAAAAAAAAAAAAAAGAGGGCATGCCCCGGGGGATGGGGTCCCTGGGGCCAATAGAGGCCCAGGGAAGGGGGGCCACGCAGCTCCCCTCCCATACAAAAAAAAAATAAGAAAGAAAAAAAAAAGGCCGGCATTGTGCCGGAGGCCCCGCCCCCTCCTTGCAGCAGTCTGCAAACGCGCCCCCTGGCGCGTTTTAAGAAGGGGAAGTAATTCCCCTTGAATACTGGGGTCCCTGGGGCCAACTAGCCCACCAGGAATCTCCAGTATGCGCCAGGAGCTGCCTTGCAGAGAGGTGTACAGAGGCCACGCCCCTTTTACACCTCTCTGCAACGCAGCTCTGTGGCGTTTTATGGAGGTACATGGTGGGCTAGTTGCACCCCAGGGACCCTCAGGATTCAAGGGGAGTTAATCCCCCGACTTAAAACGCGCCACGGGGCGCGTTTGCACAGTGGTGAAGGGAGGGGGCGGGGCCTGAGGTGACATGTGTGCAAACAGGTCCCGTGGCGCGTTTTAAGATGGGGAATTAAATCCCCTTCAATCCTGAGGGTCCCTGGAGGCCAACTAGCCCACCAGGTACCTCCAGTAAGCGCCACGGAGCTGCGTTGCAGAGTGTTGTAAAAAGGGGCGTGGCCTCTGACCACCTCTCTGCAACGCAGCTCTCTGGCGCATACTGGAGGTATCTGGTGGGCTAGTTGGCCCCTAGGGACCCTCGGGATTGAGGAGGAATTAATTCTCCAACTTAAAACGCGCCACAGGGCGTGTTTGCAGACATGTCACCTCAGGCCCCACCCCTTCCTTCACCATTGTGCAAATATTCCTCTAAAATCAGCCGAACTACGAATTCCGATTTACTCACCTGTTATCAGGAGAGACCTCAGTGCTGCATCTTTGAGCCCAGTACTGATCCTGAAAAGTAATTCTAACCGTACTTACCAGTAACTTGAATTTCCTTCCATAGGCTAACATTGACTGGTTTCACTTGGAAATTCTTCTAAGTGTGGAGTTTTGGAACTTTATAATATTCCTCTAAAATCAGGCGAACTACGAATTCCGATTTACTCACCTGTTATCAGGAGAGAACCTAGTGCTGCATCTTTTAGCCCAGCACTGACCCTGAAAAGTAATTCTAACCGTACTTACCAGTAACTTGTATTTCCTTCCATAGGAATCCATTGTCTGGTTTTCAGCAGAAAAGTTTCAAAGTGTCGATTTTCACAAACTACAAATATTCCTTAAAAATCGCCTGTATGACTTAAACGCATTCTTTCAACTGTTTACAGGAGATACACCAGTGCTGGATCCAGGATCCACCACTGAGTAAGAAAAAGTAACGATAACACTACTTACCTGCTAAGTGAATTTCCTCCCATAGGATAACATTGGTGATTCTATGTGAAAAAGTTTCTAAGTGTCAACTTTTAAAATACAATAATATTCCATAAAAATCACTACTGTAAACAAAACGTTTTTACTCAACTGTTTACAGGAGATGTCCCAGGACTGAATCTAGGATTCAGTCCTGTGGTTAGAAAAGTAATCCATAAAGTAACTAATTGCATTTAACTAGAAATTCACATTGAGCTCAATGTTGCATTGTGTTTGAAATTGTGTTGCCCATTGCAACAACTGTAACTACTGTACTTAAAAGTCTATTGCCTATTTGCAAAGTATTTAAACTAAAGTAATTCATTCTGAGAAAGTATATTTTGTAATGTATAATGTAATTACAATGTAATTTAAAAAATAAAATATCTAAAAATAAATAGTTTAAAAAAATGTAGTAAAGCAGTATCAAAAAAAAAAATATAACAATTAATACATTTAAAAATTGTCATTTACAAAACCTTTGAAATTCACTGAAAAAAACCATAGGTTTCAGACATGTTATAGTTAGGAATTAGCATTTAAAAAACCTTTGAAATTCACTGAAAAAACCATAGGTTTCAGGCACGTTATAGTTAGAAATTAGCATTTAAAAAACCTTACAAATTCACTGAAAAAACCATAGGTTTTAGGGACAGTTATAGTTAGTTGGACATTGCACTCGTACAAAACCCGTGAAATTCCCCCGTTCTAGTTAGTTCAGGTAACTATAACTCGCGCCCCCGCAATGCACTGCTGATGACGTCACATATTACATCACTCATGACATGGTCAGTGACATCACTGATGACATCACTGATGACATCACTGATGACATCATCCATGTGATAATTTGATGCATCTTCTCACACCCTAATATAACTTTTTATACACCCACTGTAAATTACAGACTGCCATTGTCAAAACCATAGACACTCCAACACCAATTACTATATACACACTCACTGATTCTTAGGTCTACACACACACACATCTACTCACTCACCCGTACAGTCACTCATACTTATAGTCACTCAGTACAGGACTATTATATGCACTTATACACCTATATAAACACTCACACACCGCCACTCATCCATAGAGGTACTCACACACCTAGTCAGTCATGCAAAAAATTAAGCACACACCCATTTACTCACCTATACAGTTATACACACACCAGCTCACTTACTCATACAAATACTAGCACATTCTTACGCTCTTATACAATCTCTGATACAAGCACACACTCATCCATACAGTCACTCTCACAATCACACACTCTCGCTTATAGCTATTTATATACTCCAACACACATATATACTGCCTTTCACATATGTAGTTACTCACACATGTACCACTGGGACATACATTCACTCACTAACACACTCTTACACACACTTACCCACCCATACAGTCTATCACAGATGCACTCTTGAAACCATCCACCCAGTGAATCACCCACTCACACATCTATGCACAGAGTCGCACACACCCCACCCACACAAATACTCAGGCACCCATACAGATACTCAGACAACCAATCAATAACTCCTATAGACACTCATGTAGCTAGTCACAAACCCATGCAGCCACTTACACAGCAACAGACAGACGGATACAGACATTCACCCAGTTTAGTCACTAACCCATGCATTCAGTAAGATACGTTTAATCACTCACTTATAGAGTTAGTCACGCACCTACTAAATCATCCATTCAGACACTTATACACCCACTCATTCTTCAATACGCCTTTCCCTATATATATTAAACATATTTAAACTTTGCAGAAACACAGTCACTGCACGATGTCATGAGTGATGTCATTTGAGATGTCATCAGTGATGTCATCAGTGATGTCACTGACCATGTCATGAGTGATGTAATATGTGGCGTCATCAGCAGTGCATTGCGGGGCGCGAGTTATAGTTACCTGAACTAACTATAACGGGGAATTTCACGGGTTTTGTACCAGTGCAATGTCCAACTAACTATAACTGTCCCTAAAACCTATGGTTTTTTCAGTGAATATATATATATATATATATATATATATATATATATATATATATATATATATCAAACACAGTGCTTCAGCAAATTGAGAGTGCACTCGAGAGACAAGAATCATCCGTTGGACACATAAATCACCTTGTTTAATCAATTTCGCCTGATGCGTTTCGGAACAAACATTTCCTTCATCATAGGCATTCTCCATAGTCTCGCAATACTGCTGCACTGAATTTCAATTAACCGCCCTCCAATGGGCTTCTCCAATGAGTCCCAGAGCAACCTGGTAATCGTAGTGCAAACAGCCTGCATTAGAACCCAAATGGGGAGGAATAACATAATCCATAAACGTCCCCACAATGAGCCGCCAAGATGTTAAATGAGTCCATAATCATAAGGCTTGTCTCTCCACATGTTGGGGCGTCGACAAATTTCGCGCCCCGTGGCCCCATGTCATCCGCTGGGTGGTGCAGCTCTCCGCGCCCTGAGGCCGGCGCGTGTAACATCAAACACAGTGCTTCAGCAAATTGAGAGCGCACTCGAGAGACAAGAATCATCCGTTGGACACATAAATCACCTTGTTTAATCAATTTCGCCTGACGCGTTTCGGAACAAACATTTCTTTCATCATAGGCATTCTCCATAGTCTCGCAATACTGCTGCACTGAATTTCAATTAACCGCCCTCCAATGGGCTTCTCCAATGAGTCCCAGAGCAACCTGGTAATCGTAGTGCAAACAGCCTGCATTAGAACCCAAATGGGGAGGAATAACATAATCCATAAAACGGCCCCACAATGAGCCGCCAAGATGTTAAATGAGTCCATAATCATAAGGCTTGTCTCTCCACATGTTGGGGCGTCGACAAATTTCGCGCCCCGTGGCCCCATGTCATCCGCTGGGTGGCGCGTGTAACATCAAACACAATGCAGGCTGTTTGCACTACGATTACCAGGTTGCTCTGGGACTCATTGGAGAAGCCCATTGGAGGGCGGTTAATTGAAATTCAGTGCAGCAGTATTGCGAGACTATGGAGAATGCCTATGATGAAGAAAATGTTTGTTCCGAAACGCGTCAGGCGAAATTGATTAAACAAGGTGATTTATGTGTCCAACGGATGCTTCTTGTCTCTCGAGTGCGCTCTCAATTTGCTGAAGCACTGTGTTTGATGTTACACGCGCCGGCCTCAGGGCGCGGAGAGCTGCACCACCCAGCGGATGACATGGGGCCACAGGGCGTGAAATTTGTCGACGCCCCAACATGTGGAGAGACAAGCCTTATGATTATGGACTCATTTAACATCTTGGCGGCTCATTGTGGGGCCGTTTTATGGATTATGTTATTCCTCCCCATTTGGGTTTTAATGCAGGCTGTTTGCACTACGATTACCAGGTTGCTCTGGGACTCATTGGAGAAGCCCATTGGAGGGCGGTTAATTGAAATTCAGTGCAGCAGTATTGCGAGACTATGGAGAATGCCTATGATGAAGGAAATGTTTGTTCCGAAACGCGTCAGGCGAAATTGATTAAACAAGGTGATTTATGTGTCCAACGGATGATTCTTGTCTCTCGAGTGCGCTCTCAATTTGCTAAAGCACTGTGTTTGATATATATATATATATATATATATATATATCTCAATAAAGCCATTCACACAAGGCAGTGGTCCAGTGCAAGAAATCCACGTTTTTTAGGGCAGAGACAACACATGACGTGTGTCGGCCAGGCGGTCTTGATCACACGACGTAAGCATTATGAAAAAAGTCTGATACATAGGATATTGTAAATACAGAAATTATTTGTTGTTGGACTAAACAAATGATTTATTCTGCAATACTTGTGTGCAGCTTCTTATTTCCCAAACAGCCAGATGATCTATTGAAAAAGGCTACTTTACCAGCACACCGGCTCAGATGGAAACACTAGAAAATAGAGGCTATTTGAGAAAACTGCAAAAAACACGCCTTCTTGAGCTATTTTGCAAAGAAGATAATAACATTTTGGTATGCGCAACTACTTTTGGACCAACCATAATGTAAGTACAAAAATTATCCCAAAAAATTGACATTCTCAATAAGCTAAAACTACCCCTCTCTATGTCCATTTTCGTCTTGCAGAGACTCTTTAGTGCATGCACAAGTTAATTCAACAAAAGAGCAACAAGAACTCCTCCATATATATGGAATTCCACTGGCTAAGGGCTATCAAAGATGTGACAGCTGTTATTGATGCCCTCAAGCAATCACAAGTTTTACTTCTGAACACCAAGGATTGAAATTATACCATTACGAAAGCTCAAGGTTTGTTGTATATGCCATTCTCTGCCAAGGAAATCTGCTACACATCAGAAAACCAGAAATGGTTTGAAAAATGACTATGCAACATAAATCCACGGTTAGGTGCAAGTGAATACTAAAACGAAAGAAGACATCAAGTGGGCAGAATTATAACAGATCAAAATTAACACAAGAGGAGGGGATTTTGAACAAATTCTCCTCCAACCAGAAGCGAGACTTATACTGTTCTTTAGATCTAGTGATCTCAGGTTGAATAGTACAAATGAAACAAAAAATCTCATAAACATTATGAGTTACATTTAAAACTTCAGGAATACTGATAACCTTAAACAAATACTGTGGAACACAAACTAAACGACTGACTTAGTCGGCTGCATGAGGTATATAAGTATGGACGTCCCCTGTGTCTCCATCGTGAGTTGAAGAAACCTTCATAGATGCCTGTTCCATTAACCAAGGGTTCAAATGTTCAAAGCACATTTTCGGCATATATGTCTGCAAACATCCACCCATGCTTCCACTCTCTACTCGACAGGACTACAAACACCGGAAGTTCTGGAGTTTTAAGCAGGCACACCATCTCATTGTAAGCATCCATGAAAACCGCTGACAGTCAAAACAGCAACAGAGCGCCAAGTCATGAAACGTGCTCAGGAACCACGGAGGAGAGGAATAAACAAATGTGCAAGGTATGCCAGCAACACTGGAAGGATAGTATACAAAGTTACAGCTAATGACTATTTCCACAGGTTTCCTAACTCCCTGTAATGCCAAGACACTGCATAAAAAAAGACCCTCAACGCACGCAGTAAACCTGGGATACCTTGCCAAAAGCACAGGCATGTCATAGTTTCGGCTGAACTTTGCTCCAAAGAGCTTACTTAACTAAAGTCTTGTACCATTTTTAATTTCAAAACTTTTCTATTCTACTACAAACAGTGCCCGAAACCAAACACACCGTGCCATAACCCAGGTATGCCTCATAAACCCGAAATACTAACCATACTTTTAGTCCATGCACAAGCACACCCTCACAAGTATTTCCCATTCTTTACTGGTGTCTGATACCAGGAACCCTGGTCCTGACCTCATATGTCCACAGGGGGACAAAATACCAGCGGTGGGTCCTCCGCTGACAGAGGAGCGTCACCCCTCCAAAAACGGCAGGAAAGGAAAAATAAAACGACACTCGTTATATTTCTACTTTCCTGCCGAGTCTTGAGGGCGGGCCTGTGGGAGTTCACAGCACAGAGGGGAGTGGTAGTGCACTCCCTTCACTGTGCATGACAGTTTGGCCGGCCGTTGCAGGCCGGCCAAACCCTTATGCTCAGTGAAGCTCTGTCCAACCCCAGCTGCATTGCTGGGGTAGGAGAAAGCAGACACAGACTCCCAGTCTGTCCTGGCTGGAGCGCTAATCAAGAGAACTCAGGCCAATCCTGAAGCTGCTCTCATGCGACGGCAGCTTCAGGATTGGCCGCAGGGCAGGTTGGGAGCCTGTGCCTAAACATGAGGAGCGCGACACGGCCCGCTGAAGGCAAGTTTTTAAAAAATATATATTTTGCCCCCCTCCTTTTGCAACCAATTTGCCCCCCTCCACCCTCCGCCCGGCCACTCGTAGGAAACACCGGCCGCTACTGCAAAATACAACGAATAAACAAGAGAGGGGGGCTGTTTGAACAACAATTGCCATTCAATAGGGTCTTTTAAAACTTTTGTAGCCAGTAACTCATCCAATTAGTCACCCCCGTGTCCCAATCTAGGACTCTGCAAGGGAGTGACACTGACTAGCTCCCATCAACAACTGAATTTTATAAGCAGGGCAGTCCACTGGAGGTTACCTCTATTCAAATCTCATTCAACAAAAAGCCCAAAATTTATATTCATACGCCCAATTTGAAAAATATCGTAGTGGCGGTATATTATGGATTTTCACCATGGCAGTATAAATACTGTTCTATTCCCATTTTAATACGGTATAAACATGTCAATCGAATTCTACATGTATAATGACTGTACTAGTTACCCTGTGCTTTTTCAAAACTCTACAAAACAATTAACAAATGTTCTACAAAAATATAGCAGCGACCACAACTCGTACATGTTTCCCATTAGACTACTTATTTTTTCCTATAAGGTCATTGATCGATCAGGATTCTATTGTTTGCAGCAAATGTAATACACAACTACGATGATGAGCCTTAATAGGTTTAGGTTTGGCCACTGAGACTGCATTAGCTGTCTCACCAGACAATTGCTTTTTCATTACATGCATATTTAGAGTGACTTTTAATCAGCCTCACCCACTCGTCTATTACATTTTTATTTGCATTTTACTTCTGCCCAACACAGCCTGGGACAATGGGTCAGCCCCCTTTACCCACTACTCCTTTTACTTTGAGCAACCTCACTGCACAAGGCTGCTGCACATTGTTCACATCCACCTAAAATAGTTCCTCTTTTTCATATTAACTATTTTTAAAAAAACTGCTGTTTATGTTGCCTGCTGTTTGGGGATTGGTTGCATAATTTATCTTCAGTCTTCATTTTAATGTTAAGACATGCTTAAGTAAAATTCTAATTGCCTGTGATTTCAGTGCTTGGTTAGGTGATGTATTTGTGCCTCCTTCATAATTAATAATAACAAGAATAATGACAACAATAATAGACCTGGTAAAAGACTTGTTTATTGTAAAAAAAAAAAAAAAATTTAAAAAACTTTTTTTAAATACTTTTTGTTTTTAACAAAAGCATACAGTGGCTGCCTTTAGGTTTTTTTAGGCCTATGGCCAGGGCTTTTGGCTTTTCCAATGCTTGTTTTTGTATTTGCTTCACAGTATTTTTTTTCCCCGTTTTCACACAGATGCAAAAAATGGTTAAAAAATGTGCAATGGAGCAAAATCTGTTACTCTATCCCACGTGACACAAGCAGCAAACCCAATACAAAATTGGCTATATGTCTGTAGTATAGGAAAATTGATGTAATCTGGCCAAACACCACAACAACAGAATTGTATAATGCCATACTTGAGCTGTTCAGGACACATTCTCCTGATCTGCTGTTAAAAAAGTCTGTTAGCTGCCACAAGTTCAGAGCAAATGAAAACAATAATACAAGCTTCATACAGAAGTTTAAGATTTAAAAAAAAGGGTGATTTGTTTTTTAAAATAAAAAAAATATTTTGGGATTTAGCTACTTTTTTTTAATTTTATTTTTAATACCGGCAGCCTTCTCAACAATAACATTTTACAAAACCCATGACAAAACAAGCACTGACAAAGTCAAACGGCTTCCAGCCAATACCAGATCCATTGGCTTTGCCAATTCTATTTTTGAAAGTGGAAGTTAACAATGGCAAAAAACTTCACTGTGCTTTTGTTCTGAGTAAGGCAGATCATAGAGACGGAACATCTTCAACATTAACATTTGCATATTCACTTTTGCTACTATAATAACGTGTTCTCATTTTCTTTGGGCTAAATAAATACGTCCATGCTGAGTTATCATGATGATTGCCATTATCAGCGGTTCTGAGTGCATCCCCTGTATGGCCGAAGCAGGAGAAGACACTTCAATATCTATAGGCATTACTATTTATGGGCACTTAGAAAGTACCTTAGCTATTTGAACTGAACCGCTACAGTTCTAAGTTTTAAGAAAAATGTCTTCTGTGTAGAATGCATAAATGAGATAAATGACAATGTGACGCTGCAAAGGAATCCCTTAGTCAGAGACAGAATGATACGACAAACAGCCAACTATCTATGCGTCTCAGGGCTTCTCACAGCAATGGCTGATGAGGGATGACCCAAAGCCCACTGAAAGTATACTGGAAGTAATAGGCAATGTACGTATCTGCGCTGTCGAACCAGACCATAAAATAGGGGAACAAGAAAAACACTGGGTTGGATCAATTTCAGACATTTAACCATTTAACTCTAAATTTGGTATGTAATGTCGGAGTGGAAAAGAAAATCGCTGAAAATAAGGATGAGCATATAAACAAAACAGTCATAACTTTTCGAAAGTAAGCGCACCCCGCAGCTTAAAAACTTTACAATGCATAGTGACACGTTACAAAATCTACAAAACAAAAAGTATACTTTTATATAGATAAATAGGGAAACGCTTCAAATATTCTAAGTAAATGGCACTCCTAACAACATCTGAATGGAGAAAGGTTCACATTTTTAAATGAAATTAATGAACGTTGGCTTTTAATTGTAAAACGAATCAAATATTCTAAGTAAACAGTCATTTTGAAAACGCTACACAGAATAATTTCCATATTTTAAATCAAATTAACATATTGTACAGATTTCATCTTTCTTTCAACATAATCGATTTTTTCTCTAAAATGCAAGGGAAAGATGAAGGTAAGTGGCATGGAGGTTCAGGCTCTTCATAGTATTGGCCTTAGAAAAGTTACTGGTACTAAAACAAGTTTTGAAGACGTGGACCACCTGCAATCAAACAAATGAATGCTGGAAACCTACAGAAGAATTTTGCCATGCTATTTTGTTGTCAGAATTACAAGTTTGTGGTGCAACTTTCCTTCGGCTTGCAGAGTCACTCTTTGGACTCACTCTTTGGATCCGTACGAAAACAGTGCTTAATTCATGCCGGTGGTTTCCGGTGCTCAGCACCAGCCCTTAATTGTCAACACCTGTGTTTGTGATAGTCTGCCACAAGGTGGCGCTGTCTCGATAATGTAAAAATACCAACAACGGTCAATTATTAATTCAATATACACTAAAAATGACTATTGCCTGCCACCCAAGGCATTCTTACAGCTTTGGGGCCTGGAATAGCCCGAAATGTCACACTAGTAGGAGTGAGAAGGTTAGTAGTTGTGTTGTTACAGCATGTTGTTGTA
Source organism: Calotriton arnoldi (assembly GCA_963921515.1). Classification (NCBI taxonomy): domain Eukaryota; kingdom Metazoa; phylum Chordata; class Amphibia; order Caudata; family Salamandridae; genus Calotriton; species Calotriton arnoldi. The sequence continues at coordinate 1,663,163 of CAWUFW010003599.1, forward strand.
TTGGCAGCATGGCAATGTTTAGTGCAAGCTGCAGTGGCCCCCTGACGAGAGCACTGGCACTTTTTTTTATTATTATTTATTTTTTTACTTTTTACAAATTAAGCACAGACACCAGGGCTGGGCTAGTATTCTGTGTGGGAAGGATTTCATGCTTAATTAAATCTGCTTTCTGTTCAAGTGCTTAACTCGGCCTTAGCTTGTTTCTAAGTGCACACTCATATTGGACAGTTGAGCGGACAGAAGCACTGGTGTTCAATGAATGGTTTGTTTGATAGACCAACAGGATGAAGAAGTCAGAATCAATTCAACTAATCCACCTGACCACATCACCAAAAGGGAAGGCATGAATGAGTAAGTATATGTTATTCAGTAATAATATGGCACAACTATATAATAGCTATAAAAAAACAGGAGTAGTTTTCAGTCCATTTATTAGGTATGCCATGAATCAAGACCAGAACAATGTGCAAAAACATTTCCATGACTGCAGCATTAGTAACGAAATCCTAAATCCCTTATACAATCCCTAATCACAATCGCTGCTCAAGTGTTCGATTAACTTATGAAGTTCAGAGTGGCGAGAAAACACTTTAAAGCACTTCTTTGCCTGAGACCCAAGAGTTCAGGAGCCAGGCATACAAGGTCAAAGGGGATATCAGAGTAGAGCACAAAGCCAGGAGTAGAGCACTTCCAACCAGATTCTTGCAATTACTCATTGGTCCTGGTAGGTAGGAAGGATCACCATCTAAAAAATAACATCTGGTGTAACAAGCATTTGCAATGCAATAGGTCTCGCATTTGCAAGAGTTTTTAAGCTATTGGCATTGTAAATGACAATGCCTTTTATTTATCCGTTTTGCTAATTAACACATAAATAAAAAGGCATTGTCATTTACAATGCCAATAGCTCAAACTCTTGTAAAAGCAAGACCTATTCAAAGAAGCGGCCGCCATTGTCCCGGCTGCTCGGAAAGTGAAAGCGCGCATTGCGCGCTGAGTGTGCTGGAAAACATGTCGTGCCTGCAGTAGGAGAAACTCGTTAAAGAAAATAGTGCTTACAGACTAAAAAAGACGTACCGTGTAACAACCGAAGTATAAAGGCTAGTCCTCATGGGAGGTTACAAATGAAGACAAGGCAATACTAAGGAGCGACTAACAAGCCTATTAACGAATCAGAAGCCGGCATTTACAAAGGACAATGACACAAGCCAATGACAAATATGGGTGGAGAGTGGGCGGGGCTTCTATTCCATACTCCAATACAGCATGCCGCAGAGCAGCGCATGCGCTGCCCAGGCTCGACCTAAAAACACAGAGGTGACATGCAAAACATAGGACACAATGGAAATTAGTATTTGTGCCCTATGACCCACGGCTGGGTAGAGATGAACTTCTGGCGAGTCAGCCATAGCCCTGTACAACAGTGAGGGCTGGGAGTGGTCATCACACACAATGACGAAGACTACATCTCTGGCCGTCCAAGAGTAGCAGTCAGAAAATGTCTCCAAATGTTTTAATGAAGGGAACAGGAGAGATGGGGGGTAAAAAAGCGCCACTTCAGGGTCCCTCTGCGACAGTGAAACAAATACGAGCCAGGCGCTAGGCTCAAGTCACAGCAGACTGTGGTAGCAAGCAAATAGTAATGAGATAAACTGAATTTAAAACAGTTGAACTGTTGACACAATGTCAAATGTGTGTCAATATATCGACCATGCTACCAAATATATTTCCAGATTTTGAAAATCATACCCACTAATGCCGTATTTTTCATATTTCATAACCTTAACTATACAAAAGCGTCAGAAATTCACCCATATCCCAATGCCCTACCCCATCCAGCTCGTTCTAAACATAGCCTGTATCCAAAATAAACAAATTAAGATAGAACAAGCAAGACCAACTGCACTCTTGAGCGCTAGGTGCGGGATGTACACTTAATGTACTCGGCTTAGACGGCTTCACCAGTGAAAGCAAGGCACACAGTTCACTTTCTCAAAGAACGCCATTTTAAAGGCTTTAATGCTGCCTTGAAGAGCAGCGCCAGAGAAGCACTTCATTCTTTAATCCTATTTGGAAGGACTAATCTGTTTTAGCCTAATCTCTGATGAGACGGGTAGCACTCAGACCTGTAAAGGACTCCAGGCAAATCTACATTTAATCGTGTTTCACATCTTTCGCAAAGGGGAGCGCTTTTAAAGATATAGAAATGCTAATTGCAAGGTGCTCGAGAAGCAGCATCAGCCTAGCTTCTTCCAGCTTCTTGTCCAGCCCTGAGAGCAGGGTCATAAAGTCATTTGGCCTTCATTTTACAGATATGACTGAATCTTGCATCCACAAGGCAAACCTGTTGTAGGAGTTCTGGTTTGAAAAATAAATAAGGAACAAGATAGAAAGTAAATATCAAATTTCACCAAGGTAGAGCACACTATTGTCTAAGACTTCAATCAACAGTTCAGACAAACATCATCAGCTGTGGTAAACCAAGTCCATTTTAAATTCGAAATATTTACTATTCTAAATTATACACACTTCTGTAGAAGCATGTATATATTTATGTATGCGTCCTACTTTATTATTTGGTTAAAAGAAGTATCTAAACTTGCTTTAGGATGTACAAGTTTTAAAAACAAGTCCTAAACGAGCTGAAATTAATCTGTTGTGCATTTCTTTAGAGAAAGACTACACTTCACCGAACATAACGCTACAACTACTAAGAAAAATCGTTACAAAAACGTGCAACAACAATCAGTCCAAATAAATGAATATTTGATTTACCAACACTCGCTATTTAAAAACTGTGAATCAATATTGACGTAGTAAAACTAGTACCACACTTCTGCTCTTACAAAGCACTGCCACGGACAGATGTAACCATTCCCAATATAATAGTTCTTAATTTTTTGACTTTGGAAGAATGGAAGACTGAGCTGACATGGATTCAAACTTGTGACCTGTATATCTCAAAAGAAATGTGTAACTATGACTTTATCATGACAGACAAAGCGCCTGCCTTCCTTCTAAATGTATAAACTCCGAGTATAATTGTGATATTAGAGTCTGATTTTGCTTTCATTACTTCAAGTTACCTTCTCAAAGATAACAGAATGCCTGTGAGCTTGTACTGTATAAACAAATTATATCCTCTTGGGCCTTATCGACCATTGCCCCAGTTTTTAAAATGGGTGATCGGGATAGCACTCTTTGCTACAGGCCCATCTCTCTTTTGGAATCTGTAGTGAAGGTGGTGGGTCGCATGGCTTTAGCAGACCTGTAACCTGGGCAGATGAAAACAATACCTTAGCTGAGGTACAATATGGTTTCCACCCAGGGTGTTCCACAGTGGAACAATGTTTAAACCGGTATGTGGTTTTAAACAAGTAAACTGTGGCTCGCACCGGCTCTATCCACCTAGCCTTTATGGATATGTCCTCAGCGTTCGACTGTGTAAATAGATCGAAGCTTTGGCAGATGATGTCCCCTATTGGCATTGACAGGGACATCGTTTTGTTTCTAAGGGACCTCCACAGAGACTCAAAAGCGGCTGGCCGTTATTCAAAAGATCTTAAAGTGACCCGCAAGTTTGATATTAGGAGAGGGGTGCGCCAGGGGTGCATCCTGGCCCACTTCCTGTTTAATCTATATATTAACTCCCTGGAGAAGGTCCTCTTGGATGCAAAAGCCGACTGCCCACGGGTGGGTAAGCGCAGCCTGCCGGTTCTCCTATATGCAGACGATGCTGTCCTCATGGCGAGGACAGCTAGGGGGTTACAACTCCTGTTGAACTACTTTGTTCATTTTATGGAGGACCTGGACCTGCTGGTTAATCACAGCAAATAGTTTGTTTTGCAGGTGGGACCTCGTACAGCAAAGAGGTTTACCTTTAAGATCGGAACATTGTTAATCCCGATGACAAACGTTTTTTCATATCTGGGAGTAGTGTTTGACGACTCCCTGAGTTGAAGCCCCTTGATTACTCTTAAGAAAAGGGACGTGGTCAGAGCGACCGCAGCTGTCTTTATCTTTGCTTCCAGAGTGGGAGGAAAACTGATGGGGGCCATTTTGAAGATCTACAGAGCCAAATGTATTGCAAAAACATCAATAAAACTCAACTGAAACATAATGCGGCTAAAAACAGGAATTTCCTTTCAAGGGTTCCAGTCACAAGCAGCTGGTCATAATCCACACTCACCAACCATCTGAACCATTTCGTATTTCCACCACCACCTCAAAAAACAGTAAGGAATCTTGGGGTGGTGTGGGATGCTTTAGAAAGAGTGGGCTTCTTACCCTTACTGAGACAACTAAGATATTACCTGATTTGGAAACTAAACATCAAAAAGCAACTGTAGGATCACTTATAAATTCACAATTGGACTATGCTAATGCAAAAACAAGAGTTACCTAAAAGACATATCAAGTAATCACAATTCATTCAAAATATGGCTGATAGATCAGTCCTACGTTTGGGCAAGTCTGATAGCGGATGGGCTGTCTCTGTACCCTTCACTGGTTACCAGTAGACAAGTGTGCCATATTCAAATTGCCATGTTTGGTGCTTAAATACCTAAAGAAAAATGTCCAAATCTGTCTGCTGGAAAAATTGCCAAGGCATCAGACAGAACTGTTGCTGCGATCAGGCATCCACATGCTCCGGATAGCCCAAGAACAAAGCTCCATGGAAGGGGGCCGGAGAGGGGGGCACAAGTAGGTGCTTCTTGGTACACAGGTATGGATTTCCTGTCCATAGAATTGTAAACTTAAGCTTAACTGCCTTAACAGCATGGACCCACTTAAGGAAAGCAGCTGAAACATGTTTATTTCCTAAGCCTCTACCGCTCAGCTATCCATCTGTAATGGCACATTGTAGTGCTTAATTATGATTGTTTTAAGCAGAGCTAGTCACCTAGAGACAATATATTTTTTACTGCTTGCCAGGTGAATAAATAAATGAATACATAGCATATAAAACTTTTCAAATAAATAAATATCAATTATCACTGGTCTCTCTCTTTTGGCACATCCGCTTGCAACTTTTTATATTGAAAAAGACCTTTTGTTTTTAAGTACTCTATGTACTTGTACTTTTGAGCTTAAAATACATGGGAAGAATTTTCTCATAAAATAAGTTACTAACATGTGACATCAGTTCTCCAAGACAGGCACTTGCACAGATCCTGTCTCTTTAATCAACTGACCCCCATGGATGAAGCAGTGGCGTAACATAGGCCCCCGCAGCCCACGCAATGCGGGTGGCCCCCGACATGCAGGGGCCCCCTCCGCACAGTATCCTGGCCTGAGAGCTCCTGATTGAGCCTGGAGGGTGGCCCCTCCATGTAATTTGAAGGGGGGCCCCCTCAAGTTTCGTTATGCCACTGGGATGAAGACCGTCAAGTAGCAGACCTAAAAGCACAGTGATGCTGGAGCTAGTGAAGGGCCAGATGGCGTGTCTGTTAATGTGGGATACAAGTCCTCAAGAGGCAGAACAAATGCTGTTACCTAAAAAGCTGAAGTCGGTTAAAGAAGCAAATGTGGCTTGGCTACGTCAGGGGCACTAAGGTCATGGTTATCCTACAGATCTGAAGGCATTTTTTATGTCTAGGACAATTGGATGACTTAGAGCATTGTTCTCCGAAGTCGGTCCTGGAGGGCCGGATCCATGCTAGATTTTTACCATATCCACATTTAGATAAATGTAGTTATCTTAAAAATCTGGCATGGATCCGGCCCTCCAGGACGGAGTTTGGAAAAACCGGGCTTAGAGGAAAGTCTATCTAGCTTGACACAACTAGTTGAAGGTGAGGGAACATCTGCTTACTAAACTCTTTTTCTCTCAATATTGCATTCACGCAGCACTTGTGGCGTTTGCTTACTATGAATAAGGACAAGGCTTGAAAACCCAAAAATTTGAAGAGAAAGTCTCCATCATAGAGCTTCAGCTCACACTCGAGGGGGCGCTCAGTCCGCCTTATTATCTCATCTTCCTGTCTGTTCTTCACTCAGGCAGGTCGGACAGCAGCAGGATGACCCCACGGCTCATCGTGCAGCTTTAGAACTTCATGGCCTGCTGAGGGCAAAGCGTTTTACCTCTCCTTGCCCATGTTTATAAAACATTTTTTTTTTTTTTAAACCTAGCTCAGCAGCATAGGCAATGCGGCTCCAGTGCCTACTCTCATGGAGGAAGTGAAGGAAAACAAGCTCATTCAGAATTGTTAAAATGCCTGGAATTAGGCCATGTGCACTTTATTATATTAAGCAGTCCAAAGGCCACCACCGAATGGCTATCAACATTTTAACAGATCTCAGGGGGGAGCGCCAGTCTCTGGCCAACAGAAGAAACATGCTTTGTTTAAAGTGTTAAAAACACGAGTGGCTGTAAGCCACTATGTAATGGGCCATAAATAACTTTTGTCATTTATATCCTGAATGGAAGTGTGTATAAAAAGGGGTAACAGAGCTTAACTGCAATGTTTACATATGTTTAGACATATGTAAACACTGCCAATTTAGCAGAATAATTATGCAAAAATTCAGGGGGGTCCCAAGGAAATTTCTTTTTTAACAGGGGGGCACAGCATTAAAAAGATTGAAGACCACTGACCTAAAGTGAAGTGTAAATGGTAGGAACTGCCCTTTCGTTGCTGCGAAAAATGGCTTTGGGCTCTCTATCGTTCCACCTCTAACATGTCGAACAAAGGATACATGGGAGGCGAATTGAAGAAAAGTAGCCTTGAGTTCACATGCTTACACCAACCACTGTTTGCGTTCACAATTTAGCTCAAACCCCAGCTTCAATGAAGAAAATCTAAGTCGCTGTTTCTCTGTCAGCAAAAATAAGGTGTCACAGGGATGAAAGGAGTGATGTCGCTCAGTGTTCTGTTGCACAGAGTATTCAACTGTGCTGAAGAGATTGTTTAACATGCTTAAAGAATCCAAAAGGAGACTTGTCAAACAACGTCCACGCCACCACCTACTGTCATCAAAGTCCACACAGCTTCTAGAAAATCAGTCTGGCTCTGCATTACGGGTTGTGCAGGGCAAAAAACGCACGGCCCGTCACCCATCACATCTTTACAAATGAAAGGTAAAATTAGAGGCCTTCAAAGTTCGCACAATCAACCTAGCATGCCCTCCCTCATCTTCCGCTTACTTCCCAGTACCCAACAAGGTTACAGGAGTGCCACAAACGAACACCATTCACAACAATCATATGTTTTTTTCACAGACTCCGCAGTAACAAGGAAAACAAATAAGAAATGAGGGCATCTCTGGACAGAACAAGTCTCCAGCTGTTGGGCAAGTTAGATGAGCAGACCGCCCCTGATGTTTTGGGATGTAGGAACATTTTATGGATTTATAGTTTTGGGCAATTATTAGCAATGAGAAAAAGTAATTTTACACATCATTTCACTAGTACAGACTGATTTAATATAATTGCTTTTGAAACGAGTTTGCTATGATGTGTAGAAGGGTGTTTTTTAAATGTATGTTAACTAGGCCACATTTCTGTCACTCATTCAGTGCTCCCTCCCCCCGCACCCATCCTCTCCCCACAAGCTCTACAGCACACAGACAAGTGAAATGAATTAGGATATTTCCACTGTTCTTGTTGTTCTGCTCACGATGCCCAGTTCAGCTGTAACGTGCAACATATTGCAGTCTTCACTGAGACTCATGTATTCAATTAACATGACATTGTAAATATATCTTGTTTTGTACAAATCACTCCAAAAAACATTAACAGAGGGTGCCGAAAAAGTATTCATGTAATGGGATAGGGCTTAGGTGTTAAGGTAATGTGTTTTTTTCCCCCATGTGCTCTGATTTGCTGAAGAAATTATACATTCGCTCACACCATAATGATTTTAGAAATGCTCTCATCTTCTACGCAAGAATAGGGTATAAAAACATTTGATTTTGGGGGTGAGCCAGAAGTCTTTCCTGTTCACTTGGGATGCTGTCCGATTCCTTTCTGATTTTACTGCCCATGGAGACTTACAATAATTTCTGATTTTTATATACTCTGTATAACTGCATTGAGAACCTTTATGGCATTTACTCAGAACTGCTTATTTTTTAATTTTGTATTAGAACATTGGAATGTTGGGAGCTCCATTGAAAACAATGGAGTAGCTCTGGGCTTATAATGGCTGGTATAAGTCCGGAGCTTCAACATTCCAATGTTTCTTTGTTCACAGCTGTGGCTGTGAACAAAGGCTTCAGGGAGCCTGAGGATTTCAATCCCCTCGCGCTCCCTGAAGCCTTTGTTTTATTTGTTAGAACATTCTGCCCTCTAGTGGCAGAATGTTCTAATAGCCTTATAGCCCGCCGTAGCTGGCTATACCTGCTATTAAAGTCCCGCTCCCTTGTTAAAGGCCCGAGCCGAAAACGCTGGAGTGGGCCTTTAATAGCCAGTATAGCCCGCTACGCCGGGCTATAAGGCTATAATAAAACCCATTAACCTTTTCATTGATCTAGAATTCACTTATTGATTGGGTCCATTTAATTAATCTTAATTATTTAATGAATTGTATTTCTGATTTTGGTGTTTAGGAGATGTCTTAATGCTGGGAGACATTGCCTTATAAAATTGAGGTCAACATTGTCTCTGATCCAGTAAATTGTGGGAATTCTGATTGAGGTAAGTTGGGGTGCGTCTCAGTTTTGGGGTACCCTTTTACTCCCACAGTGATCTGGGTCTAGGTCAGCCAAGGAATTCCTTTCTTGCCTTAGTGTGGGTGCCCGAGTCCTCTTTAATTGTGCTTTGTATCAGCCAACCTCCTATAAATCATAAACATGTTTCCAACCTATTGTCTCGGTAAAGACAAGCAGTGTCAACTCATTTTGGCACTCAAGCAATATCTGCTAAGTTCATGAGGTGATCCTGTGGATTAAATTACTTAATATATTATGAACACTTTCTATTTTTTTGGATACAACATCAAGATTAGCTTCACGATGCTTATAAAATCTGACTAGAGGCTACAAATACCATACCAGTGGCAGAGTGTGCACTATACAAATGTCAACAACATAACATGCTACTTTTCATTAGTCAGGTAGAATGCCCCTGTTTAAAAACATTTCAGAAATAGATTTTCAGATACCCAGATTCCTTCAATTCACTAAGTTGGAAGTCATTCCAAAGAGGTAACTTATTTTGGGGTGTAGTCCATGGCTTGCAGATTGTCCCATGGTTAAGGTGTAAAAGGATTAAAAGAAAAGGGTGGTGAGGTGGAAAAAGGAAAGCTTAAGGACAAAGGAAATGTAAGGAGCGTGAGGGGGTTAAGGAAGCATTCTGCATCACAATGTGGGGAAAAAAAAGTGTGAGAGGCTCTACTTGGTTTCCCGGAGAAAGAAACTCTTATCTCATTGGTTGAATGTACTAAAGAACTAGGTTGAATCATTACAGAAAAGCTCTCTGATGAGAACTTAAGGTGGAGGAACCTTGCATGCCTCTGGGTGAGCGCCCGTGTCTACATGCAGTCCCCAGCCCTCTTAGCTCCTCTATGGATTGTTGCTTATAGGCCCAGGTCAGACTCAGTTTTCCTGGGCTGCTTCCTCACAGAACATCTCCAGGCGTTTTTCTTGGAAAAGGCTCTTACTCGCTCCCTTTTGCCTTACCTTTTTTCTTTTAACTGCAACTCCTCCCCAACCACACCTTGAGTAAAATTATTGTGTTGGCCTGCCACAAATAACATAACTGCTAATATTTACTTGCAATACGAAAAAAAAAAAATCAGATGTCTTACAAAAAAATGTAAATAGTAACATGCCTTCAGTCTTCATTTTTCGTAATACATTTTCTAGAGAGGGCTGGAGAGACAGAGCCCACAAAATAACCTGGAGGCAAAAACTATGCACAGCATTACTTATTTTAAAACAATAAAGCATTTAATAATGCGAGCTAGAGTTGGAGATGAGCGGAATGTTTCTGTTTCTGCAATGATGCCCAGCAGTCTCTTTTAAAAGCACGTTGGCAAAATGTTGCTAGGCTAACGAGGCTGAGGCTTCCTCAGCTTTCCTTCCTGCCACACATTATACCATGACTCCCCCATCCCTAAAAAGCATCCTACACACTACAGCTCCTCTTAAAGGCCTGTTTAATTTTGGCCACATCACCAAAACATAGAAGGAACTACATCAGCTCCTCTTCCAAGCCCTCACCATCTTCAAGACAAGCAGCAATATGTAAAAGGCGACCAGAACAGCAACCTGTGTAAACCTGGCAGAGAAAATAACCACCACAGGTAACAACATTAGAAACCAGTGCATCGCCAAACTAGAAAGAAAGAAGTGCATTCAAAATAAAACAGAAGGTAGGCCTTTTGCAGCTATGCACCCAGGGACTGGAACAAGATCACCGTCAACATCAGCATGGTTCCTATCCTCTTGCAATTGAGAAACAAACTGAAGCTGCACCTCTTCAGGGAACACTTACCTCTACACAACGTCCTCTGAATCGTACTTGAGAGCATATACTCCATGTTGAGGGCTCCTCTACTCTCTAGCTACGTTCATGCTCTACAAATAGCATTACATAGTACAATCTTCATACAGATGAGTTAACTTTCAATAAAGGCATCATACATCTTTGAAAAATTTACTTTCAACCAGCCATCCTTTTAATTGTCTCTCAAACTATTCCTTATCCCTTGAAAATGGCCGACTAAGCTTCACTATCCAGTTGTCTGAACCACTTAACAAGATCTTGTGGCAAATGAGGTATGAGACTCTCACTCGACTAACTCCATGAAAAAAATCCACATTCTCACTGCTGTCTAAAAGAATTTGAAATGTTTTTTCTTCTCTCTATAATTTAATGCCTGGCACAGACAGAGAATGCTGTTTAATAGAACATTCTATAGAAAATGAAAATTACTCTTTTTTGTCAGAATCACCTAACAAGAAAACTCTTAAACTCACCAGAAAGCACAAAATGTAATCAATAGCAATATAATTTAAGTATTTCTATCCCTTCTCATCCCCTGGCTTTATCTAGGCGACTCTTACAAGTGTTTAGGTCCACGGAGAAGAAAATATCCTAGAAACTGCATATGAGAAGCACATCTACAGTGACTGCATCCCACGGGGCAAGGGACACACCACACTGTATGTGGCAGTGAGGCAAAGTATGGGAACCTTAAAAACCCTCACCAGAACTAAATTCCGCCCATCCATGAACCCTAAAACCCCACAAAACCCTTACACTCCACCCATCTCTGAAGCCTAAAAATACCTCATATACCTAAACATCACTCATCCATAAAGCCCAAAAAAAAAACCTCACCACCCCTAGACTCCACCCATCTCTGAACCCTAAAAACCCCTTTCTATGCCCGAAGTCCAATTATTCCTGACCCCTAAAAACCCCTCATCTCCCTAAACATAACCCATCCCTGAACCCAAAAACCCCTCAGTAGTCCTAAACTCTGCCCAAGTTTAGTGTAATTTGGGATTTTCCCTTAAAATGTTTCCATTCATTTTCACATTTATTAGCATTTCCTCAAAACTGTCTTTCCTTAAAATTGATTTTCCATGATTTGGTTTCCTCCAATGTGGTTTCTCAGTTTTTGTTTTCTATTAATTCACACACATCAAAAGAAAACAGCACTGTATCCCAACACAGCTATTACGCAGTGAAAGTACTAAATAAAAACAAAACAAGCATTGGCAATGTCAACAGAACTGGCTTTAAAGAAATGTTGCATGGCAGTGGTTCCCAACCTGCGGTACGGGGAACTCTGGGAATCCGCAAAGCCTCCTCAGGGGCGCTGCGAATACTTGGAAAATTAAATAATATTAACAGATTAATAAAGTGCATATCAATAAAGAAGCTAAATGTGCAACGGAAAAATGTAAAAGGTACTGTAAACGTGAACAAATTTGAAATTGGAGGCTAAAAATTAAAATAATATCCTCAGATTGATTCGTGGGAGTGCAGGTGCATCAAACAGAAAATAGTATGGATGATGAGTGGCCTCAATTGAACGCAGAAAAGCTCCAACATTTCTAATAAAATAAAAAATATTATATATATTTATTTATATGTGTTTGCGAATTAAATCAAATGTGTTATCAGAAGAGTATTTGTTTGATGAATGCTATTTTCGGTATTGTTTTGTGGTTCAAATCATTGACAATGCTTAGGACAGTGTCCCCGGCTTCTAGTAATGACTCAGTGAGAGGTCCCTGGATTCCAATAATGATTAAGTGAGGGCCCCCACAAGTCAAAAGGTTAAGAACCACTGTTGTATGGTAATATGAAGCATTATAAGAAGAACGAATGGTAATGGATATGTATTTGTGTAGAAGAATATTGGAGAGGTTAAAAGGTTATGTGACAGTTGCAATATCAGGCCAGACCTAAAAATCAATGTAGGTTAATGACTGCTCTCCTCCCATCTGTGCTGCGGAGAGAAAAGCACAATAAATTATCCAGATTTCCAAGAATCTTTAAATAGCATTACAATGTCAAGTGAGCCCCTGAAAGTTCAAGTTTAAGTGGGTGAATAAATAAACAAAATGATCACAGCCCTTTGGGGCCAAGCAGTTTTTTGTGGAACCACACAACGTCTGCCCAATCAAAACATGTACTCTTGGCTCCCAACATGTAGGTGGAGACAAAGTCCCTGTCCTGGTGATTCTCACATAATTGTCTGGCGATAGCCAGACCATACATTTTTTTTTTTTTTTTTAAATAAGAGCAAGCTGGCTAGAATCTTTCCTGTTCTCTCACTACTAGGTGAAATGTACATCATTTTGGTCACCCATCAACAACACCATCTGTGCTAATTTTGTTACCCACACCGTTTATCTCATATCTGCCCTAGTCCTAATCCTCAAAGGTACCAACTTGGATAGAAATGTATGGCAATAACATATAAATTCACCTTAATTTACAGTAGGACGACGGTGGCAAACAACAAAACTCTTACTGCCTAGTATCTGGCAAAAGCTGGATGAAGTCAAACTATATGCGCCCCCCCATTATACTGGACTACCTTTGAGCCGGCCACCCTCTCCATGTTCCCACCTTAGCGCAAAAAATGTGCTCCTTGGCGTAATCACCTACACGGCCATCCTCTTTCCCTCAAACTAGAGCTACAGTCGAGTCCCTTCAACTTCCTGCAAGCCACCTCGAAATTCCACCTGGGACTCATCCAAACAAAAAGTTCTTTATTGGTCTGCTACAACAGCAGCTTTGTGAGGTTCACTGCAAAAACCCCGGGAAAACTGCAGCGGGAGCTAAAAGCTTTCACCTCATTATTGTTTTTGAAAGCACGGACTACACCAATGAAGTGCTGCAGAGGCTACCAATCAAGTAATATGCATAATGAAAAATGCACCATCGGGGCGTGGCTTGGCACGTCAAGATGGCAGTCGCACTCTAGGAGTGCTCCGGACCCCCTCCGTCATCCGTGCCATAATCCGTCACCATCAACACATCTTGAACCCTCTGCCGTGTTACCGCTGCACTCACCCTGATCGGTGCTACACGGCGGAGCTGCAGACGTCGTTTTTCCCCGACTGTTGAGGGAAGATTCCGGCCCGGCCCTCGGCGTGCCTGAACCCAAGAAGGCGGCTCCTCGCAACTCAGTGCCCTGAACCTGCTCCTGGCGCTGCGGACCCGCTTGCCGCTGAAAGCCCCCCAGCACTGCACTCTCGCAGATCTGCTGGCGTCCCTGCACGGACGGAGCTGGGGCTGCGGCATCTCACGCCGTGACTTTGAGGTGCGGCCTCCCCCCCCCGCCTGACCGCGTCTTTGGTGTCATCAGGCTGACCTGCGGGGACGGGGGCGGAGGGCCGATGATGAGGACGCGCTGCGGCCAGGGGATCGGCTCCCATATTGGGTGGCGGAATCTCAGGGCTTGAGCCCGCCTCCCCCTGCTCCAGCTAGGACAGAGGTGGCCCCGGCTGGCCTGTGGGAAGAGCCTCACCCGCCCTACATCCGAAAGCCCGGGGATGAGACTTACTGCAGCTGGGGCCTCTCTGAGGGATCGGGCCTGTGCCGGCGCCTGGACAGCTTATCTGCCGAGCGGCCTGGGGGATCGGCCTCCTGTCCCTGGCCAGGCCGTCGCTGTGACTGCGGCCCTCAAGCTCCCGACTCCTACTGGCGCTGTTGTGACTCCTGCGGCTCCCCACCGGGGCCCGGCTGAGGTGGCTGGACCGGAGACTACGACTTCCTCAGCCGCATCTTGGTGACGCCCGACGCTGCGGCCCCGGGGGCCCGGCCGCGACCGGCTGCCTGACTCTGGGCCTCTGTGGACTTGAGAGCTGTACTCTACGGACCTGAGTGGAGGTGGGTCGCTGTGTGACTCTTGCGGCGGGGACGCACGGGGGCGGGGATCCTTTGTGCCATCCATTCCCCCCCTCCCCCTGCCTCCTGGTCCGCGGGCCTATGACATTGCATTACATAGCGCCTGGGGGTGCCCCCGCCGCCTGCTGTGGCCGCCCGCCGATTCTCGGCCTGCCTGGGCGCCTGGGGCGACTGCAGTGGCTCGCTCTGCTCCGCCACCACCTTTGGGGGACGTGCTGGCCACCGCATCTGGGGCGGGAGCTGAGAGGTCTTCCCGTCTTCCCACGTCGCTCCTGGTTGCCCGTTCCCCGTACCCTTTGGGCTCAGACTCCAGCTCCGGCCCCAGCCCACATGTGTGACCCTGCACTCCTGAACTTGCCCCGGGAGGAGGAGGGGCATATTTGAGTGCATCGGCCGTCGACCGGGCGCGGAGCGGTGAGGCCTGCTCCCCATACTCACCCTTTCCGCTCTTCCTTCCTCCCGCCGGGCCCCAGAGGCCGCTTGGAGCTCCTGCTCTGCTGAGGGGCAGACATGGGCAGAGACAGGGCTCCGAAGACCTCCGCCACCCAGACTAAAATGGATCGATTCACTACCACCGACTCTGGGGCGACGAGGGGGAACTGCAGACAGGGACGCCCCCACCTCTACTGACCTGTCCACGATCCTCCAGGCTATCCATGCCTCGCAATCTTCGGTGGAGGGTAAGATTGCCGAGGTCCGGGTCGATGTGACCCTTATCCGTCAGGATCTCCGCAACGCCACCGCCTGGATTAAAGAAACTGAATCCCGTATATCCACCATGGAGGATGAGGTCCAGCAACTTAAGGACCAGGTCGCTCGCCTCCAGTCCCACACCCAAGAGCTTCACTGACGGGCCGAAGATGCTGAAAATAGGTCCCGTCGTAACAACCTTCGCTTGGTGGGATGTCCGGAGGATATGGAGCGAGGCCGGGCGGCGGACTTCGTGGAGCGCTGGCTGTGTTCCTGGATGCCCGAGGGCTCCCTCTCCCTGTGGTTTGCGATCGAACGGGCGCACCGCTCCCTTGCACCCAAGCCACCGCCAGGGGCACATCACAGACCGATCAGAATGCGCATCCTCAACTTCAAAGACCGAGACTCTGTACTGACCGAAGCCCGCAAGCAGCAACCTCTTAAGTATGAAGGTCAGACGATTATGAGCTTCCCCGACTATACTCGTGAAGTTCAGGACCAGCGCCGCTCGTTTGGGGAAGTGAAGCAGAAGCTGCACGCCCTCAACCTGCCATACCGACTCCTCTTCCCGGCACGCCTGCAGGTTGTGTTCCAAAACAGAACCCTCTTCTTTAACTCACCTACGGAGGCATGGACATGGGTGACAGAGGAGCGCCCTTTACGGCTCAACACCCGGAATCAGTCTCCTACAATGGAAGCTGGAAGTCCCCCCCCCCCCCCCGAGACATCCCGGCCCCACGGCCACAGCGCAACCGTTCCCGTAGGCGGCGAGGCCAGAGACGGGCCCGTTCGGATTCACCAGGGGGTCCCCTCTCGTCAGCCGGCGCCCGGGACGCCCTCTGGGGCTCTCCTGGCCGTACGCCGATCTGGGTCCTCGGGCCACTCCGACCCTGGGGGCGTCTCACCTCACCCATCAATGTTGGATCTACCAGACACAGATCTCTCTCGCAGTCCGACGCTTCTCCCTGGACCTGCTTGAGACCGTCGTCATCCTTCGGATGCAACTGACTCTGCGGCCGGATGTTGTACTCTTGTTAAGTGCTACCTTTATCTCCTGATGGACACAGTCACGAACATCCTACTAAGAGGAGGGGTCCTCCACGATTCCCCAGTCCCAAGCGTTTTAGTTTGGCTTTCTTTTGGTTACTTATTGTTAAGGCGACAGATGCTTCCGTTTCTGAAGTATAGGGAGGGGGGAGGGGGTCGGGTTGGGGGGAGGGACTGTTGCCCCAAATTGTTTTTGTTGTTTTATTTATTTATTGTACCGGCGTACATTTCCAGCTACATGACAAGCGCGTAGGACCCAGCACTGTAGAATTGCAACCAATATCTCGAGTGACTGCACCACTCCGCCCACACCGAACACCCCTGCTTGTTGTCCTGTCCTTTGCCCGCTTTCCCGATGGCTGATACCTCTATAGCGCAGGCGTCGCTTCACATCATGTCTTGGAATGTTAACGGCCTGCTAGACAAGGTTAAACGCACAGCGGTCCTGCGCTATGCCCAACGTCACACTGTAGACACACTGCTGCTCCAGGAGACCCACCTGGTAGGCAACCACTGCCCTTTCTTGGCGCGCTATGGTTATGGCGGAGTCTGGCACTCCGGCTTCAACCGGGGATCCCGGGGGGGGGGGGGTGGCTGTCCTGGTGCGACGTGGTCTTCCTCTTGTGGTGAGCAAAGTAACCCATGACCCGGGGGGCCACTTCATCGTCCTGGAGGGGAGCCTTGGGGACCGGCCCCTGAACTTGCTCACTGTATACTCCACCCCCCCCTCCCTACTGACCTCCACACTCCAATCTCTTGCTACACTGGTTGCCTCCCTGCCTCTGGGGACAACCATCATCGCGGGTGACTTCAATGCGGTAATGGACCTGGACCTTGACACTGGCACGGCCTCTTCCGCTTCCAGAATCGCTCAATCTACCCTCCTGCCGAATTGGGTATAGGGGATGCCTGGAGACTCTGGCACCCCACAAACCGACTCTACACCTACACGTCAGCATCCCATCACACACACGCGCGAATCGATTACGTTTTCTTGCCGGCCATGGACTGTCGGGCACTTCAAGATATCACTATCCTCCCTAGAGGGCTATCTGACCACTCTCCAGTGGCGCTGCGGATGGGCAGCATCCCTGTCTCGTCGCGCCCGATCTGGCGGCTGAACGCCTGGTTCCTCCAGGACAAGGACTTCAGGGACCGGGGACGAGCTCCGTCACTACTTTATCACTAACCACGGGTCAGTTTCCTCTCCTGGCACCCTATGGGAGGCCGGGAAGGCCACCATCCGAGGCTTCGCTAAAGGCCAACTCAAACTTAAACGCGCGAAGCAGGACTCCAGCCTCACACTCCTGGAGGCACAGGCTGTCCTAATTGAAGCTCAGCCCCCGGAGGAACGAACTGAAGCCCAAGAGAGGAGACTGGCGTTTCTGAGGAACGAGATTAAGCAGACCTCCCTAGAAGCTGCCAAGCTGCTGTGGAGGTCCTCCGTCGCGCGGGTATATGGGTGGGGAGATAAAAATGGGAAACTCCTTCACCGTCTGGCCACTTATCCGATGGCCAATCGTATCATCCCTGAGGTGATCGGCTCAGATTGAGTGATCCAGCGAGCCCCCGCTGCAGTGGCCCAATGCTTCGCCTCCTACTATGCTACCCTCTACGCTGTACAGCCGCCGCCTCTCTCGCTCTCGGACCTCCTGCAGCGTGAACAATATTCCCTCCCGCGCCTCAGTGACTCTGAGGTGGAGACGTTAGACCTCCCTGCCACTTCAGAGGAGATTAGTGATGCAATTTCACGCATGGCTGCGGGTAAGACGCCAGGGCCGGACGGACTCCCGCAGGAGTTCTATGCGTCCTTCCGAGACACGCTCATTCCCCACCTTTTAGAGGTGTATCAGGAGGCATCTGATAAAGGCTCATTCCGCCCTGAGACGGATACGGCCACCATAGCGGTGATCCCTAAATCTCAGCCTCCCTCGCAGCATTGCTCTGATTACCGCCCCATCTCCCTCATTAACTCGGAGCTCAAAATATTCGCCTCTGTCTTAGCCAACCGCATGTGACCCTATCTGGCCAAACTGGTTCACCCTGACCAGTGCGGATTCATGCCCTCACGGGGAACCCAACACTGCCTCAGGCGTCTCCACCTCGCCCTAGCGAATTGCCAACAATTGACCCCCTATTTATCTCTCCTTCTTGTAGATTTTGAGAAAGCATTTGATTCGGTGGATTGGCGTTACCTGGAGGCGGTGTTAATGGAAATGGGTTTTGGAGCCCCTTTCAGCCGCCTGGTTAAGGCGCTTTATTGTAAACCGAGAGCTCAGGTATTAGTCAACGGAGCCCTGTCGCACCCCTTTCCCATCGGAAGAGGCATGAGGCAGGGATGCCCCCTCTCGCCCCTCCTGTTCGCGCTGGCAATGGAGCCCTTTGCTTGCCTGGTCCGATCCGACCAGCTCCTCACGGGTTGGCGATGGCCCGGTGTGGAGGAAGATAAGATCGCCCTCTACGCTGATGATGTTTTGTTATTTTTAGCTGATCCAGCTCAGTCCGGACCCCGTTGCCTCCGGGCCTTGACTCTTTTCGAACAAACTTCCGGCCTTCGTTTGAACTCAGCTAAGTCCGTCCTGGTCCCTCTTCACCTTTCGAGAGAGTGCTTTAATTGGCAGTCGTCGATACCCCTTTGGCGACAGTCATTCAAATACCTGGGAATCTGGATCGCCCTCCTCCCCGATCTTGCTTGGTCACTCAACGTCACCCCGTTGGTGAAAAAGGCCCGGGCCGATCTCCTTAAGTGGCAAACTCTGCCACTGAATCCTATGGGCAGAATAGCTCTATTTAAAATGATGATCCTGCCCAGGTTCCTTTATATGCTTCAGAACACACACCTCTCCTTCGCACGGTCGTGGTTCCGGGACCTGGACAGCATGGCCATTAAGTTCTTGTGGGGAGGCCGAAGGCCTAGGCTGGCCCTCGCCCAGTGTCGGATCCCCCCCTATGACGTTGGCATGGGGATGACGAATCTCTACCTTTGCTATTTAGCGATTCGGCTCCTCACCGTGCATGACTGGTTTAACGGTGGCTGGTCTGACCCGGCATACCGCTTGGAGCTCCACGCCCTGGGTTTGGCTAACATCCAAGGGATGCTATATGGGTGCGCTATTCCCCAAGCTTTACCGGAGGTCACGCGCGGAGTGCTTTTGGCCTGGAGGGCTTCTCTCCGTCACACCCATTGGTCGGATAAACTGACTCAACATACCCCACTGTGGTGCGGGACACGGCTCGGAGAGGTCGCCAACCTCTAAGGTTTCAGAACATGGGATCTCATTGGCATTTCGCTACTGGGCGGTGTCGGGGGGGCGCGGGGGGGATGGGGGGAGTCGCATACGCACTTTCCAAGAATTGCAGATTTGCTACTCCCTCCACGCTTCACAATTCTACCGGTACCTGCAGATACGTCATGCTCTCCACTCTCATATCTCTGAGGGCACCTCCCTGCCCGAGTATAGCCCGCCCGAGGCCCAAACCAGGACCGGTAATCTAGGGAAGGGAGGGATCTCCCGTATCTATCGCTCCCTCACCAATAACACCCCTAACACACTAGCACAACTCAGAGAAAGATGGGAGGGTTGGATCGGGTCTCTGGACGACGCTGACTGGCGAGACGCCTTGATGGCACCCAAAACAATCACAGCCTCAGCAAGACTTTGTCTAGTTCAGATATATTACCTTCACACTGCCTATCTTACGCCGATGCGTCTCCATCGCGCTGGTCTCCGACCCGATGCCTCTTGTCCCCGCTGCACTCACCCCCAAGCTGACTTTTATCACATGGTATGGCTTTGCCCTGCAATCACCCGCTACTGGGAGTCAGTAACAGGGGAACTTACTGAGGTTCTGGGCTGGGAGGTTCCCCTTAACCCCATGAATGTTCTTCTATGTATCTCGGAGGGGATGGACGGTTCCAGAGCTGAAAAACTCTTTCTAAACACGGCTCTGATGGTGGCCAAGAGGGACATTGCGCCCAACTGGCTGAACTCGGCTGCCCCCACCATGAAGCGCTGGCGCAGAGGGGTGGACTGGTGCGCCGCACAGGAGCGGCCCCTCTATGAGGCCAGAGGATGCCCGAGGAAATTTCGTAGAATGTGGGGCAAATGGGTTGGGCTGGTGGAGGATTGACACTCCTAATGGGTGTTCAAGGACTGGAATGGATGCAGCATTGTACTCGCCTTGTCTATTGGTTTATTTATGCTGAGGTGCTCTTTTTGTGTAGATGTCTTGTGCGATTCACTCTACTTACAGCTGGTGTTGTTATCCCTTGTTGATTTCTCATAAAATCAATAAAATTGGTTATCAAAAAAAAAGAAAAATGCACAATCCCTAGTAAGGAGTTAAAAGTACGAGTGATGTAACCTCCTTCTACGTCATCGACATGATTGTCCATGTGACGTCACTTCTGCGTGTCCAGTTATATGGGGAGGCGCTCTGGTTTCTGTTCTAGGTGACCTACCATATATCAAAGCAGAAAACAAGATATTTCACGGTTGTGAAACATGAAATTTAATCATTTGTCTCTCGCCCTGAGTTGAGGCACACTAGATGAATGAAGACCGGATATTCTCTTCTCGAGGAATAGTGCTGCACAGCACACATACAATACACATTCATGACACTGTCTGACGGATGGTGCGCAATCTCCGTAGAAGCTAACAAACCCACCGCGACACAAACTGCCCATTCACATAAAATGCTGTCGACCATCTACAATGAAATGCATGAAAAAGTGTGTACTGCACAATCAATACGTACAACTAGAGCAAACACACGGGCAAACGTGAAGGGAATATGAAATCAGGTTACAGCCCGCACTAGTGAAGGGGGGGAGGCCTCAGGTCAAACAACTGGAGACGGCCGTTCACGGTACCCGGGGTTTCCACGTCACTTCTCAGATTTAAGATTACCTTAACCGGAGAAATGAAAATATTGGCAGACAAATACTTCGCTGTGCGTATCAGCTATGGTGTATTTACAATAAAAATGTCAACACTTGATAAATCTCACGGAAACGCGATTTGTTGAAATGGTACCAATGCACGTCGTGGCGAAAGAGCACTTTGGTGAGCTGTTGCTAAACGCCCCATTGACACTACTGTCCTTTCGACGGCGTCCCACACAGATACCAACAAAACCTCTGAAGCGAATTCTTCATGAGAGACGAGGTCCCTCGCTAAATAACCCTCGCAACGGAATCACATATGTAGATAGAGCAGGAACCCAGGCCCTTTAGAAGCAAAGCGTTCACAGCAGCGGCACCAACCATACCCACATCTTGGCCTTCCTAGCAGCGTCGAAAGGAAGGCCATAAAAGGCTAAAATGGAAACTTCGGCAGCAATCGTTTGCCTGGCAACTTTGCAGTTGGGTTTTAATGCGACTTTGTTTTACTGTGGCAGGAAACAGTATGCTGGGAAAACGCGCCAACCAGAAAAACACTTGAAGATCTGCAAAATGTTCCCACAAACTGTTGTTGACACCAGATCACACACACTACGCCTAAGAACGTCACAAACAAGATTAAAAAGAGTCTAAACGCGTTCGACTTCACGTCTACTATCTTTATCAAAGAGGCTGCGAGATTGCAAACACGCTTACTTACACATTTAGTTAGGCCATGGGCAATGTGTTCCTCTATAAGCAGAAGCTATAACAACGTTTCATGTTCCAAATTCAGAAAAGCAAAATTTGCCAGGGTTGTGGGCTGTCAGTATGGCTTTCCATGGCCGGGCGAAAACAAAATTATTTGGTGAAATAAACTTAGACGCTGCTTCACTTTCTTTCGGCAGAGTGCACTACGTGCAGAACTCCAGCTTAGACAAGACATGTGATCCAATCAAATGCGGCTTCCAAATATAAATTATGTCTCGTGCACGTCAGTGGCAGGGGAAAAAAACTGATGAGTTTACTCATAAGGAGACCAGTGATTTTTAGGTCTCACCTGCCAGACGCTTGAGAAAAGATCTACTGTCAGCTTACTGCTGCCTTAGAGCCCACCCACTGCTTACCATTGGATGAATTTAGTGCCACTTTCAGTTGCTTGCTATTTGGTTGTTAGTTTGCCTGGGCTTTCCTACCTCTTCTTGTGTTGGTCTGTCATCTGGAGCATAGCCTCAGTACTTGTGTTCTTCCACTGCATACTTATAAGGCACTACTTTTTTCTTTTGGGTTAAGCACTCCATAAGAGTGCATATATTTTCCAGCTGTCTCCTTCGTGTACTTCTCTTGCCCTCCCCCGCCACAATCCATGTTGTGCTCTCTCACCTGTGTTTCTGCCCTGTCCCCCTCCGTGTCACATGTGCCCTAGTGTGCTTCTCCTCACCTTGCTTTGTCACATGTGCTTCTCCCTTGAATGATGCTCCCCCTCCTACCTACCCATTTCATGTTGCTGCCCCCACGCTGAGGCTTTTTGTTTTAAACGTCTGTATTTATATTTTTGCAGAGAACCAGGCAGCAAAGTGCTGCCAGGCCAGCCACCTTTAAAACGCGTTTACTTCTATTTGTTCATTTTTTTTTTTTTATTTATCACTCCATCTCGGATAGGTAAATAAAAAAAAAATGGTGCCTGTGTTATTTTGTAGATGTGCATGCACAAAAGAGCATGTGCGCACCTAAATAATGACAGCTGTGCAGTCGCATCGTTGAGCCTTTTTATTTATTTTTTAAGCTTTTTACGATGCTGTACAGCATGGCTATGAGGCATTCGCAAAGCCAACCAGTCTCAATGGCGAGACCTATTGGCCAATTCTTGTTTGGTTAGAATTTAGCTGCATGGAATAGGCAACAAAGACTTGAACGTCTCATGAGCAAAGGGGGAGAGGCCTTGGCTCAAATCTGCGAACCTCTCACCAATTCCTCCATCAGTAGACAATCACCAGAGAAAAGGAGTGTGAGGTATTTGAGAGACAAGAGGATGAAACATAGGAAGGGAGTAGATGACAATGTGGCAAATCAAACATATTTTGAACATGTTGACTAACTCAAAGGATCCTAGACAGCTGTGGTTTGCATGTTGGAGAGTTTAAAGGGAACAAGCAACTGGTGCACTGGCAGTGCTTTACCAATAAGGGTGGACATCACCAAGATAGCAGCCAGCCCAGAATGCCAAATCTAATCCGTAACAGAGCAAAGCACGAGTGATTGGCGTTCACAAGTGGTTACCAACTTCGACCTATTTGCAATTTATTTTGAATTGGTTTACAAATGTCAGGATGATTAATAAAATGCTACTGTGAAAAATGCTCTGACACGTCGGAGCCCCTCCCAGCACATTCTAGTTCACAGACTAGGGCAGACATTGGCCATGGAACACCTGACATATTAGCTAAACCACTTTGATAAAAATTTTAATGGCAAGTGACACCACTCATAGATTATCTGTTATGTTTGGAATGTTATGCTTTATCTCTCAGAGACTTCGAGCACTCCAACTATTTAACTATAGACACTGAAGAGAAACTCAATCCACACCTTCCAAAAAACAAGCTCCCTATGACATTCCACCCACGCTTACCATACAATGATCAGGAGACTACGCCTGCACACCTGCTGTTGACCCAACATAAGCTGCCCCAATACTAATACAGTACACTGGACTCCATTCAAAATGCTATCGTCAGTTGCCTCTCCTGGGAAGTCCATAATACATATACATATACATATACATACACACACATATACACACACACACACACACACACACACACACACACACACACACACACACACACACACACACACACACACACACACACACACACACACACACACACACACACACACACACACACACACACACACACACACACACACACACACACACACACACACACACACACACACACACACACACACACACACACACACACACACACACACACACGCGCTCCGACGCTTTGGTGACTCTTAAGTGCTTGAACTACACCTCCACCGCCTCCTCTCCTTTTTTTTCCTATCCTCTTAGTCTACCTTTAGTTATATAGGATGATTTACAAAGATGTTGGGATGAGGGGGTCGATTCTTTGTTTTAGAACTGGCTAGACACTCTGAAAACAGTGAATAGACAACAGAAGAAATGTAAAAATTGTCGAAAGATATGATGCCGTTTGCATATATTCATAAAGTTAGAAAAATCTCAATAAAAAGATTTAGGAAAAAAATTATCTGCTACACATTATTTTCCTAGGATGAAGGAGAGGATTTGAAGGATCCCTTTGTGGTGTGTATGGCAGCTATAAAGGACTGGTATTTGCCGGAGTAGTCACTCTTTATTGCTATGAATCCGGTCAGCGCTCCACTACCATCTACGGAACGAATGCAAGAAGAGTATAGTCACAGTGGGACCGCACCGGCCACATGACACTTGGTTGCAAGGCTGCTCAGGTATACTTTCTCCTGGCAGGGGAGGAGAGTCAGAGAAGCAGAAAAGTTGGAGATTAAAATACTCCTGGTGGAGAAGCTGCACAGATTTAATCCTCAAAGTTTTAGTCTCATTGACTGCGGGGGCATGGTTACACGCAATACAATCTTGATTATATACATACATTTGTCAAATACTGTTTCAAAAAAGGTGTGATATTTACAGGCTTGGGTTGAACACTCACATCACATTTATTTTTAGAAAATCTCTAAACATAGGCAGTGTGTATACTATGTAGCAGATGGGAGATGCGCCTGTAGCGGAGATGAAATCTTTTGTGCAATCATGTTTGACTACCATGAGCCAATTTATAGTCTTACATCTGAAGTCTTTTAAATGTGTACCACTGGAGCCAAAATGTCTGGCATTTACGAGGCTAAGTTACACACCTGAGGCAGCATGAGTTATGAAACTGCATATGGAATTATACAATACATTACAGGGATGTTTTTTACCGAGGGGTTCTGAATGACATCAAATAGAGGAGAGCAAATCTCGACTAGTCTATGATGTCGCTCAGAACCCAAAGGTGAAAAACATCCCCTTAAGTCACGTTTTACCCTTCTATAATTTTATGTTATATATGGCCCCTAAAATCACCTACCCTTGCTTTCAACTGCTACGCAGGGGAGAAATGGGTGAGCCATACATAACATGACAAAAATGTGAAGAAAAAAAATCCTTACATGCCATCCTTAACCAAACCCACCACCTTCCCTCTGTGCAGCTGTGCTTTCTGCTTTTACTCAAAGCAGTCAAGCAGTGCCCCCCTGACAAGCTCTTAGAGACAGCCATGTTAGCCTGGCCTGGAAGTCCATTATGACACAGCAACAGTCGGTAAAGAGTTTTGTTATCAGCTAGTGCTACGTCATAGCAGTGAGATATCAGTTTTCTTAGGGAAGCCATGCATAACAATATCATTATTATCACTACTTATTATCATCACCACCAACAACAGTGAAAATATAAGACTTCCCAAGACGAATATGTGAAGAGTATGTAAATAGACCTCCTCACCCAAGCAGTGTGCCATTCCCCACCCAGACAGTCTTCGAGTCCATCCATAGTCCAGCAATCTTCGAGCACAGAACCGAGCAAACCTCGACCACAGTCAGGCAGACTCCAGTGCAGTGTTTCATTTCGGAGCTTTCACAGTGTAAGGCTGTTGCCAAAACTAGTCAAAACAACCCTTTCCTTTCAAGCACACTACTAACAAACAAAGCTCTTCTGAGGAAATGATTTTCATTTTGATTGCTGTTATCTTATTCACGCCTTCAACAGGCAGCTCTCCCAAAATAAACAGAAGATATAAATAGCACCACACAAGTAAATATTTAGTACATATTAGCATTTAAAATACTTTTCTCCTTTCAACCATTCATCTATAACCTTAACTTGTTCTTAATAAATCCGAGACAGAAGAAATGCTGGATCAAAAGCAGATTTGCAACTGCTCCCAAGAAGCACAATGTTTACAAAGCCTCTGATTTCTGTGGGGAAGTAAATATTTTTGCCTGATCGAAGATTGAATGTAAGCTAAACTCTAAACACCTCTGTGGTCAGATAGAGAATAGCAACATTATTCCAGTTTGATACAGCTGCTGATCATTCAGGAATATATGTCGCTGACACAGACAGTGAATCTTGGCTATACTTAGGGAAGCAGTCGTATGTGCAGATAAAGACAAAGAAGCCACATACTCACTGAATAAATCACTTTGGAGTACTGGTCACATATTGTATCAAACTGGTACGAAAGGAGATAAAAACAAGAGTGATACACGTATATCTTTGCCCCCTTTTGTGAGATGACAGACAAATATTGGCACAGTCATCAGCCTGAGTACAAAGGCATTTCGTATTGAAATCAGTGGAGTCTGTACCATGGGTGGGTACAGAATTTGACTTACAGCTAGAAGGACTTTCAGCCCATAAGCGAGTGGTATAAGACCAGCAGAGAGTTGTGCAGAAGACTTCTCTGACACAAGGCTATGTTTTTAGGTCTGGATTTTTACAACACTACTGCCAAACAGCCTTACTGCTAGCAATATACGTAGAGTTGGTTTGGGGTTTGCTCCTCTCAACCATTGGCTTTCTTTGACCAGCGTCTTTCAGCCACTGTCTGGAGATTTTGACAATCACGTTTGACTCAGCCTATTGGCTGTTTTGGTATCATCCACCTCTATACCAGTGTGTGTACTAAAATATATGAGGGACTACTTTACAATTAGATCCCTCTGTCTGCTCCTGCTGACTCCCTCGAGTGCCTTACTTTAATGTGCCAGAGCTGCACTCATTAGTACAATAAACTGAGACCTACTGAATTGGCCAATGCATGTTTAAAACAGCAGTGGGGCATCTGCCGCTTTTAACGAAGGTGAAGTGTGTCACATTGTAAAGGAGTTGCTACAAATCTAAATATTAGCAGTAACTGGATGAAGTGGGGTCAAATGTTTTTAGAGAAGGTCACTGTACTTTACCTGATTAGAACCTCCCGTTTCGGAGCCTACAGTAGGTTTAAATGAGAATTAGAAATGAGGGAGTGGGTGGACACTGGTTTGCAAGGGATTGACTGGGTACACCCAAGAGCAAGACTCTCATGTGCGTTACACTCAAGACAGAGTCTGAAGACAAGATTCAAGGCACTGCTTATTCTAAATTGTACCATAGCTAGCTTTTCTGCAGGTATCTTTGTCAGGCTACCCTTAGATAAGTCTCAATTTACCTGAAAGCTCTCGTTTGGGAAAGTTCTGTTTGAGAAGATCATCTTAGTATCCTGGCATCCCAGTTTCTCTGGGGAGAGGCTTCAAAGCAAAACTAAATCTAGGCTTTCCCTTTACAGCTCACAGAGGCCCGACTCCTGTTTACAGCTGAATCTTATTCTAGAAGCCTATGAAGGTGGCAGAGATCCTGCCCATAGTGAGACAAAGCCTCTAAAAACCACACTTTTTCTCATCAAGAAGTAGACAATCTCATGTACACACAATTCGATTTACTAGTTGTAGGTCTCTCAAACAATTGTAACATGGACTAGCAAAATAGATGTGGACACTTAATTTAAATCTGTGGTTCCCAACCTTTTTACTCCCGAGGACCCCTGTTGAGTCACTGCTGGAAGCCAAGGACCCCCAAGAAATTAGTACGATTTAAATTTCAAACAATAAAACAGTAATTCATAAAAAAATACACAAAGTGCACACCAAACAAATACTTGAATTACTAAAGATTTTATTATTTTATATTGAAAAAATTTGCAAAAATCCAAAGTTTTTAATGGGAAGGTTGGTGCTGCATCTTGGCGACTAACTTTTCAAAGTTTGGTTTTATTTCGCGGTACGAAGCTCCTGGCCCTGCCAAGGCCAGACTGGAAACCCAAAGCAGCCCTGGCAAATGTTGTCAGACCAGTCCCTGTACGGTGCACACCAACTGCAGCAAGTGCGCCTGACCACTACAAAGGAGGCTTTGATGGGCTCTCCCTGCTCGTTTCTACAACACATTGTCATTATATATTGAATTGTATTAGCTTTTAAAGCATAGTAAATTATGACCTTGCTGTGCACAAGAATAACACAATCTTTGTTGGGGCTCTTCAATGATTCCCTCCCTATCACATTCCAACAGTGCCTCTCATCTCTCCATAGCCACTCTCTCACGTGTATTTCATTTGTTTTATAGCACCTCTCATACCAGTGTAGGGTGTCAGAGCACTTTATATCACACACATACAGAGACAATGAATCACACATTTTTAAATCAGTGTATAGAAAATGTTACATCAGGCGAAGGAGACTACAAGGTGTAGGATTCACATGTCATCCATACTGCTAGGCCTTTTTTTTGATCTGGAGGAGCACAAACTCAGGATTCAGAACATAACACAGTGATTAGCATTAACTTTAATGATAGGAATTTATTTCTACCCAAGCAAACCTTTTTTAGCAGCATCAGGATAATGAAAGACTGGGAAAAAACATAACTTACTAACTTGTACCATGCAATTTGCATGCAGCTCTTTGATGGCAGTTCATAGCCCACTGTGCTAGATTATGATTGTAACTTATGAACTGCATAGTAACAAAAGAATCTCTGAGACATAAGCACTATGCAAGCTATGCACATAAAATACTGTTTTTGGAAATGCATGGAATACGTTTTTTGCAGCAGGCATATTAACCATCTGCGCTACCTTAGATGACTCAAAGCTGCCACTTGACAAAACTCCCATCTCTCTTCAGCAGGTACATTAATCACCGGAGTTATCTTGACACTTTTATTGTAGCCCAAAAACTGCTGATTATGCAAGGAATTTTGCAGTGCTTTTAAAACTGCTGCCTGTGAACCCCCTGAGAATGTGTCATGGACCCCTGGGGTCCGCGGACCAGTTTGGGAACCACTGATCTAAATGATAAAGGAATTTTGTCACAAAGATGTCCTCTTACAAAGAGGCTCTTACATAAAAAAGATGTGAGAGTTAGATTTAGGCAGCATTAACATCAATACATTTTTTTTAAAAACTTTATTTTCATTTTGCATACAAACTTAAATCCCAACGATCATTACATTATGTGCAGCAGCCCACAGGAAAGACCAATAGCAGCATGACAGGCACAGTTTAGATACAAACATTCTGCTTAATAGATTTAGGTGACATTGCCCACACCTGGGTACTTATCTATTGCGTACAGGAAACAACAATACACATAGCCCCTGCTAAGAGGCGACCAGCCCCATCCTCCACACTCTACATGGTGGTAGGTATCAGCAGTATGCTCCGATCATTTATGTGCTTGCTGAGACAACCGACACCTGTTCTATCCTGTTCTTCCTCCGACTCTTCCGACTTTGTGTGACGGGCGAGGTATGACTTGAATGGGTTCCAAATGTCGTTTGGTTTGCACCGAACAAGCATGAGAGCATTACAATTTTTCGACTGTGTGTTACAGTATGTCAAGTCTGCACACCATTCCTTAATTGTAGGGATGGGCCCCCTCATCCACCGCAGCGCTACCCTACGCTTTGCCACCAGAATGCCCAGCGCAAGTAACCTACGCAAGTTCTTCAAGTACTCTTTAACATAGCCCAGTAAGGCCTCCAATGGGGTTAGCCCAAGTCCCACTCCTGCAATGTCTTGTAATGCAGCGTGTACCGCCTCCCAGAACCTTTGAATACCCGGGCAGTCCCAGGCGAGATGGGTAAAGTTTGCCGATTCCATCCCGCACCTTTCACACCTGTCATCCTCTCTAAGGCCATATTTGTGTAGGCGGACGGGAGTGTAGTACACCCTTTGTAAATACTTAAAATGTGTCAGGCGATGTTTACCATTTTGGGAGACAGACTTTGTGCTTGCGCAGCAATACGTCCACTGCTCGTCTGTGATGTCCAGCTCAAACTCTGCGCGCCATTCTTGTAAAGCTTTCATGTGCCCAGAACCTGTGCCTGTGTTGGAGAGGGTATATAATATCGAAATCATGTGTTGAGGGGTTTTAGCATTTAACAGGTACGTCAGAGGGGAGTATTCGTGTGGTTCTAGCAACTCATCACCCAGTGCTGCGCGCAGCGCATGTCTTGCACGAAAATAATGAAATTTAGCCATCCCAGGGGCACCCAGTGCGTTTGTTTTTAGCATCTCCCATTGTTTGACCGCACCTTCCTCAAAGTAATCGCCTGCAGTGGTAATACCGAGCGACTGCATGGCTCTAATAAATTCTTTCTCTTGCCGCATTGGTAACCAACCACAAAGTTTAGCGGTAATTTGGGGGAGTAAAGTAAGGTAATTCCCTGCCTACGGGCAGCCCTCCATAGCAGGCTCCTTGTGTTCCCCACTGGGTCTATGATATGATAACGCCTACGCGGCGCCCCACATAAGTATTGCGGAAGAGACAAAGGATATACTGCATCCCTTTCTATGTGTAATTGCGGGCTATCCTGGGGTCCATGCAGCCAGAAATAGGCATGCATCTGCTGCGCAGCACAATAGTACAATTCGGGGTCTGGGGCGCTCAGCCCGCCCTCCGAGTATGGTCAGGTCAGCGTATCCCATGTCACACATGCTCGTTTTCCAGCTCAGGCGAGTCGGATCAGAAGAGATCGTAATGTGCGAAAAAACGACTTTGGCAACAAAATGGGGATGTTAAAAAAGAAAAACAAGAACCTCGGGAGTACTATCATCTTCATGAGTGATATTCGTCCTAACAGTGACAACGGTAATCGGATCCATTTGTCAATGGATTCCGAGAGTTTTTGTCTCGCCCTGCCGTAATTCTCTCGAATCACCACCTCAGAGTCAGTGTGTATTTGCATACCCAGGTATCTGGTAGGCTCCGATGTCCACTCAATAGGGTAAGTGCTAACCACTGGGAGCGTGCTGGGGGTTATTGGGAAAGCAATGGACTTATTCCAGTTGATACTAAGGCCAGAGTGTTGCCCAAATCACTCCACCTCCTTCACGATTGATAAGTTCTGCGCAAGCTCATGAACATATAGAAGCGTGTCATCCGCGTAGTCCGTAATTATTAAATTGTATTGTGGGAAGCGTATCCCCCGAAACCTGTGGTACTCCCGGAGTGCACATGCGAGAGGCTCCGCCACTAATGCATATAACAGGGGAGACCGAGGGCACCCCTGTCTTGTGCCTCTTGTAATAACTATTGGCTCTGAGAGGAGTCCGTTTACACGGACGCGCGCAGTGGGATATTCATATAGTACATCCACTAATTTAATAAATATTTCGCCTACTCCCACTCGCTTCAGTACTGCTCTTAAAAAGCGCCATTCAACAGAATCGAAGGCCTTTTCAGCATCGAGAAAATCTGCCGCTGCACGCATCTCCGGGTCTATACCAGCAACAGTGTCCGCAAATTGCTTGTTAATGAGCAAGTGGGCACAAAGCCAGATTGCTCGGGGGCAACCACCGTAGGGAGCAGGGGGGCGAGCCGATTTGCAAGTATTTTAGCAAATAATTTGGTATCCGTGTTTAACAATGAGAGTGGCCTGTAGGAAGAACATTGCTGTGGGTGTTTGTCTTTTTTTAGCAAAGTTATCAAAGTAGCCCCTACCTCGAAGCATTATGCCATCTGTTGCAATTTCCTCAAACAGATTTGCCAGATGGGGCAGTAGTTGGTCCTGATAGGCCTTGTAAAATGCTACAGTGAGCCCATCAGACCCTGGGGCCTTGTTATTGACATAGTTTTCAGGGCAGCAGTGATCTCGGAGGGGCGCAGAGGGGCCATCATGTGTTCTCTGTGCGAGTTTGAGAGCCACTTCAGGGCTATGTAGGATAAATATTCTTCATCAGATTCGTCCGACTGGGATGGACGTGACGTGTATAGCTCCGTGTAGTAGGAGCGAAATCTGACTGCTATCTGCGCAGCTCCGCTTAGTGTAATGTCATTTTCATCGCGCAGCTCCAGCACCTCTCCGGGACCACCATCTGAGTGAGTCAGCGCAGCCAACGTAGCGCCCGGCCTCTCCCTTTCCCTGTATACTTTCGCTGTCGCGTACTTTCCCAGGTGCACTGCCTCCGTCTGAGCCTCTTCGTTGTATTCTTCTATCTTGGCCCTGATTTGTGCTAATACATCAGGAGGAGAGTCTATAATAGCTAGTCTCTCCAGGTCCGCCAGTTCTGTCTCAAACCTCTGCAGTCTACCTCTAATAGAACGAAGGACCCCTGCGTGTTT
The DNA here is from genome assembly GCA_963921515.1 of Calotriton arnoldi. Lineage (NCBI taxonomy): Eukaryota > Metazoa > Chordata > Amphibia > Caudata > Salamandridae > Calotriton > Calotriton arnoldi. The sequence continues at coordinate 1,695,316 of CAWUFW010003599.1, forward strand.
CGATATGACAGCCCCCCGTATGTAGACTTTGAATGTTACCTATATGGTGGCCATCTTAGGAACGCTGCCCAAGTTAGTAGAAAAAAAACAGGTCGATCTCCTTTGAGATTTCCGCCTTAAATGCCTAATCCAACAAGGAGTACTGAGGAAATCGCCATGTACGGACTCTGGGATGTATATCCCCTATATTTAGCAGCAACTGAACTGGGGAGTGGTCCGAATATGTACGGGGCAGGTGTTCGCACAATGATATAAAGGGTATTAAACCTCTGGACGCCAACCAATAATCTATACGTGTGTGTAGATCATGTACAGAGGAGTAGTGTGTATATTCCCTTCCAGCCGGAGCGCGGTGCCGCCATACATCAACCAGACCATCAGCCTCAGCGATTGCCGCAATAGCCTTTGCTGCTGCTGAAGGGGGGCGCGGGGATTGCACACAATTAAAATCACCTCCCCACAGTGTATGCATCCTTGAATGTGTATTGAGTTTATTATGTAGGGAGCGATAGAATGGAGGATTGTCATAATTTGGGAGGTATACTCCCACTATGCGTACATCTAGGTGGTCTTTGCGGCAGTGCACTATCACATACCTCTCCTCAGTGTCCTTTTCTACTTCATGTATCTTAATGTTGGACCCCTGACGAACCCATATCAAAACTCCACGTGCGTGCGAGGTGAAGCCTGATGCAACGCAAGTACCCTTCATTCTCCTCTGTGTCAGCAGACCGGTATTGGATGCCAAGTGAGTTTCCTGCAATATTGCAACATCAATGTGGTGTCTATGCAAGTATAAAACTACCTTACGGATTTTGCGCTGGTCATTTAGGCCCCTGATGTTCCAAGTCAGGAAGTTTATGGTGCGGTCTCCTGTGTAGTTGTGTGATCATGCCTCTAACCCATATTGGGACATTACAGTATATGGTATAGCGTTTGCATGCCTGACCAACCAAAAACACTCAATAACATCCGTGCCGTTGCTACAACACATTGCAAGGTCGTTCGATCCCCACTCCCCCTCCCACGTCACGTCCCCCAACAGTTGACATGGCGACATTCCCTTTCACTCTCTATCCCACTATCCACCCCCCACCCAAGATAACAATGTGTATTACACACAAGGGCGATGAGTGCCCAACCAACTGTAGTGTGCGCGGACATCGCCGCAACATAGATTTATAGATCACATATTAACCCACAGTTACGACTATTTGGCAACTGGCCTAGCATCCTTTTCGGACAATTGAACTACAGCACCCTGACTATACCTTATATGAAAAGCAGCTTCCTCCCCCCTACACCCTACAGAGCAAGGAGTATTGGGCCGGAGAGACTAACTATTATGCTATCAATTGAAATAAGGTAATCTTGTACGAATCCTAATGCGCCCACACAACTTTATCTTACTGTTCACATATATCGTCCTCAGTGGAGAGCATATCAGTCATTCTGATCTAGAGGACTCGTAGAGTTGTTGTCATCTGTGTCGCCAACTGATGGTTGCTTGTTGGTCCGTGCGTTGGTGTATCCCTTCAGCGCCTGTTGAACATTCCCAGGGTCTGCAAACAACCGCACTTTCCCATTTAGTGTCACTTTCAAGCGGGACGGGTAGAGCATGGCATATTCGATGTTAAGTTCTCTGAGCTTACGTTTAACAGGGACAAACCGCTTTCGTGCCTTCTGAACATGCAGCGTAAAGTCAGGGTATAAAGACAGCACAGAGCCCTCATAGTCAAGTATCCTAAGCTCTCGGGCGCGCCGTAGTGCAGCGTCCCTGACTCTATAGTTCAGAATGCGGGCTATGATAGGACGCGGTGGGGCCCCAGGTGGCGGTCTAGGCGCCAGTGAGCGATGGGCCCTCTCAACCACAAACATTGAAGAGAAAGTATCACGACCCAGTAAGGTGACCAGAAGATTCAACATAAAGCTCCATATTGCTGGTCGGGCGGATTCCGGCAGTCCAACAATACGTAGATTGTTGCGCCGTGAGCGCGTCTCCATATCTTTGGCCTTAGCTTGCAGAGCCTCCATGATTTTCCCAACTTTTTATGTGAGTCTGATGCCTCTACATTCTGATCTTCAATTTCCGAGACTCTCCTCTCTACCATATCGATTCTCTCAGCAGGTTTGTCCAACCGCTCAGACATACAGTCCATGCGGTATGAGAGAGTCTATTTTCCCATCTATTGTGGATAGGCTCTGCTGCATAGCTGCTAGTATCTGCTTCAGGTCACAGCCAGGCTCCAATCCCCCCGCGCCCTGATCATTGAGGTCAGTATCTGCACCATCCTCTCGTTGCCTGGTAGACTTTCGTTGATCAAATTGTAACTTAGACTGAGTCTTATCGGGCTTCCCCATTGTCCTGTTGTGTTGCAGAGCCTACAGGAAAAGTAGCCTCAGCAATGCCCCCAGCACGTTATCTGCAGCCCGAGTAGCCCCAGTTGTATTAATCTGCCCGGCACCTTCAGCGACTGCACAGCCGCCACAAGCAGCTCTTTCGGTGTGATATGGAGTGTGGCGGTGAAACCCTCAGCCCGCCCAGCCACCGAAATGGTATTATGGTCGTTTCACTACTGCCCAGCCGGACCCGCCCTCAGGGGCAACAGGCGTCTTCACACGCCACTCGGATCGTGTATAGCACACCTGCCGCACTGGCTCAGTTAAAGGCAATGCCCCCCGCCAGGATCGCAGGCTCCAACAGCAACCAACTCGCAGCGGTGGGGTCATAGGTTGACCCGGGGATCAGCGCTTCAGTGTGGCCTATCCAGGCCGTAATCCAATGCAAGGCCGCGCCGCAGGGAGAGTACTCACGCTAGCGATTGGCCAGTGGAGCAGGCCCTTGGGCTCTCTCCTCCAAGGGGTCCTCTGGAGGGCCAAGCGCATCGGATGCACAGTCCAGTGATGCGCCTTCGGTGCAGCTCCCTGTGCAGGTGAGGTCTGGTCGCAGCCAGGCCAGGGGCCCCTCCCCCACTCACCACGGTCCGGGCGCGAAGCCAAGCCACTCTAGCTCGGCGGCCTTCACACTCTTCTCGCCACACAGCGGCGCAGCGCCACCCTCAGGATCGCCAATGTGGGGAGAGGCACCCCGCCAGCAGACTGCGGCTTGCTCCGCTACGTCTCCGCCACGTCACCGGCACCTGCTAAGGGCACCTCAGGTAGCACAGGCCGCGGTTGACTCCGTGTAGGCCTCACCTCCGCAGCATGATAAAGTACGTCACAGACCTCATGCGTGCATCGATTTGTGAACAGCAGGTACCGTCACGCTGACCATGACGAGCGCCATCGATTACACCCCTCTGCCAAAAGTTTCGTTCGTGGGTAAAGAGGATAATTTAAGGATTGCGGCGATATCATCGGGAGCGATTTCACATGTCGGCCATCTTGAGGCCAGGCAAGCTCCGCCCCTTACAGCAATACCTTTACTAACAAAAAGTCAAACTTCACTGGGGTCGTTTTTGCAAAGTTATTAAACTCAAAAGAACTAAGTGTGCTAATCTTGTACAACTTCAAAAAAAGGCAAGTGCTAATATCCTATTTTTGGCTGTTGTCTAACATCACATAGCAGACTACCCCGCACATAAACAAGGAGGTGAACAGGATTGTCAGCCATTTTGCATGGATGGCCTTTGCTAATAATCCTTTTGATGCGGCCGCCAGCCACTCCTTCCCCAGTGCGGGTGTCGGCCATTGGCCGACACTGGGGAGGGCTACAGGGGATCCTCCAGTGCGAGCACCACAGGATTCCATTTTTTGTTTTTAAAAGGCATGGGGCGACACGGAATTGATTCTGCGTCAGCCCCCGTTCCCCCTCCCACCCATCTGTGACGGCACGTTCACGTCATAGATTCCCCACCGGAGCGGCAGTAAGGAGTATGTGAGTGCGCTCTCAGCTCAGGTGGGGGGAAAAATGCCGAAATCAAAAAAGTATGTTTTCGTTTATTTACTGTTGCATACATCTCACAGATGCGCACACCCACTGATTGATTTATAACAATACTTCCGTCTTCTACATAGGACAGAGTTTTAGAAGTAAGGTTTTAGCCAGTCAGCAGAGACGGCGGGTAGGTGGATGACTGCTGTCCAGGCCCTAACTCAGGTTATGGAGAACAGCTCAGAGGCAGCATCAGAGACTGGGACAAGTTATTGAGTTTTCACACTTTCAAAACAAAAGTATATAAATGTTGGTGAATGAGTCCCACAGGACATTTGTTTGGCTTATTACTTTAGGGAACTTAGGCAGCATTCCCCTGCATGTTTGCCTTAGTTTTAAAGGTAGATATGCTCACTCAGTACGAGGAATGTAGGCCTCAGAACCATTCTCGGACACCCCCAACTTGCATCCAAAAACTGGAGGGAGTTGAATTTACCACAGTGAGAGTGCTGAAGGCGCATGAAAGACGTTTTCTTGTGCTTCAAGTAGCTAGCAACAGAAGGCATTTGTATAGATTCATTTGGCAAGTATATGGGATTAGTCAGGACTTTGCGGAGGACAGAGACATTATTGGAAAGGAAAAGGTTACGCTAGGTGTGTTTTCACAGGGATATTGCATAGGTAGAAGGCAGATCATAAAGGTAGTACAGATGCACATGCCATCCCTTCATCATCTTCACATACGGATTCAAACCCACTCGCCCCGATACTGAATTACGCCCTCACTCAACTAAGCAGATGACACCAAACCAAAGAGAACGCAGCAGGCAGCCTCCTACCTCAACATCGCAACACACACGCACCCTGCCCCTCAAACAGCTTCCCTGACTCCCCATCCACAGCTCTTTTCAAACTCCTGAAACACACATTCAAAACCTTACACAGTACAGGCGCAGCATTCCTCAATACTGCCTCAGATTTCAGAAACCTTCCAGACACCTTTGCTCAGTCAGACTCGTACTCACACACATTCAATGCATATGCAGCACCAAAACAAGAAGCGATTTCTCCTAATTGGCACCGAAAGGGCAGAATGACCTGCCTTTACACATATGCGCCGTCTCTAAAATTTGTGCATTCCGCACAAAGCTGAACACTTAGCTCTTCAACTAGGTTAATCCATGGATCAGCCCCGATTGCTTTTGCGTTGGCGACAGGTTACCCTCTTGGTAAATAATGCGCTTTACAAAAAAATCATAACATCACAGAGAACTCTGCACCCAACGCTACACGTGTAAAATGTTTGTCCTGCTTGCCATGTTCATCCTCCATCACAATTTAGTTCATGTTAAGTTTACTGTATGACAAGTGCATTACAGCCACAGCACTGCACTGAACAGTGGATGTGGTATATGCTACGTTCTCATTGACTAGCCTGTGTGTCAAAAACTAACATTCTTCGTAGTTTATGACATGCACTTTAGGGAACTTAGGCAGTATTCCCCAGCTTCAAAGGTAGAGAAGATCACTCAGTTCGAGCAACGTAGGGCTCGGAAGGCATTCTTGGACACCCCCCACTTGCATCCACAAACTGGAAGGAGTTGGATTTACCACAGTGAGTGCGCTAAAGATGCATGTTAAGACAAGTCTTTCTGAGCCTCATGTGGCTGTCATGGGAGGCATTAGTAATGGTTCACTAGGCATGTGTTTCGTAATGTTCAGAATGGAGGCGATTACTTGACAGGTGATGAAAATGTAGTCAAACTGTTTATTCATTTGTGAAGGTTGTGGCTGTACCAACTTTCAACTTGTCTATACATGTGTATTTACAGAGGTTTGTTTATGGTGTGTTTGTGTGCAATTTGGTTGATGACTGGTTGAAATCCCCATTCAAGACAAACTCTAAACCTGTGGCGTATGAATGTGATGGGCTATTGAATGGCATCGGTATGTTGATGTGAGTACAATGCACTGTTGGATTGGGCCTGTGGCCGGCGGTATGAAAGTCTGAGTGTGGTGCATGAATGACGTGTGACGTGACCAAAAAGCGGTTGGTGCCTTGACGTGGCTTTATGGCACCTTCAGTAGTCATGATTTCAATATTCATAATACTTTGATAAGTATTTGAGCTTTGAAGGCATTTTTGGAAATGCTAAAACCAACAAGTGTAAGTGGTGTTTTAACTTGCAAAACTTAGTACCAAATTTACAACTGTGGTGGTAAGGATATTCCGTTGCAATGGCGATAGAGTATCCTTACTATGAAAATAATGGTCTGCCCGCCCGATATATAGGCGGACAGACCATTGGTGTAACCCTGGGAAAGACTACTCCAACTCTGGCATTGTTGCAACCCTCCCATGTCCCGACCTAGTAAGGGCCATCTGCAGCTGACCTCTATGTCCGCCCACCTAATTTAGATGTGCAGACACACGTCAGTTGTCACTGCCTGTCACAACCTGGAAAACCACAGTGGTAAGGGTCAGTGAAAACTGTCTAATGCCCCCCTTGCCATGGGAAATAACTCCCATGATGAGAGGGGCATTTTTGTTTTTCAAAAAGAAAATATGGCTATGTGTTTTATTTTTGATGATTAAAAAAATTTGATGGAAGGCTCCTTTGTGTTGATGGAGCAGTGCGTAAAACGCAAAAAGGCATTAACAAGAACTGGCGGCTCCTGTCAATATTTTTTAATTGACCGCCAGCTTGACGGTCATTTAAAAATTTGGAGGGCAAAGTAGCCTCAACCTGGAAGACATTAAGTCCTCCGCCAGGGCAGCGGAGCCTTCTTTGTCAGCAAAAATGTGAATATGGCTCTTACTAAGAACTCCCTGGGTTTCTTTTGCAATCTAAACACCCGGAGGTGTCCAGCGCGGTGTAACTTGCATTGATTCTGTTCACTTTCCCATAATGCCATACGAAACTTGAAAGTGACTGCATTGCTAACATTAATCATTTATCTACATTTTATGTTGGACATTTCTGTTGAGATCCACTAATTGACAACCAACCAGCGTTCCCACATGTCCCCACATAAAAATGTAACCCAATTTTTGTGAGTGGCCTTAGCACCCACGGTTGGAAAAAGCTAAAGACACAACATCACACATCACATTTAGCCAGTGAAAATGCACCTTTTTTTGCAATGTGGATAGCCATGGATTTTGGGCCCTAGATCAGCCGGCACCCAGGGGAGTTCAGCAGTGCATGACTTGTGTGGCTTTCACCAGGTAATTTTACCCAGAAGCTCTTGCAAACGTCAAGCTTTGGTAAGAAACACACATTTTCCTCACATTTCTGTGACTGAAAGCTAATGCATCTGCGGGGAGCTACAGGTTTCCTACAACTCGGAGTTCCTACACATTTCCCAATAAAAACAGTATTCCAAATGTGTGGGAGGGCCAAGAGATGACGCAAAAGGCCCTAAATCGTTACGTTGAGAGACAAGCAATAGGGGTATCACCTGTATTTGGGGCCGTACAGTGGCGCCATCCATGCAAACCTACCAACTACAGACACTTTTGAAAACAAGACAACCACTGGAGTCCATGGTGGGGTGCCTTGCATGGATCCCATGAGGTTTTCTTTCCCACAATGCTCTTCAAACCTCAAACTGAAATCACATAGCTACCCCTATTGCTTATCTCACAACGTAGTGATTTAAGGCCTTTTCTATCGTTATCTCTTGGCCCACCCACATAAGTGGGGTACTATTCTTATCAGGAGACATGGAAGAACTCGGGTGGTAGGAGGTTTGTGCCCCCCCCAATTCCAGAAACTTCCTTCATAGAAATGTGAGAAAAAAGTGTTTATCAAAGTTTGACGTTTGCAAAGGCTTTTAGGTAAAATAACCTGATGAGTCAAGCAAGTCACGCGCCCCTGGATTCCCCTGGTTTTCTAGTATTAAAGAATGTTCTGGTTTGCCTAAGTGCTGGCTGAAATAGGGACCAAAACCCACAGCTACCTACTTTGTAAAAAAGGGTCAGTTTTAAGTGGGACACCGCGAGGAGAGCGAGCACAAGTCCAGTCAACCAGCCATGCCAACAGGTTAATATGCCCGCCGGCACACCCGAGGAAGCCCGAAGTTAGGGATTTAAAGTTATAGGTACTAATTGACCCATGACTAATACAAGTTTGGTGAGTCAGTGATATACTCACTTAGGCTGTGACACAACTCAGCCTGCAAAACCTTAGGTCCTGAAGAAAGCCCCCTGACACGTCTGGGCAATTAAATGGGGCTGAAACATTTCGACCACTCACATGGACGAATGAGTGCGTTAGACTGGTAACTTGTCTTCTTACGCACCACACTGTTTTTACTTTCCTCCATTCCGAACTGAATAAAGTTATAGTTCTGGCAATGCAGATAATTTTAACTCACCTCACTTGAGCACTTTTTTATCACTGATCACTACTGCTATAACCAGAGGATCTTCCTCCAGGTGGAGGATAGCATACCAAAAGAAACCCAATGATGATTCTGTCACGTTAATAATTAGGCGGAGAATCAAGATATACCGCCCGATTGCCTATGTACGTGAATGAGGGTTTTTAAAGACGGCAGAAGTACCTGACCCTGGTTACACAGGTACAAGTGATCCATTCCCCATTGATAATAGACTACTGCAAGGAAGCCGAATGGATCACAGCTTCTTCTTCCTCCCCCTTTTGATCTGATACTATAAAATTTGATGTATCCATGTTGCGTTTTGGGCCATTTCCTGTTACGGGCACTAGGTCTAACCACACAAGTGAGGTACCATTTTTCTATCAGGAGACTTCGGGAATGCTGGGTGGAAGGAATTTTGTGGCTCCCCGCAGATTCCAGAACTTTCCATCACAGAAATGTAAGGAAAATGTGTTTTAGTCAAAGTTTGAAGTTTGTAAGGGATTCTGGCCAAATTTTCACTCTACATATTTCACCAAATGAATTGGTCTACACAATGAAAAACCACTGCATGATGCCGCTCTGGGTACCTTGTGTTCTTGGAGCACATACAAACCCTATATATCCCCGCAAACACAAAGGTCTAGCTGACGTAATGGTATATTGCTTTTGTAAATAAGCCATCATGACAAAAAAGTGACAGATGAGAACAGTGTCACAAACGGGCGTTTTTCCTACTCATTTTCAATATTTCCACAGTTAGTTTCTTTGAGAAATGCTTGCAGGATCTACACAGGACTCCTTGCTGAATTTAGAATTTTGTCTACTTTTCAGAAATCTATAGCTTTCCTGGATCACTCAGGGGTTTCACACTAGTTTCCACCACAAATTGGAAGTAGGGTGACAGCACAAAAAAATTGAAAAAATGGGCTACCTCTTTGAAAAATTCCAAAACTTTGGTAATAAATAAAATCTTTTTTATTCAGCTGTCCAAGTTCCTAAAAGCTTGTAAGATGGTAACTTTAGCACAGCAAACTGTTCGTTTATGTCATTTTTAAGGAAAAAAAACCAGACACTTATCGAGAACACTTTTTTCCTATTTTTAACATAAAACTCAAAATGTTGCTATATTTTGCCTATTTTCTCTCGGTCCTCTCCAGAGGAATATTCAACCCCCGAGTAACTTTAGAATTCCCAAGATGTTGGGAAAAAAGATGCAAATTTGGTGTGGATATCTTATGTGGAAAAAGTTATGGAGCCCTAAGCGCAAACTACCCCAAATAGCCAAAAAAGGCTTACCATGTCCCAACAGTTAAGGGGTTAAAACTCCAGCGACATTTGGAATGAAATTAGCCTCCAGAACAACCATTTTATAAACACAACTCGCAACATGGTACATGAAGAGGTCTTCAGCACTGAGGTTTTTCCCTTCTCACCAAATCTGAGCAGTCAGTAAATAATAGGAAGCAGCAAACCAAACTAATGAAAGCATGAAGAAGACAACATAAATCCCACAAACAAAACAGAATTCATCTTGGTCATACTGTCCTTCTTTACTACAATAAAAGCTGCTGCACAAATATCGACTCACATGAGAACGGAAAGAGGCGGAAGAGACCATGAAATTATAATTATGAGGAACTCCTCTCTCCAAATGACATCCGTCTTACAGAGAATTTGAGAACTACTATGGTAATGGAAAACATATTTAGCTCAATACAAACAAGCTATTTCATGACTGGTATCACAAGAAAAGTAGTCCAATGTAGAGATCAGCTTGTTATTAGTAGTAATGTGAAAATAAAAATTCAACAAGATTTGTGAGGATGTAAAACACAAAAACAGAAAGAAACAACACTTTCGTTAGCAAACAGCCCAGTTACTGGAGGACTCTGTTCCATTACAGTTGCCCCTTATTTACAGAGACACCAATGATAGTATACTACATATGGTCTACATATTGACTTGCACGGCAGAGCAATCAATTTATGCCCTGCTATTTCTGCACCTCCAATCCAGACAGAGTACATCTTATATGTTTTATCTCCGGTAAATTAAAAGGGAACATAACAGGCAGGTGAAATGTTACCCCTGTCTACAAAGTTCAAGGCCTCCACCTGGTTCAAACATATCAATGCCGTATTGGGACAATTCTTATGGGGGGGGGAGGAGGGGAAGAGGGGGGGAGGAGGGGAAGGGGGGGCAGTGGTGGGGGAGTGCATCCCGAGTAGGGTTTCGCACTTGTTTTCAATCAATGTACTGCGGCGGTATCGCGGCGGCAGATATGCAGGCTTATTATGCGGCATCGCACCTTCAGGTAATAAATGACAGGCGTTATGGACCCGGTGATGATCCGGCATACGTAACGGAACGCTGGATAATGAATGACCCAACTCTTACAACCTCTCTCTATAGCAAATCGAATCTCCGTTCTTTGTTACCTGCTACCAGAGCAGTGGTCCTTTCCTGGCGGCAGTCTCTTCGACAGGGACATTTCACTAGAGAAACCCCACTATGGCATAATCACTTCCTCTCCCAACTAGTTGGACTCCAGGGGTTTCGTGGATGGGATAGCATAGGAATCTCTACCCTCGGCAATATGATGCGAGGCACGGTCCTCAAATAGTTTCAGGCCCTAAAAGATGAGTTCTCTATGCATAACTCCCAGTTTTACAAATATTTACAACTATGCCACACTATCACGCCACACATAGATAAACTTGAGTCTCTCCCAGAATTTAATCCGTTAGAGGGCAAACTCCTCATGGGAGACCTCGGCGAACACAAAATATCCTAAATATATCAATCCCTCATAACCCACAGCGTCACAACACTCGAGACACTCAAAAACGCTTGGCAGGTCGATGTCAGCCCCCTGGACACAGACGATTGGACCGAAGGCCTGGAGTCTCCCCGGGGTGCAGCCATATCCTCCCTATTGCGACTCATTCAATTTAAATATTTACATAGGGCATATTATACACGGCACAGACTGTGGAGAGCGGGCCTGATTGACTCCCCCATGTGTCTACGATGTCACAATGAAGAAGGCTCTTTCATACACAGTTTGGACATGCACTGCACGGGTTCTGGTCAGGGGCATTGACATGCCTAGCCGAAGTACTTGGATGGGAATTACCTAGATCCCATAGGCTCATACTACTACACATTACAGGCACGATTGGTGGTAACAAATACAAGAGACACTTCCTTTGGCTCGGCCTTACCATCGCCAAGCGAGACATGCTAGATTATGGAAATCGGAAACACACCCTACTTGTAGAGCCTGGAGAAATGGAATAGACTTCTGTATGGGATTGAAGATCCCGGTTTTCCAGGTACGAGGGTGCCCACAAAAACATCCTAAAATTTGGCAAAGATGGGCAGATTACCGGGGACTAGTCTTACCGAGGCAGGTAACGATGGCGGACACTATTGACTCTGAAATTCAGTCATATGACGTACAGAAGTGATGTATGCGCAGTGACAAGACTTTCGAATTATGGATCATATCTAACCACCGTATATGTAAAGGTTATATGCTAACGCATTGAGATTTTTTTTGTTATAAAATTGTATTATTTTACAAGTATACGCTATGATGATGTCTGTATGTGCCCCGTAAGGGATGACGCAATACTGAAAATATACTAATGAACCCTGTTATAAAAAATAAAAAAAAGCTCAAGGCGTGACTGTTCACATTCCACATATTCAATTCATAAAATGAACCAAATTAATAGGTTACCTAGACTGTCCAAAAATGACGGATGTAAATATGTGGCCATACTTTTGTGGGCACAAGAAACCCCTAAATTCTTACACCCAAAAAGACACTTCAATAACACGCCTAAAGGAAAGAGCCTTTACCATGCAGCCAGGACCAGGCACTGCCTTTACAACACGAGCACTACAACGAATGAGTCATTATCACACGTTCCTTTACCACGCAAGTGGTTACCACTTGCTTTAGGGAAAGCGTTTTTGGACTGGTGTTAAGTCCAACACCTTCCTTACTGTTGCGCAGATTGGAATTGGGATAGTAAATTATACTATCCCAAAGTGGTAACGATGCGTTAGTTGTACTGCCCGCGGTGTAAAGGCATGCGTGGTAAACACAAGGTTGGTTCTGTCAAACAACCCATGCCAAAGGGTGCATGGGTCGGGGACAGTGTTAAACCTCAATTTCATGAGGCAAATTTGTCCCAAGACAAGGCACCACATAACATATTAATAATACAAACAACGAAGGAAGGGCAAACTCGATAAGTGAGTTCTAAAGTGGAACTAGAAAATTTAAGAAAATAAAAATAATTCAAGGAGGACAATACAGAAATTGTAAAGTGCAGATGCGCAAGTCATTGCAAAAAAAGGCTCTTGGTAATAAAGCAATACAGAATAGTAAGTAAAATCAGAACAAATGAGTAGCAAAATCAATAAGAAATCCAACAGCATCCATAGTAGCATCAGTAAGTCTTCAGGAAAGTTCTAACTCACCCACAAAATCAAGGGTTTATATAGAAAATCATCTCATAGATCATAACTAAAACTGCACATTCATCATGGTGTGCGGAAAAGAATTACAATTACAGCAAATCAGAACATGGTTTTATTAAACACCATATCGCCTTACCATCCAAGCACTTTCCCACAACATGAATAATTGATTCAACCCTTTTATGCTAATGTCATTCACAGATAACAGGGCAGACTAGTTACAAAACAACAGTGAACTATTGGGAATGACTACAGCACAGTGAGCTAGGGGAAAGACCTTGAATGGTTGGAACGTTATGTTATAAAAACGTCTTCGAAAACATTGAGAACAATGTCAATGGAAATAAACAAACATAACTTCGCCTGATTGTGTGCAAAGGAAATAAACAGTGAATTTGATGGGTGAGACATCCATTTTAAACAAGATGGTATCGAGGCCTAGCTGAGGCCTAGTTAGCATAAGTGAGGAAAAGCACTTTAACAAGTCATAGGAAAATCGTTTCAAAGGCAACAACATTAGAGAAGTATATACATGTAATTTCGAGTGTAGATACATATTCCGTACGTTGTTAATAATGCCCAATTTCATAAATGCACAAAAAAACTCCCACACTTAACTTTTTCATTACTGCGTTCTACCTATTCATCAAAAGTGCTTCAAATGTTCGTCAGAGAAGCGCTATATAAATGCAATTGTGAACCAATGCAATGACTGCCCTAAATAAAAGGCATTTCATTGCTCAGTTGATACTCTGAGATTACCTGAAGAGGTAGTCAATAATCAACACGATGTCACGAAATATTGAAACTTTTTATTTGACAGTGCAGTTCCTGAGATATACAAGGGGAAATACGTAGCCCTCCAACCACATGTACTCTCCTGAATGCCAAAAAACATTAACAATTTTAAGACTTCTGCTGGAGCAGGAATCAATTTTAATAAAACTCACACAGGCTGATCCCCGCTGAATTCAGCAGGTCGAGTGGACCGTTGCCTTTCTGTTAAGAGTGGATCAGGAGCTATACATCACAACAATTTAAATCATCAATATCTATTCTATTTGCAGTCCATTATGTGAGTTAGTTAAAGAGTTTTATAATTAAAAGTTTAGTAAGTAATCTTTTATTCAAAGTCATATGTTTTATTCGTATAAATCTCAATAAAACAATCATGAACAGAAATCAACCAAAAATGGTTAGACAAAATAATCATAATAAAATGCATAAAGCGTGTTCGATAAAGTAAAGAATCCATATTCTAAGAATCAGACGTATAGTGTCAGTAAGAACCGATAAAGAGTCCTAGTTCGAGAGTGAAAGAAAGCATAAAGCTTTGGCATATAAAGTCAAAATCGATCAAGCAGAACTTCCCATTGAGAGGTGTAAGAAACTCAGTAGAGTCTCAGTGAATAAAGCAAAAATGGGGTATGGATAGAATCAGCAGTAGCAATCTCAAAAGGCAATGGGGCAAAAATGATGTGGTCTGGCAAGTGGCAACCTACTCTAGGAACACAGACTATTATAAACAGACAAAACGCTGTTGCCGTCTTCATGTTGAATCTTCTCCTCCGGTCATCCAATCAACTTTCAATGCTTTCCTGGGAACGCGTCTATTCCCCATTTTCACGCACGAATACAATTGTCCACAGACAGCAATGTTAGTTTTTGAAACTTCTTTGTAACAGATTTAGGTAAACATTGGACTTTTCCTCATTCAGGATGACTTTAACACTCACTAAATCGCTAACCTAATTACCAAATTGAACATTTCACCAACAATGATCTATGGAAAAGTCGAAATGTTTGCAGAAACCATTCATTGGAAAAAAACAAAAATGTTAAAAGAGGTCAAGTTGAATTTAAATGCTGCATTTTTATATTGGGTTTTTCTTCATTCTATTTCTAAACGACAATTAATAATCATGAATTAACAGTCTTTTTTGTGGAAGTAGAAACATTTAGCAGAGTTAAATCAGAATATTTATGTAACTATTTTTTTTTTTAAATGTGTCCGTAGAAAGGTCAGGAATTAAACATTTTATATGTGTTTCAGCAATTTTAGTCACTCTACTGTCAAGCAATGCTGCTTTCACCATTTGAGGCCTAGTGCGAGTAAATATGACTGCATACTACAATTTTCGCATTTTATATTCATTAAAGCCTGCACGTTAATATTGCATATTATTATAACTATATTATTTTGCGTTTTGTTAAAAACACACCTACACTAATTCTTTTTACATCTTTCCGAGCTAAGAGTTCCAATGGACTCTTAAGGACCTTCGACGAGGCCTTATTATACAGTACTCGACTCTCTAGGCTAAGAAGGTGGCAAGCCAAAGTGAAGCACAACTTGCGGTATTTCACAAGATAACTGGCGACTCACGCACATGTACCAGTATGTTAGGCCGGCAATAAAATACGTAAAAAAGTAACTCCAAACAACTACATCTTAAACTTTCTACTACCATACCATTTACTTTTTAAAAACAGAATATAAATGTAATTTAAAAAGTCTGCAAGAAGCAATAAAAAATAGATTTCGAGAGTGCCGACTTTTAGACAGATGATGGCATGATCAATCACCTGGGCAGAGGAAGCCGAGCTGAACTGGGCTGCTTTAGCTCTGCTCTTTTAGCAGTGCAAGTGAACTTTATGATCACGCAGGGATATTCTTATCTAACACACTAAATAAAGATAAGCCTGCACAGATGGAGCGCGTGCGATGGGCGGATCATTCACCCACATTTCTTTAGGTCTTCCTAACAACTGTATTACATTTCATGCAGACTAGAGAAAATGCCACTTAGGCAAAACAGTGTCTCTAACGAGCTATGCAATTCTTTATATAAAAAAATATGGAAATTAACATCAAATAATAAATCTCATACCATGTAATATTTGAAAATTACGGATGTAAACCATTATGCGTATAACATTTCTGTTCTGAACAGGCAATGGAAGTTAAATTAGCCATTTAAGAAATGAAATGTACTCTGAATTGTAACTCGGCTTTGTCCTCACTCACTATGAAGCTGCACTGAAAAGTCTTCAGGTAATAAGGTTTGGCACAGTTCTGGAAATGAAAAGATCAGCACAGAAAATGCTCCAATAATCACCCGAATGGTCTTGGTGCCTTGAAGAGCCTCGTCATCTCTGCAAATGCTAGTGATTCGGCTAATCCAGGTGCTGGCATTTCCTGGCTGCATCCACAGACGCTGCTAACGCATCCTGTGCGTCACTAATGGCCCCCCTCCTGCCACTACCTTGGGACCGAGGGATCCTTGAAGAAACACTGAAGGGAATACACTGTAAGCGTGAAGAAGATGTATACACAAACTGAGAGGAAGCAGGGAATACTTGCTGCCTGGAGAGGGGCAGAGTGAACGATGCAAGGAGACACAGGTGTGTGATCCGGCCTGCTAAGCGCTGGTTTGGGGGGGGGGGGTGTTTCCTAAACCATAGTACACTAAATGGGGGAGGGTCCTGCACAATATCAATAATGAAAATGGATTATACATAATCTCGTGATTTAAAATTATTCTTTTTGTGGGAAGAATATAAACGTGTAAGACCTGAAGAAGGTCGTTCAAGAAATAACCTTTCCCACCAAAACACGGCGACAAAGAATAGGTGACAATCCATTAGCACCAAACAATTGTACATGCTAAATCAGTTCATGATAGTACAGTGATTTCAGTTGGTGGATATGCACGATTTTAATGGCTAATGCAGTAGATTGTTTTTAATACATTCATTCCTTATGTTTATGATGTTTATTTTTTATAGTGCAAGAACATAACAAAAAAGTAATTGCCAGATTTATTTAATAATAATGTTTAGAATATGATGTGGTTGTTTTCACAGTGTTCCTAGAAAATATATTTTTGTTGACATGAATTGAACGTATTATTGATGTTGTGAATGTACAAGGTTAGAAGCAAAATTGTAACGAAGGGGATTGTTTTTTAATTCTGGAAAGAAAAATAAATAGCATGGATAACATACAAGCTCTAGTCCCACCTTCAATGTCCCACATTAGGTTGCACATGATGTATGAGGCTTGGGCAAAGCAAATGTTGAGTTGAAAGAAACATCCCTCTCTTGTAAAATTGAAACCAGCCTGGAGGGACTATCAGTATTTACCCCAGGATGCATGGCAGTGCTTAACAGTGGACAACCTGGAGGTATAAGAGACCAACCACGACCTCCAATTTACCCTCATAAGCTTTGGAAATTAAAGCGACGACTTCAAAATCCAGGCACCCAAGTCAAAACAATTAATTAAGATCAATGGTTAAACATATTTCTGCCAATTATGTGACTGCAAATCAAGTCTGAAGTAGACACTGGAGAATAATCTATGGCAGAAACTAAAGTGGATTTCTGTAGTCCACATTCATATCTTCTAAAAAATAAATATAAACAAAAAAAACAAGAACTCGGAGTGGGTGGAAAGTCCAACTCTAGAGATAGACAACAGAGCTACAGGCGAGGAAGACTAAGAGGGGCTGCTACAGCTTTAATCTGCCCAGCTTCACACCAAACCATGCCTCAATTAGATGCCTCACCCCAGGTCATCCTGTGTCTAATTGCTCCTAGTCACCCCAGGTCATCCTGTGTCTAATTTGCTCTGCCACCAATGTATCCCAAGTGCAGCTATAGTAACTAAAGTGCTTAATGGCAGACTGGATCAAGCATGAGTTTGAAAAAGTGACTGCAGCAAGGAATCATCTCAGGAAGTGGTTTCTTAAGAGATTCAAGTAGGAATGCTTTTACGTGCTCACCTATTGCGATGTAACATTTGATCTCCTTAAATATATTACTTTACTGCTATAATACAGATTTCAGGTCTCAGAGGCATGCACAGAAAATTCACTCACATTTATCACTAATACATTAGCATAAAACTAATAATAAAAAAAGGAAGCTTGCAGTGCTGCCTTTAAAATGCCAAAGAGGTCTTCTGCACACAGCCAAATAAACAAGTTCAGATAAGTGCAATGCATGTTATGAAGACCAGTGCTGAGCAACCAAACTCTCCGTCACACACTGGTAGAAGTTATTCGCATCCCTTCTAAGAACCCGTAGAAAAGCAAACCAGGTACATAAAGTCTCATCAAAATTTTCCTAAAGGGTAGCTGTACATGAAGGCATTTACAAAGGTTTTGGTGCAGCCTTCATGTTTAAACAATGCCCGCATTTTACTTTTATGCACCTCCAATGTTGCATGTGTTCAGTAGACTGGATTTTTTAATTTGGTGCATCTTGGGTTTGACTGTATGTATTCAGCGACAATGAAGCAGGTAACAACTCCACAGTCAAGATGAAGTCAGTGATGTCACTTTATAATGTGGAGGAAGACTGGTTGGCGGGGATTAAAAATAGCAGCTGGGGAGAGAATGGGGACTCAGCAGAATCTGCAGCACTATCATGGATCCTAGGAGGTCCAAAACCATAGACATAACCTGGGTATAGTTCCAAAATGTATACAAATAAGAAATTTCTTAAGGGTCTCAGTCAAGAATGTTAGAGCATGTAGAACTAGACCACACATTTAATCAGAAGTTCAAATCCAAAGAGGATGGTTTTAAACAAACATCAGATACAAGAATACAGGCTTCTACCACCATTAGAGGCAACAGAATTGTTCAGTTCTATCTAAGATTCAAAGCAAAAAGGTAAAAGAATCAATTTTATAGTCCTCCAAGGGCGAGTCTTGAGCATTGCGAAAAAGAAGCAAAAATCAATTAGTTCGGCAAAGAAGGATTCCAAGTTGACTGCTTGAATGCAGCAGCATTAGCAATAAGAAAGTACAAGATAGAATTTAAATGATTATCAAATCGTAGGATAAGAGTTCAGTTCTCTCTCAAAGAAAGGTAAATAAAACAATGTGTTGTCCCAAAGAAAAATTAATAGCGATGCCTTGTCAGAAGGGAAAAAGGTATGGCATTGCCCCTCCTTTGGGGTTTCTTCTTTTATAGTCCTTGACACCTTAATGACATGGTGTCACTCCACTAGTCAGTCCATAGTACGATTAGTTTGCATATGTTGTCACAAAATACATTTAGTTACTCTTGTATTCTTTCCCAAGCACTTAATGTGAACGACTTGGCTTTCTGGGCCCAAAGGTTAATCAACGGTAGAAAATATACAATGTGACAGACTATGGCATTGGGTGAGAGTTGATTTTCCCACTGAGTGATTCCACCATGAACTTCGAAAGAATGTCCTTTGTATGTATACTGAAACATGCACAGAACAAATAAAACAACATTTGCAAAGCTGTGAATAAATTATTATGCTTGTAAAGGGAAATTTGCAGCTCAAGAAAGAACACGGTTAAAGATTAAAATGCATACATCGGCTCTAAATGAGCTAAACTTAACTGAAATCACATATAATGCATCAAATCATTATTTCATAATAAAAGAATAATAAATGGTTTACCAATGTATTATTACACGAAAAAGATTAGCGCTAGCTATGGTCTACTGCCACAATTTTTCAACATACGTACATGTAAATTATTCTTAAAACCCACTTTAGCTACATCGTTTCTACTTTTAAAAAAATCAAAGCGGTCTCTACCATCACCTCTGTAAGTTTTAACGTTCTAGTTAATTTTATCACATAATTGCACCAGAATCTTATTCTAATACATTTGAAATGGAAGGCAATAGAACGGTTAGCCTCAACTTTAGATTCATTATTTTTCATCAGTAAGTGAATAATAAAACATCAATTCATAAGTACTCTTGTTATGAAAATCTATTAATAAGCGTTATAACTATTTAGCAACGTATTTTCTCCTTTTCTAACTCTTTCAAGCACGATTTTACGGTGCTGTTACTTCATTTATCTCTATTGTGGTCTACGTGTATTTTGTGCAAAGAACACATTCAGATTTTTGTGCCTTAATCTGTAAAGTGTCATGTAATGTGGTTTTGAAATATCTGCTCTATCAGCTTATTACAATCCTTATGGGGATGTCTCCACATACTATTCATGAGTGGGGTCCAGGCTCCCATTTTTGTCATCCCATCCTTTCAGCTGGCTGATGCCCATTAAAGGCTGGATGAATGGTATACTAATTGATAACAGAATCATAGGTGAGCTACCAGGATTCCTTACAGTACTGATGAAAATATAGCTCGACTCTGCAACAAGATCGTGAGATAGATAAGTCGGTGTGATTGTGCAGGGTGAGTGAGAGATAGGAGCCCAGAGAGATAGTGTGTTCCTGCAAAGATTCCCCACATCAGATAGTCTCATGAACTTGGTATCCAGATTATACATTATCAGACACTCAGACAGGGTCTTGTGTGCCATTTTGTCAGTCTGCCTTATAATATTTTACCACTGCTAGAAATGTAGTGAAGAATAAGTGCCTTTTATTGTTACAGGAAACAAGATGGAGCCAAATCTTAAGAATCCAGGGAGAACCTGAAAATTTAAAATATTTACAATAATGTTTCATTCAAGTGAGGAAATATAGATTGATATAAAAAATACTTCATAAAATAAGGTAGTCACATATTTCTAGCATTGGGAATTTCCCTCCAAAGTCAAGTCTTAGTTCACTGGGACTATAAGATTATGTTTTTTGTATGCACTAATAATGAAAATACTATAGTACTTATGGTAAGATAAATGTTTCACACTTTTTTTCTTCATTTAGGTGAACTATATTAGATGAAAGAAGCACACAGTCAAAGATGAATCTGCGGCTGGAGAATAGAGTGGGATGATCTACAGTGACAAAAGCAAGGGTAGGTTGAAAAGAAAGAAATTAGAGGAGAGATGTTCATGGTGTATTAGAGATGATTATGGTGATCTAGATTTTGCCCCTAGAACTGATACACGTCCCTCTGGATAAAGTAGCTCTCTATACAGCATCCCTTCAGACGAGTAACTTAACGGCGGATTTCAAAACTGTTTTATGAAATACCTATGTTTATAATGCAGTGCACTGAAACCGCTCGTACAAAAAAAACTCTTTTCCATTTTAGGAACAGTTTGTATGGCAAGTGGGTGGCTTTTGTCACCTTTGCTCTAAACCTTCCCAAAATGTGTGTGGCCCAATTTGAAGCCCTAAGCATCTACAGTGACAATAGCCTATACAAGAATACGGCGAAAACCTGGAGACAATACATTGAGGCATTCTGGGCATATGGCAAAATGACACTCTTCAAGATCTACTTCATTGGACTATTTGCTATGACCAACATCTAAATTTTACAAGCACTAACAGTAAAGAAAGGATAACTTTCCTACACCTGAGAAGTTATGTTGCAACTGGAAAACTAACCAGCACTTTTCATCAAAAGCCCGGTGACCAGAATGTGTTGCTCTTGTTTCAGTCCTACCCACAAACTCCCCGTGAGAATTTACCCACCAGGAACTTTTTGAGGTACAGGCGAAACTGTAGCTCAACTTCCAAATACATCTCTGAAGATCCAAACTTTCAGTCTATAGTTGAAGAATGCGCATACCCAAAGAAGAGAATTATGTACACCTACACAGGCCCTTGGCAAGATAAAAACATTACTTGAGGTAAAACCAAAAAAAAAAAAAAAAAAAGGACTACTCTGGAACCATGATGAGAGCATAATAAAATTATCAAGACGAACTTGAAAATACCGGATGCATGCACCCAGCCCTTCCCACACCAAAGTTAGCATTCCAAAAAATCCCCAACCTTTGTGGCCAAATGCAGATACTCGCCAACACTCTTTGGAATTTACCTGCCATCAAAGTACATTATCCTTCTGACGTGTAACATTTGCCATCTCATTTTTGTCTCTAAAAAAAACTACCCTATTGGGAACTAAAACTTGGAAGCTAAGACAACACACAAATTGCCACGTGTCATACATAAGCAGACTTGCCACTGTCGGCTACAAACGTTTAGTGTGACCACCCGATTAGTTAAATTAAGAGTACAAGAATATTACAACTGTATAAAACAGAACTAGATATCAAACAAACTGATAACTCATTATGCTCCTGAGCAACTCTACACAGTAATCATGCAGAAGACATAAACCAATGACTGCAGAAAGTTACCAGACCTGCTCTTTAAAAATAGGAACAATTAAAGTTTTCTTTGAAGATCCATAATTATGGTTTAAACAATGACATTGAGTGATATTTGCTCAAAAGATTGGTAGAACTGCAGCAAACTAATGGAAGGAATGCTTGAATTAATTTCAGCTACTGGCAATTATTCGTGGCCGCATTCCAGTGAGGTTCACCCACTTCTACACAGAGACCACATCGACAAAAATATCCTACTTCCCTTTCTCCTTTACCTCAGTAGGTAGGTCCATAAAGAAAAAGCATGCATGCTTTTCTTGAGAAATGGCAGACACTTACCTACTAAGGTAAAGAAGAAAAAGTAGTAGGATACTTTTGGTGATGTGATTGGAGCTGGGGAGACTGTATCCTTCGGTTCTCATTGAAAATTGTGCCTCTCCCCTCATCTACACATACAAGTGTGGTTTTGATTTATAGCTACACAGAGACCAGCCATACGCATGTCCGTCTTAGTCATGCTGCAACAGGAACAATCCAGCCTACACTTCCAGGACAGATCCCCTCCAGATGGGAAGACAAGAAATCCCAGACAGGTTTTGGGATGTTTATGCATGATCAGAAGTATAGCTTGATTCCTGAAGCAGCATGAGGACAGGACTCAAGTCTGGTTATACCTTTTGGACACCGGTCATCTACTGCAACAAACAAGAAAAATGCTTGAATTAACCCCAGCCACTAGTTACTGCTCAGGCTGCATTCCAATCTATCATTTTTCACCCACCATGACCCTACAAATGGTCCCAGCCATGTGCAAATCAGTTTTCATCTTGCTCCACTAGGAATACTCTAACTTAAACTGCCAGGCCAGGTATTCTCCCTCGCTATAACTGCAGCATGGTCCAGACACTGTAATATTGACCTTTTTTGTCAAAGCACAGTGATTTACCACCACGAAGCATAATAAATGTTTGCTAGTCCACAATATTTTGCAAACTAGCAAGTCGAAAGTGGTGCCCATTCATGTATGCTCTTTGAAAGCAAGTTGAATTTACAGACAAGACTTATTTTATTGAGACGCTTACTTGGCAGCAATGGTCAGAAGTTCAGATTTCTCCTCTGAAGTTAAACCAATAGTAACACCTACACTGCCCACTATATGGTTTATGCAATAAAAACTTTGAATACATTCTAGAATCACATACTAAGTCAAGATGGCCATCAATACTAGTTGCCCTATAACCATCTTTATATGAGCTCTTACACCATGTCATCTTAGTACAATGGCTCCAGCACTTTTGGGTATGCGAGGCCTATGATGCACAGGTACAGTCCTTGAAACATCTTCCAGCCCACTTGGAATGGCAACAGAGGATTTATTAATGTCAAGGGATGTGACCTCTTTGGTGGGCATAATTAGCAAGCAAGTTGACAAGGGCATTAATCCTTTGTCCTTGTACTTTTCAAAGCCAATTGTCAGTGACTTAATAATGACCTCTTCAATTTGTGTTTTTTATCTAAAAAGGAATTAAATCCCTCCATGGATCGAAGCATGGAAAAGTAATGCTCAAATGTACCTAGTCCAGTTAAACTGGTGTCAGACGTGGGCAAATTGCAACAGAAGCTTTGTAAGTGGGTTTCTACTCAGGAATAGGTACTGTTTGACATATTCAAAAATCAGGTTACTGGAAAGCCCTGAAAATCACATTTCAAAATGGTAGCATGTAAATATATAAGGCATATAAGGATGTTTTAGCTAGTGTTAGTGACACAAATGTGACTTTTTAAATATACTGGTATACTTAAATAGCCGCTATACCTTTGATTATTAACTTATTTTTCATTTCCTCATAGAATGTGGCTACCCTTGGAGAGCAGTATCCTATTTGTAAAGAGAGATTGGATGATGGACAGAAAATTGCAATTTTGGCTGAAAAAGGAGCTGAGTGCATCAACACTGCCAGTCAAAACCGTGGAAGTGATGTCATCGTAACTTCTAGAACCGGAGTTTATGTTTCATGTCGGAAGAGGTTTACTGATAAGAAAGATATTGAAGTTAAGAATCGAGAGGCAAGTACAGCATCTATTGCAAAGAGAAGTGCTCAAATAGCTGCTGGGGCATTCTGCAGTGCGACTGACTGTTTTTCGGAACTCACATGAACTTGTTGTGCAAGCACAAACCAAGAACGGAACATGTGTTTGTACGGACATTACAATTCTCTGAAACTATAAAAAGGTGCTGATGAATGGTCGTTTGTAGATAGAGGCCGTATTGAATATTTTATTTCGGATTTCATGCCGCAGATTGTGCTTACCACCAATCTTGCAGTGTAAACTTTTGAAGCTGAAGAAACATTCCCAAAGAGTATTCAACTGTTGAACAGCAATCGAAGAAGTTGTAAGATTGACATTCAAGTAATGAAGAACAACATGAAGCTTTTCTGAAGACTTGTAGTTACCTAGACTCGAATGATGAAGAACAAATGTGCATTGCAGACCTAATATCCAAAATGGAAGAATATCTACAAGGAAGTGACATCCAAGCATACGCTCATAGGAACATGAAAAGGAAGCTTGTAAAATATTATGGAGATGGTATTATTATATCAGGGGAAAGTGAAAAAACTGATGTGGTAAATCTTCGGAAACAGCGAATAACATTCTTCGAATTTATCATTCCAAAGCAAAGGACTGTGACATTGAACTGCAGAAGATCTATATAATAGAAGCTGCGGCAAAACTAGTCAAAAGTGATGTCAAGTCATCTCACTCTGAAAGAAAAGGACGTACATCCAGCTACTAGTGACCTCCATGCTGAAAGTGCTTTGGATTACCTTCCCAGTAGTTTGAGATTGCTGTGTTCCAAGTTATTTGTAGGAAAAGATGCCTCAACTAAAGAGGGTGAAATAGGGCAGAGCAGTATGCAAGCTATCTGCCAAGAGCCGTAATATGTTCGCTCCAGATCGGTCTTGGTGTTCAACTGCACCATAGCTTCAGATCAAGGTAGCTTATTGACGTTTTTCATAACCTGAGATTCTGTTCTTCATACAGTGAAGTTGCAACATTCGAACGAAATGCTGCACTATGCTGCACTTGCCAGTGGTTCCTGTCCCTTACTGGATATGGATGAGAGTTTTACAATTGTGTTAGCAGCCGATAAAGTTGACCACAACATTCTCACCCTAGATGGTAAGAATAGTTTCCATGGTATGGGAATGATCGCAGCTGTAACACCAGCAATCAAAATCGAACCCGCAACTCCAAGGCACGATGTTGCAGACAGTGACAAAGAATCTTGCAAAAGTTCCTATTCTGAGTACAGATCCGCAAGACACCTTCTAAAGGGCATCACTTTCCACAACTACCAGAACCAAGTTGTAGCCTCAACAAACTCGATGTTATGTGGCAGCTATCTTGGTCATTTTCTGGATATCATGGACTAAATTGGTCAGGAATGATGCACACAATTTACATTGGTTCAAGTCTTCAGCATCCAGGAAAGGCATTGTTTAGGTTCCTGGCCATAATTGATATGGCACCAAGTGATAGGACTTGTATATTATCAACAATTAAGTATCTGAGCAAGATTGCACATGATCAGAATGTTCAATGCATTGTTACATTTGCTCAGCCTCTGTTCTGGAAAGCAGCTCAAATAATCAAGGAATATGATCGCCTGTGAGATACAATTCTAATGCTGGGATCATTTCATACCCTCCTGAATCCTTTGGGTGCAATTGGGACTCTGAGGAATGGTTCAGGCCTAAATGAGCTTTTGCAAGAAGTTTATGGAGCAAATTTAGTGCTTCATATGATGAGTGTCAAAGCAGTTTCTAGAGCTGTTTGTGGCCACTTAATTGTTGATACAGCCCTAAGTGCCTTATTGACCGAAGATGTTTTTCCTCGGAATGAAGATGGTAGCAACCAGAATCTAATTCAAGAATCATCAAACCTGTTTGGCGCGGTTATGTCACACAGAACATCATTGGAGGAATTGGAAACTGCGAATACTCTGTCTCAAGAACTTAACGCTATGGAGAAGAGATCTGAGCTACAGTCATCTCAAACAGGTCAACTGGGGTTAAAGTATCAGCGAATGATTACCACTATGCTTAAGTTGATTGCTGCAGACATGACTGGTTCAATGGATCTGCATTTGCAAGCAATGCAGGAATGCCTCCCCATTATTGCAGCGGCTGGCCACCACAATTATCTAAAATCATTATACATGTACCTGCAGAATATGCTCACATTGGATGCTACAAACTCTTCAGTTTACGAAATGTTTAAGAAAGGGTTGTACGTTGTTAGAAGAAGTAACAGATTCTGGGCAGGACTGGGTGCCGACCTTGTTATTGAACAAGTCTTGATGCGTACCATTAAAAAGAGAGGAGGGCCGACACGTGGAAGTGGACTTGCAGAGATTCAAAGGGCAATATGGCTGCTTCCTTATGCCAGTGTGCTCTGCTGACAACCTATCAATGCAAGAGTTTGCTGGTGTTTCGTTTGAAACTAGTGAATAACATAAGGGCATTGGCAAAACAAGACGAATCAGAGACAATACAGACATCCAGAACATTTATGATCGGCTGAAACCCATTTCGCCATTCCATCCAAACACATTTCTCAGTAACATAATTACTGGAGTTGTTCCTGCACGACACACTGTGCAACCATGAGATGTGCTTTCAAAAAGAATGTGATGCCCTGTGCTGCTGCTTGTGGAGAGTGCCAAGTCAGTGGCTGCGATAATTGTGTTACTAACGAACTGAAGACAGCAGCAGTAATGCAGACAATTGATTTTTGTTTTGGGTAAACATGTTCTAGCATTTTGGCTTATGTTTTTGGGTTATCTGATTTAATTGGTTCTTCATATGTCATTGTTTAGGTTTTCTTAAAGAACTAATTACATGTATTATAGCTATTCTGAAATATATTGCATATAAAAGTAATTTTTTTCCGATTGAAACGTCCATTTTCCTAGACAAAACAAAAAACAATCCAATATGGCATGGCCGCCATTTCGAAATATGATTTTCAGGGCTTTCCCGCACCCTGATTTTGTATATGTCAAACAGTACCTATTCCCGAGTAGAAAACCACTTAAAACACTTCTGTTGCAATTTTGCCCAGGTTTGATGGTTATTTTTTGTAGTTTGACTGGACTAACCTAACCATATGTGCAACATTTTAGTAATCCTTTATGCTTACTTAAGCAGCACTTTTCTGACTTGCGTTGCTAATAACAATTTTTTTATTTTATTGCATGCAGGACTGCATCTCCATAACCTGCTTCTGAAAGGCTGGGGAGCAATCAGTCACATATGCAGGACCGCCATTTAATTCCTAAACTCGACGCCAGTGTTAGTTTATTAGCAAACAGAACTTTACAAGCAGTGATGTGGGAGACCACACTTACGTAGAAAAAAAGCAACATTACAGTCCCTGAAGACAGTGTGCTACTGGCTAAAAAGCCCAGACGGACTGGCTGAAGGTGTGTCACATGACATGGGAACATCTTCACCTTGGCAGTCACCTATCAGAATCTTTGCTGAAAAGCGAGCAGTCTATCATATGTTAACATTATCATGAGCACAGAGGAATAATCAGTCACTTGCCAGGGTCTTACGTGAAATGCCAGTCGAGATGGGTTAACATCAGTCCCGTGACAGGTTTGTTCTGAAAGGCTAATAAAGTGTGTCCATTCAGTGAGGAGTCACTATCACTAAAAGATTAGCAGGGCTGAGCACAATCAGTCAAAGGTCAGGATCACCTCTGAAATGCCAGCTGAGCTGGGACAGAATGGGTCAGTTAAATTCAATGCATTGATGTACCCAATGTATTACCGCTTTATATGATGAAAATTAAGAACACAACCACAAAACAGGCATAGCTGCACAGTGCAGATTAATCCGAAGGGATTTCTTGGCGCTACTGACAGAACAAAAGTTTATTGTTACACAACTCAATGGTACTCTTTATAACACCCTCAGATGGATGAAAGGCTGAGTGGACTCGCTGGTATTTGAATCTGTGACATGTTCAAACAAATCTTTGTAGTCAAGGATAACTCCAAAATATATTTTTTCCTTCTATTTAAAAAAGACATCGTCGAAGGGAGACCATATGGGGCTAGTACCTTTATTAAGTTACTCAGCATGTAGGTCTAGTGGTAATTTGTATATTTCTCAGGCCGTTGGGCAAAACATGCATAGTAATGCTACATAGAAATACAAAATAAAATTAAACAAGCCGATACAATTTCATATAACTATTTACTTTGGGCGCTACACTTTGGAACCTTTGCTAGCAAATGCATATTAGTCTACAGTGGGAACAACTTTCCCAACGGCTTAGAAATCAATGGGTAAGCAAATATGCAACACCACATTTAAAGCAATCAATGTGGTCTTAGCATGCATGTCCTGACTCTTTTAGGCATATACTGGAGGGTCGGATATAATTAAACACAAGCATTTGCAATGCATAGGTCTAGCATTTACGAGAGTTTGAGCTATTGGCATTGTAAATGTCAACAGCTTAAACTCTGGCAAATGCAAGACCTATTGGATTGCAAAAAAGTGTTTTTGTTGTCAAAGCCCCCATGCCGCACTTGCACGTGCATGAAGGCCACGCCCCTTTCTTTTAAAAACCTGTCTAATTAAAGGTGCGCGGCCGCTATTAAAGTGAAACCGCGGCATGGGTGCTTTCCAAAAAAAAAAAGCATCCATTTGTCAAACAAATGCTTTTTTTTGTAAAAGCCCCCATGCCGCGGTTTCACTTTAATAGCGGCCGTGCACCTTTCCTTAGACACAGCTCTTCTAAAGAAAGGGGCGCAGCCTTCATGCACGTGAAAGTGCGGCATGGGGGCTTTGACGACAAACAAAAAAATTTGCAATGCAATAGGTCTCGCATTTGCGAGAGTTTAAGCTATTGGCATTTACAATGCCAATGGCTCAAACTCTCCTAAATGGCATTGCAAAGAAGCGGCCACCATAGTCCCGGCTGCTTGGAATGTGAAAGCGGGCATGGCACGCTGAATGTAAGGAAAGCCCGTCGTGCCTGCACTAGGGCAAACATTGAAGAAAATAGTGCTTACAGACGAAATAAAACATACTGTGCAGCAACAGAAGTAAAAGGGCCAGTCCTCATGGGAGGTTTCAAATGAAGACATGGCAGTACTAACAAGGCGATTAAGGAATCAGAAGCCAGCATTTACAAAGGACAACGACACAAGCCAATAAAAAATATGGGCGGAGAGTGGGAGGGGCTTCAATTCCCTAATTCAATACAGCATGCCTTGCAGAGCAGCGAATGCGCTGCCCAGGTTCGACCTAAAAACACAGACACTGGCGTGATGGTAAATGTGAAGTTAATTGAAAGATTGTTTGGGGCCCACCGAGTATGCTGGTTAAGTGAGGTCCTACTCCTTTCTTTCATTTTTTAGGTCTCGCCTACGCAGCGCGCATGCGCTGCATAGGAGGACCTTTAGCCGTCGATCTGCTCTTTTTGGAAGCACACACTCGTGCTTGTGGCGGCATCCACCTTGCGGGAGCGAGCAGGGGCGCGCCACAAGCACGAGTGTGTGCTTCCAAAAAGAGCAGACTGCGCGCGCACGCACCACTCCCGGGTTTGTTCCTTCCATGCAGACCAGCAACACGAGCACGCGCACCACTCCCTGCCGGGCTTGTCATGTTTCATGAAGTGCAGAGGCCATGAAGCGGGTGCCGTGTTGCTAAAAGAAAGCACGTGGCAGCTTCCTCTGACTTTAAAACAGGGCTTTAATTCTTGTTTTTTATTACTTTAGTTTACTTCACTCGCAGGAAATGTTCTAATTTGGTGTTATGTAAAGGCGGGTAACGGGTCTGTCAGCACCGGGCTCTCTACCAGCCGAGTTCTTTGATGTGCGTTAAACATACGGACATTAATGCGCGGATTACTTCCGGGTTTACACAACCGCCGGAATCGAGTCTCCGTCTCCTCCCACTGCATTTCTCCCACCCCCCTTCCCGTATGTCCTCTAGCCATGCTCTCCTCCCTTTCCTGCTCGCTCTCCCTCTTGTATGTCCTTTAGTCCTTCTCTCCTCCCTTTCCTGCTGTTTCTCCTCCCCCGGTGTCCTACTGTCTACGCTTTCACGCTCTCCTGTGTAGTGTCTTCTGTACAGTTTCCTGTCGATTGCCTCGTCCCTTCTAGTCCCTATTCTTTTACCCTTCCCCTATGATCTGTCACCCCTTTTGTTCGTCGCTTGCTACTCTGTTCCTCTCCCATCACTCCTTTCTCTTTCAGTTGCAGCAACCCTCTTGTGCCCGAAGTTATATATTACATAGCATAGCCTAATCCTTGCACGTGGCACTTTTGCACAGCGTTCTGATCCCGTTCCCTCAACGCCGAACGCCTCCCTGTTCCTCTCAAATCTCATTCTCTGAAAACTGCATCTTATTTCCTCCGTTTTCTCTCAGGACTCGTTCTCATTCACGCATCTCGCCCTCCTCCTCTCTACCCCCTCCTTGCCCCCTCCTCCCTCCCAGTGGTCTCCTCAGTCTCCAGGTTCCTCATCTATTCACCCAATGTCTTTTCCTGTCTCTTATTTTCTTCGTCAGCTTCGTCATTTGATTTTTTTTTCATGTATTTGGTCAACCCCAGTCTCCTCCACTGATTCCATTTCACTTGTCACTCTGCATCTCCCCTGCGGTCCCTAGAACTGTTTTCACTATTCTCCCCATTTCTGGTTCTTCTAGTGACCATGGACACCTTGTTGCCTTCTCTGTCTCCTTCCATCGGCCCCTATGCTCTTCCCATCCTCTCGTGCCCTTCTCTCCTCTGTTGTATGCGCCCTTTCGATCTCTTTTCAACTCCCTCTCCTTTCTGTCTCTTCTCCTGACCCTAGGGATCTTCTCACCCCGCCTCTCTTCTACCCCCTCCACCAGCCCTGTCTGTAACGCGTGCTCCTCTGTCGGTCCCATCGGCTGTGCATGTCTGCATTCACCTTTAAGGGCAATTTCATTTCTTCTCCCTCCCCCTTGTCTGCTGTCAGACCACGTCTGTGGTCACCACTCTGCTGTCTTCAGGTCTCCTCTCCCCCAGCCTGGCACCTCTTCTTTCCATTATGCTGTTCTGATGTCTCTTTTAATCCTCTGCCTCCGCTACTTTCTCAGGTCTGATTTCACCCAGTATCTCTTCAGCTGCCCCCTTCTTCTGCGGTCTCTAGATATTTCATAATCTTCTTTGTCATCAGTCCGTTTCTCTCTTCTCACCAACTGCATCTCCTTTACTGTTTCGTAAACTATTGCCACTCACTCGTGTGCCTTCTACTGTCCTCACGCCCCACTCTTTTCTCGCCCTTTCTCCCCCCTTTCCTCTGTTGTCTCTGTCTTTTGCCACCCTCGGTGTCTATCTTTGTCTCTTGTAATCTACTTTCTCTCCCCTACTGTTACTGGCAGTACTGTCGCCCTCTCTCACACCTTCTCTGCCCCCTGGTCTTCAGCCCTTCTTCTCGTCATATATCTAGTTTTTTTTATTCTCTCCACTACTCCTATCCATCACCATAGTCCGATTTCAGTATTTCCCCCTCCAGCTTTATATTCTCTTTCCCCTGGAGCTCTTTGCAACTACTGTCTGTCCGCCCAAACTATTTTTCTCCTATCCTTATTCTCCCTCATTGTCCCTCTCCCATGGCCAGGTCCCTTCTTTTGCTCTTCATTTGTCTCCCCTCTACCCTAGTACGCGCGCGCACCACTCCCTGCCGGGCTTGTCCTTTTTTATGGCTGTCTTCTACTTTCTCTTTCCCTCTGTATCTCCCCATCTCTCTTTCCATATATTTCTTTCCTCCAAGTGTGGGTCTGGTTGAAATATCTTCACTCCTTTCATGCATAATATTTTTGGTCTAGGCAATGGCTGTATACATTGTATAAAAACCTGTCTGAAGCTCTGATGCCTTTAACATCTATGTAATGCATGTCTTCCAGACATGCGCTATAAACATCTTACTAAAGATCCTTCCAAAAACATCAGTTAGCACAAAACAGTTATTGTTTGGGCGAAACGGAGGATTGTTTTCAATCAGAATGTAGTTGCTGCTTTCCAGATCTAAAGTGAGATGGTCTTCTATTCAGTGTATGTCACACACACGGCTTAAATGCCTACCACTGCTACTGGTCTGTTCTTCATGTAGGGAAGCAACAAAGTCCTTACTCTTTCCACGATAGTACTGCTTTCATTGACGTAAACACATGTCAAACCACCACCTGCTTTGAAGTTCTAAAGTCTCCATTTCCATTTTTCAAAGCAATGTGGAATGAAGAGAATGAAAACAGTATTTAACCGTTGTCAATGTACTCTTGTCACATTATTGTCTTTAAAAAATGTAGCAAACCTCCAGGTCTCTCTCTCTAAATCTCCCTCTCTCTCTAAATCTCGCTCTCTCTAAATCTCGTTCTCTCTAAATCTCGCTCTCTCTAAATCTCGCTCTCTCTAAATCTCGCTCTCTCTAAATCTCGCTCTCTCTAAATCTCGCTCTCTCACTCTGGTCGGTTGACATGCTAGCTGTCTATTTGGGAGTAGGACGTAGCTGATACTCAACAGTTACTATGTAAACAAGCATTGGCATAGCCAATAGGTCTCGCTTTTGGGACCTTATAAGTATTTAGTTATGCAGCACAATATCCTTGGTGCAACAACATCAACCGTTGCATGGCTAAACACTTATAAGGTCCCCAAGGAGAGACCTATTGCCTATGCCAATGCTTGTCTCACATGTTGTTGATTTTAGTAAACTCAAGCTTTATGGTGCAGGGTATTGTATGTGCTATTAAAGCAAATTATAAATATGCTTTAGTTTGGCTTTATTCAGGCTGATTATCAAAAGACTTCAGGGGCGGCTCCTCCGCTAAGTGCAAGGCGGAGGAGAGCTACCCCACTGCTCTCAGAGCAGGAAAAATAAAATGATAATAACGTTATTATCTTTTTATTTTTCGTAGGTTCAGGGCTGGCTTTTGGCAGGGCGGCACTGGTGGCACAGGGGGAGGAGTGGTTTGCACACTCCAAGTACGCATGACAGTTTGGCCGGCCGTCTTGGGCTGGCCAAACAGTCATGTACACTTTGCATGTTCCTCACCTAATACACAGCCTAGTGAGGAACATGCACTGGTTCCCATTCCCCATCTGGCGGTGCTCAGACCAATCACAATGCTGCATTGCAGTGGTGGTTGGTTATGGGGAGCCTGGGTGCTTCCTGCTTCCGGGACATGCCAGAGAAGGAGACACGACGGTGGAGAGAGGAAAGTGTATTTTTGGGGTATTTTGTCCCCCCCCTGCCAACTCTCTGCCCCTCCACCCCCGTTCCCTGCCAGCCGCTACTGAAAGACATTTTTAAAATAATTGTGTACAGATGCGTACGCTGGCTACAGAGATCTTGATTTTGTAAGATTATGTTTGATATTCCCCCTGGCTGATGGGGAAAGTTTAGCACAGTAAGTATGAATGAGGAATAATGAAGAAACATGTTGACCCCACATTGCAAGAGTGTGCATGAAACAAACACCTTTTTACATTTCTGTGGAGGAAAAAGCAATTAGTTAAAATAAAATATAATACAATACATGACTCCTTCCAACACAATGTTAATGTTAGTGAGATCTCAACTGTAAGCTTTCCCTGGGGTACTGATTACCTATTGAGAGATACAAAAAACGAGTAACCCACGGTCTAGGAATACAGGAGCAAGGGCGTTTGACCATTAGGAGCCTACACACCACTTCTCACACTAGGAGCAGTGGTTCCAGAAGTCCACTAAAGACAAAAAGAATACGTATCAGAGTCAAACTCGATCTCCTAAAGTTGGACATGGAGCAGGGCGGCCTAGGGCTCCCGGGTTTACGCCTTTATTACATCGCTGGTCTTCTCCAGTATGCAGCGCAATGGTGCGCGGATGGTTCAAACACAGAAAAACGGCTACTCGCTGGCTGGTGCCCTGAAACTGACCTCCCTAAGTACCTGATGATGGGTGCGAGAACCCCTCCGGACTACCCATTCGTGATCAAACAGGTTGCCTGGGCCTGGGAGCGAGCGGTCGCCCTCGTGCTACGCAGGGCCCCTTATGCCCGCGCTCTCCCCCTGAAGTGGCTCCCTGGTTTCCGCCATATACAATCGGTCATGGATGTGGCCCGTTGGTGTGAGGACGGCTGCACTTCGGCGGGGGACCTATACCTTAACGATTCCTTCCTGTTCTTTGAGGCTGCAAAAGAACACTACGGGGTCCCGGAAGGCCACTTCCTCCAGTATGCGAAGATAACCCCCACGATCCATGAAATCTGGGCTACGTTTCCGAACGAGCCAGAGGAATTGAGCGCTCTGTGCACAATCCTAGACCCAGGCTCCTTCCGAGGATTAATATCCCGGCTATACAAGGCCCTGAAAACAGATCATAGAATTGACTTAACTGAGACTCGGGACAGGTGGGAGGAGAATCTACCTGTGTCATTAACAGAAGGGGAATGGAAACGCGCATTCGCGCAGGTCCAAGACATCTCGAGCAATGCCCGATGTAAGCTTACACAGTTCAACTACCTCCACTGCACCTACCTGACTCCCCTGCGCTTATCCAAGTTTGACCCATCACACTCACCTAAGTGCCTGAGATGCGGTGCCACCCGTGCTCACTTCGTACGTGTGACCTGGGATTGTCCCATGATCCGCTCCTACTGGAGCACAGTGCTGGACACTTTGCGGAGGGCAACGAAGCTCCCAATTGAGCCATCAGTCAAACACTGTCTGCTGGGGGTGCAGCCAAATCCTAGGGCCACAACCCGCATGCAGTATAAATTCACCGTACTTGGGCTGGTTTTGGCGAAACGCCATATAGCTATCCTCGGGAGCTAGCCACAGCCCCCCTCCCGGAGAAATGGAGGACGGACCTCTGCGAAGGGGGGGGGATAGCGGAAGAACGCAGTTTATGCGCGATCCGCACGGACAGGAACGCGGACCAAGATTTAGAGACCTTGGGAATTATGTTGGAGAGTACGCAGGGGATAGATCACATTAGAGGGAGCAACACTAATCGCACTCGGAACAGGACCCTGACATCCACACGGAGTAACTCCCCGGCGGGCTCTCCCCCCCTCGCCCATAGTTTCACAATGACTACAACTCCAGCCTCCCCCCCTCATTGAGGCAACATTTCCTGGCCCACAGCATGCACCTCCGTATCGACCGCCAGCTGGCTTACATTTCAATGCCTCGGAGACCCTGTAGATTAACTATGCCTTCTTCACTAGTTCACCCCCCACTTATGCCCCATTTGAATCACTCTTAACCCACGCAGACGCACCCCGGATGGGGACAGGGAGTGAGGGACGCTGCACCACGTGAAAATCTCTCTCGAACCTCAAACATAGACACACAAGTACAATGAGTGGGAGGATGCCTTTACCGCCAGATGCTGTAAATAGCAACAATAAGTTTAAACGTTTTGTTTGTTAAAAAACAAGAAAAAATAAAAAGTAGTAATATGACGGGAAGATAGCAACTACAGACAGATCACCCCTGGGGTAGCACAGAAGTGGCTACAGGTCGGGCAGTATGAGGTGAAGCCCGCCATGCTGGGTAAGTCTGAAATGTTGCACTTGAAATGAGAGCTGGGTTAATACTGGAGATCTGCTGGTGTAAGATGCCTGTAATTTGCCGCTCTATGTTATAAGAACTGTACCAAAGGGTCCCTTGGCAGGGAGATCACATAATTATTGTTGTTTCTGAAACAATGTATGTACATTGATCCTGGTCTGCTTACTACCAATAAAAAAAAATGTAACTAAAAAAAGACATAAAAAGAATAACTACTGAAATGTTTTGAGAAAGCAAACTGTTAATAGAATGAATGACATTTGAGGGCAATCAACCAATAATATAGATCGTCATCTTCTTTATAGACATTATAATTTTTCTTATAAATTACTATGAGGTAGATTAACTCTGATGATGGGTGAAGGCTAGAGTTCCATTCAATGAAATAATTAAAACAATATCCATTATAGCTGAGACACCACACATTTTGGAGAACAGCACCAATCAAACACTGCAAGTTTAAGAATAGTCTGCTCTAAGCCATTTAGTTTCTGTGTATACACTTGGCAGATTGCAGCCTTTGGAATAGGGCTTAATGTGCACAATATTACAATGAGAGTATATCTCATTGCAATACATTAACTGTCCACAACTCAGCTTCCTCTCCTAATACTCGTTGACTTAAAGCTTGCCTTTGACCATGTACAGCGCTAAGCTGCCTTTTGGCTAGGTTTGTGCTACAGAAATACCCTTAAGAGCGTATCTTGGATCTGTCGGAGGACTTGAGTTTTACTAGACACCATACTTCTAATCACAAGGGCAAACACTGCCTGACAATGTGCGGCTATTAACAGCCACTGTTGTAATGACAATACACTTTATGCCTAACAATACTGTAGAATCTGGTATACAGTATTGTCACCCATCTCAATTTGGTTTCTTGATTTTCTTAGCGATTTTTTAACTTGCTTTTGTTTCTCTAGCATTTTCTCCTTCACTAGAGCATTCACTTGCTCCGTTGGGTTTGTTTTCCTTGCGCTCGGTTTTCTTCCCTCTCTCACTTTTTGCTCACAATGCATACTCACTCCATAGCTTTATTTGAATACACACACACACACACACACACACACGCGTTCTTTTCCCTTTACAAATGTCTCTTCTAATCCTCTGCCACGTATGAGGTTCATTACCATAGAGCTTGTAGGGACAATACTGACAGCAGCTCCATTAAGTGTACCTATCTCCTGCTGCCACTGCATTTTCCCCACACTGCTCTCTTTCTTTTGTAATTCTTGAAAACTCCTGCAATTAATGAACGGGTTCTGTCAAACCTATCTCCTGCTGCCACTGCATTTTCCCCACACTGCTCTCTTTCTTTTGTAATTCTTGAAAACTCCTTCAATTAATGAACGGGTTCTGTCAAGTGACTGGAGGTCTCGGCTTCACTGAAAAACGTTTCAACTGTAAGCACGGAATATCGCGGATACTATTGTACTGAGCCCCTCGATTACAATGGGAAGTAACAAAAACAAAGTGAATTGTTCCGGAATGCCCTACACCTAAATAAGCAAAGAAATGGTGGAACAGAACACTAACACAATGCACGAAATCGTCTGTGGTACTGGTACTTGACAATCCTTACTTCCAAATCGGGTTAGCAGGAAAAACTACACGCTCTTTACTTTTGCCTTTTTGTATAGGCAAAAGGAGCTGACATCACTACAAAGTCATCTCGGGTCAGACCTTTTGTAGGTGTTTATTGCTCTTGGATTTTTGCAGTGATCCCTTAACGTCTAGTTGCCCACAGATACCGGTCAGGAGCAGCAAACTAGAAGATACAGTATTTTCCCCTCTCAATATCCACCCCAAACAGCTCCCCCAGTCTGCTTTCCTCTCTCTGTGGGTATCTCACCACTTCTTCAAAACGTAGCATTGCCACTTTGCCTCCCTCTTCAGGCCTCTCTCGAACCCAGTTCAGATGAGCGGTGGAGGCCTTGCGCAGAATGTAGTGAAGAATATATATTGCTACAGTGAAGGTCTGCAGTATTAAGCATCTGTAATAAGTTGTATGGGGTGAGAATGACTGTAATTCAGGTTCCTCAAGTCAATCATCAGTGCAAGGTTCAGGACTCCTTAATGTTTATGCACACTTCTAGAGATGCTGGTTCACGATCGCAGCAAATATATCTCAGCTTCCAACACCACCAGCTCCACATGTTTTCCTGCGTTTACCCCAGAATTTGAAATCAAAATACTTGATGCATCAAAATTAACTGTGGAAAACAGTACAGAAGTTGGTAATAGTCTTGTAGGAGTAGTCCAATGGCAACAGCGGGTTAATTGTTTATAAGTAACAAAAGGTAGGGTAATAATTCACAGGCAAATAAGATTACTAATTAGTATTAACTGAGCAAAACAGGTATAACAAGTACGATAGCAGTCAAAATAGAAGACGATATCATAAACTGCCCAAAGATAAGCAGACTGAACTGGTGAGTCCAGTGATTAGGTGGAGAATAGTTTAATCCGAATATATAATGGACAAAGGGGTGACAATGTACTCCACAATTGTTAGTTGGGTTTCTGACCTAAAGGCACATTACTCCGGTTCACCGCACAACTTTTAGCCAACATAGATTCAAACTCTAAATGCCGAGCCGTCCATGACTGTCAATATAGCGTAAAATGTTACACAGTCTTGCCTAGTAAGAACAAATATACATCTCAAAACTTCAAATCAGGGTGTCAGTGGTTCCAAAATCTAGGGGGGGTGGGGGGGAGGAGGGAAGCATGATTTTATCATTAGCCATGCAAAAATAAGTTTAAATATTTATCTTGGGGAAATTAATAGGGGTCACTGGTTTATAATATGTTCACTTATGATGAATAAACCTAGAAATATTTCATTATTGTTTTGATTCACCTGGCGGCAAACTGGCACAACCCCCGTCGCTCTCCCTTGGTAAAGTAAGAAGCGCCCGACCCTGAGCGCGCGCTGGTTGGTTTGCTAACACCAGGAGCCTCAGTAATAGCAGTTGTACCCAATCAGACCGTTCCCACGCTGCTGTCGGGAATTCCAGTCACTCACAGCAGCCCCAGGTCACGTTCCTCAAAGCAGAGGCTGCCCTGGCAGAAGGCACGCGCATCCAGAGGGAGGGAACGCGCTCGGTTGTACACGAGTTATAAATGAGGACATGAGATGTGTGCAAGGGCTCACTGATGCAAATCAGGTAGTATTTATGCAAATTGTCACAGCAAGAAGGACAATAATTCAGAGTCAATTTAAGAACGGGAACAGGATGGGCAAAGCTCCTGTCAAATGCCCCCCTGGCCCCAGATGCTCAATCCCAGAGGAAATAGTTTGGAAAATCAACTGTTCTCCGTTTTTGGACTTGATCTGGGGTAAGGATTTCTAAGGTTACTTTATTTGAAATTTGCAGATCTAGAACGGCAGCTATCACACATACACGATTAGTTTAGAACTGTCACTACTGGAAATTCAGTTCACAAGCAGTCACTTCGACTTAGGTAGTTATTAACTCAAATTTGTATCGCGAGTCTCCAGGAACGTTCTAACTTAACAGACATTGATGTTAACCCGGCAGCACAGTTCAGGAAAATCTATATGCAACTTTGAGTCCAGCAGGTTGACTCAGTCTTTCCAGCTTTCAGAAGCCAAGAAATGTAAGTGTTGTTGATGAGGTGCAAAAAAGCGCCTACAGACAGCTCTGTTTGCGGTGTGCACTACATAAAAAGTCAAAATACTACCTTTCCTATGCAAGTATGTGGTAAACTCGGAGGTTGTTTTAGACGCCTGCTAGGATGTCTGGTCACATCCAAGGCCTATAAATAAGATTTCAGATGCATCACCATGTTTCTATATTTCTTTTAAAACAAGCCATACTGGTTTCACACGTGCTAGGCTTCGCCTGAATACACCTTTCCAAGAACCATACCTGGATGCTGTGCAGAGGAGTTCCAGCCCTCCTGAACAGGCTCTCACTTGTTCCCTTCTTTAATGTACTTCTTCCTGGAGGACTGCAGGGCGAAACTTGAAAGGAGAAAGCTATAGCTGATGTAAGGAAACATGGCTTTGTCCATTTTAAGGAGGTCAGCAGAAGACGCAAAGATGAGAAAGGAAAATACTTTTTGCATTGTAGAATACAAAATATATATTTTTTTAAAAGCAGACATCTCTCACATATGCCTATCTAACACTGGTCAATTCATAAGCACCGAGTACTGCAACAAGGACAAATACATCACATTCTGAACATCTAGCTACGTTAAGGTGTGGACTCTGAAAGACCTTTTGAAATATCTGTGTAATCATGTGTAAAAGCACACATTTACAGCAAACCAAAGAAGAGTGGTTTCGCTGCACAGGCAAAATGCTCTAGCATCTTGCTGCAGCAACAGAGAAAAAAGCCCCATCACCAAAAGTTACAGGGCGCATTTTAGAAACAGACAAGAGAAATACTGGCAAAGCCAATAGGTTTGGGCTTCATATGCGTGAAAAGAGAGGCATGCACAAGTGTGCATTTGTGCACGTTAGCAATGCAGAGATAACAGAGAGAGAGAGCCAGGGAGGTGTTAAATAGGCCCTCATGTATCAAAATGCATGAGCTACTTTGGAGGGCAAGGTTACACCCAAACAGGCAATAGCCCTAGGTGAGAGAAAACTACTCATATGGGCAAAAATAATAGGTGATAGCCAAATGCTCAAGCTAATGGCTGTTAGACCTGGCATCTTTTGCCAAATTCTCAAGCTAATGGCTGTTAGACCTGACATCTTTTGGTGTGGTTTCCCCGGTCTTTGACTGTGGGCTGAACTTCGTTTTTGCTGGCTTTAGGACTTTGGGCA
Source organism: Calotriton arnoldi (assembly GCA_963921515.1). Classification (NCBI taxonomy): domain Eukaryota; kingdom Metazoa; phylum Chordata; class Amphibia; order Caudata; family Salamandridae; genus Calotriton; species Calotriton arnoldi. The sequence goes on from CAWUFW010003599.1 coordinate 1,735,531, forward strand.
CATTACTACTGCTGACTAGTGCTAAAGTGCACATGCTCGGTGTCTAAAATGTAATGGCATTTGGTTTCTCCATGATTGGCATATTTGATTTACTGATAAGTACCTAGTACAGTGCACTACATGTGCCAGGGCCTGTAAATCAAATGGTACTAGTGGGCCTGCAGCACTGCTTGTGCCACCCAAATGAGTACCCCTTCAAACCTCTCAAGCCTGTCGCGGCAGAGTCTGTGTGTGCAGTTTTAAACTGCCATGCCGACCCGGCATGTTCACCTACTTGCCAGGCCCAAACCTTCAATTTTATTATATGTACGGCACCCCTAAGGTACGCCCATGCAGGGCTCGAAAAATACAAAAAAATGGTACTAGTCCTGCAGGTCTAGTACCTTGAAAAATCTCCTCGACCTAACTGCAACCTACTTGACCTCTGTTTCTGAAAGCGGAGCAAATGTGACAAGATAAGATTTAAAGGCATCTTTATGCTCATTCGCTTTGTGAGCAATAAAAATGCCTTTAAATCTTGTTATCTTGTCACATTTTCTCCGTTTTCAAAGACAGAGGACAAAAGTTAGTTTGTCTTCCTACTCACCAGAAAGGGCGAGTAGGACCTAAAAATAGCTCGTCCTCGTTAAATCTAGCTCGCAAATGCGAGCGGTCGAGTGGATTTTTCGAGCCCTGCCATGGTAGCACCATGGGCAGGGTGCAGTGTATTTAAAAAGGTAGAACATGTCCTTTTAAGTTTTACATGTCCTGGTAGTGAAAAACTGCTATATTCGTTTTTTCACTACAGTAAGGCCTATCTCTCCCATAGGTTAGCATTGGAGCTGCCTTGTAGCACTTCACAAATGTAACTTCCTATTGGGAGCAGATAGAAAATTGGGAGTTTAGTGTCTCTGGACTCACAGCTTAAAAACACATATTTTAGTGTAGTTGGTTTTTAAATTGCAGGTCTGAAAATACCACTTTTACAAAGTTGGCATTTTCTTACTTTAACCATTCTGGGCCTTTGCCTGTCCCTAGAATGCATGTCTGGGTTAAATGACAGCTGGGCTTTGTGAATTCCCTCTAGACTGTCACACAAAAGGGAGCTGAGTTGTGCCGTGCATGTCCTGAAGGCCCATCACCAAGCTGATGGGTCTTCATGAGCTAGAGTGGTGGGAGGAGTTGACACTTGCACCTGAATAGGGCTCTGCCTGTTCCCACACAAAGAGCTGCATAACCCCCTGCAGTGTGTCTGGAGCCATGGTCAGGAAGGGCAGGGTTTTGTGCACTACAAAGACCTTTCTTTGAAGTCTCTGTACTTCAAAGGCTAAAGTGGGTATGAGTACTGGACCTCTGACACCATGTACTCAGAACACTTCAGGACTGAGCACATTCTGCCGGGGGGGGGGGCACACGGGGAAGGGAGGTGCTGTGCTGCCAGAAGGGACTGCCCCTTTGTTGCTTTCTTTGCTGTGTTTGCCTGCTGCCTCTCGCCTGTGAATAAGAGGACTGAGCTTCACTCTCTGCATCCTGCTTTCTAAGGTTCTCCAAGGGCTTGACCGAGCTTGCCTTTTGTTGCTCAAGTCTCTGGGACATCAGAGACTTCACCTGCATCTTGATAGCAGCACCTGGGCTCCTCTGCTGAGAGTACTGCCCTGCCAAGCGATGCCGAATCCAGTCCTGGGCCCTTGGAGGTGCAGTTGGGGCTGCAACCAAGAAACTGATGCATCAACTCCAAAGGGTTAGTTCGGAACCGGCTCAGACCTGCAATCAAAGCATCACCTCCTCTGCACAACTCATCATCTCGGAGCTGCAAAGCTTCGACGACCTTGCACCTTTTAAGAAACCATCTCATCACCTGCATCCGCCATGCCTCACCTCCTCTGCGCCACGCATCGTCTTCGATCTCCAACGCATCCAAGGTACTGTAAAGGGATCTGCGCAATTCTTGTATCCAGCCCACACTCCATCACGGTCGGACTGAACTTTTGGATTTGTACCGGTCAAGAGCAACCAGATAGCCCCAGTAGGAGCTATTGACTTAAGTCTTCTTTTGTCTTGTTTTACTCAGATAAATATTTGCTATTTTTCTAAACTGGTGTGGAGTACTTTTGTGGTGTTTTCACTGTGAGTGTGTGTGCACAAATACTTTACACATTGCTTCTTTAGTTTAGCCTGACTGCTCTGTGCCAAGCTACCAGAGGGTGAGCACAGGTAAACTTTTAGTGTTTATTCGCTTACCCTGACTAGAGTGTGGGTCCCAACTTGAACAGGGAACATACCTCTGCCAACTTGAGACCTCATTTCTAACAAGGACTGAAAAAGGCTGGTAAAAAAAAATCAACGGTTGAAAGGGGTGGACACAAAGTCACTAAGTACATTGGAAACAATAGAACTGTTAAGACAGCTGCATTTTCAAACCTAGACCTAACGATGAGACGGCTGAAAGGATTTCCCGGGGCTATATCAGATGAATTTTGAAGCCATAAAGTCAAGTATCATATGATATGTTGTTTTGTGAACAATCACCATGTCTTTAAATATGACTCTGCCATGAGAGCAGGTAGCCGATGCAGTAATTTTAAGGTGGGGTTGACTTTAGACAAGACAGTAACCAGACATATTGCAGCATTCTGTAATTTTAGGCGATAAAGACATCCAGAGAGGTTCGGGAGAATGAATTACCGTAGCCCAGTAAGGATTGAAACAATGATGAGCACGTAGGACCGGTTTTAGTTACATGTGATAACGTATACATTATACCCTAGTACTGAACTCCTATGTATGCATATGGTATTTCTATAGCGCGAACTAAGTCAAAAAGTAGCAGAGCGATGTACATGGTCAAATGCAAGCGTTAATTCACAAATAAAAGGAAAGGAAGTGGAGTTGCGGACAGTTAATTAATGTAGTGTTCTTTAAAGAGATGAGTCTTCAACTCTTTCCTAAATTGGAGCAGCATTCGGGGCGGTCCTGGTCAGTGCTTGAAATGGGAAAATAGAAGTGCGGATACAGGGATGTTGTCCCAGATCCTGGGTGCATAGATGGAAAAAGACTACTTGTCTTGTTTGTTTTCTTTTTCACACTTCTTAGTCTGATGGTGTTCTGGCTACTGGTGTGCTGAAAACCACTAGAGATGGAGAGCTCGTCTGCAAGATAAGCAAGGGTGATGGCTGAGATGAACTATTTCTGGCCGTATTTTTGCCTAACAAACTGAGAATAGATCAGTTCTTAAGCATTATCAACGTGCTCGCTATTAGGCTGATCAGCAGAACCTGGCCCAAAACACTGCAAAAGCAAAGGGTCACCGTACCCAGCTGGAATGTACGGACATGCCCAAACCCAACTAAAACAGCACGTGGTATACCAAGGTTAGATAAGCCAAGAGCAATCCCTAATCACCTGCAAGGTACAGCAGTGTGTGGCATGCTAACATTGTGAAAACCACGACTGATGCCACAAATGAAGAATCCTAATATACAGCGAGCATGCCATGGGGTACAAAGCACACTGGAGTGCAAGTCCTTGCAAGTATTACAGATTCCATTTCTGGCTGAGGCGATTTGTTTCCCCTATTCAAATCGTTCAGCTCTTGTGTTCCAACAGTAGAAAGTTTTGTATTCACCGTGTCCATTTCTAGGCAGCAGTTTCTGTAAACTTGTCAGGGGCTTTCACACTGAACCCGGGCATAGCGCAGCAGGTATTGGTATGCAAATGCTCAGCGGGGAAGACCCAGCTTCCCCTTCAAAAGCCTTATTCAGAGCTGCCTCATACTCCGTCGTTCCCAAATTGGAAGCCACGCCAACAGCACACCCCTGCAACCCGTGCTCTCCCACTGTGCATCACTCAAGCCGGTTAACGTTAGCCCTGATTAGTACAGATACCTACATAAAGCAGCTTTAATAATTCGTGTATACATCCGTTGTTTAGTTTTCTTCACTTGTCCCATGAAGCCATCCTCTGCTTTTTAAGATGAAATATGTATATACATTCGTAGAGGTGACAAAGCAAACAAACATGTTACTAGAGGGTGGACACGATCATCATCAACCAGCCAAGATGCAAAGTTACAATAGAGCAAGTTACAAAACTTAAAGAAGTGCACAAAAAAAGCAACAAAACAAAAATGTCCGCGAAAGAAACGAAATCAACTGTGCATGTTTAAAGAGAAAGACCTGGTAACGTAATGGCTGACATTTCCGCTCGCACTGGGGCATTTTATTGTGAGTTTTAATGCAAAACATGATTAACAATCATAAGGATAAACAACCAGCAGTGTTCGACCGTGGAAATGTATGCAACCTTTTCTGACAAGTCGCAACATGTTCTTGGATGAATCAATCTTATGCATTCAACTCGTGCATACGTAAATAGGTAGTGTGGGCTGCGCGTCAATCTACTGTCGCAGAGCAATCACGAGACGTATGTTTTGCAGCATTTGTTTTCAATCATTCGCCGATGTCTGGGCAATGCTAATCTGTGTCTTGTTACTAGTGCCTGTCCTTCCATTTAGAATGGAGTACTACTGACGTGATCTACAATATAGAATGAAAACATGTGACTGACCCATACTATAAATATACCATGGACTGAACAGTACAAAACGCCAATGTTAGTGTTAACTACAATTCAAAAGCTTCACTTACTTTACTACAGTACAAAGACAATACCACTGCATTATATAGAAATATAAGCCTACTTACTGCCTGACTATAAAGCAAACACCACTGACTCACCAAAGCCACTGCCGCTGACTGACCTACAGTAAGTACACATTACAAACGCCAGATAAAGCAAGATAAAGACAATTCCACATTGACACACCTACAATAGAAAGACATATACACTGGGTGATCCACAATAAAAAGACAATAACTCTTAATGCCCTATGACATGGATAAGGACTGAATTTGATGCAAAGTCAGTGGCGCCAAAAGACCATCAATGTAAACGGCAATACTGCCTACTACCAATATAAAGACAATACTGGAGCGCATCCGCAAGAAAAATAAGTAAAACCACCTAGTACCGGCATTGCGATCCAAATAGAAACACTTTAAAACGAGTGACAAGCAATGCTATGATAACACAAAAGTCTGGGTTACAAAATAACATTTTTTTTTTTAAATGACAAGTACTCAAAAGATTTTAAACACACCTACCTGACTAATCGTTTAAAAATACATTCTACTCAACATGCAAATACCTCTGTACAAGATGAACGTTCCCTAAAGTGAAACTTACCTCTCCTCTCTCGATTGAAGAGTTTAAGTCATCCGACTGCCCTTACTTCGCTTCCGACTCTTACCGAACCAACTTCAATATGTTGAAGGAGAGGGGAGGTAATCGGAACGCTGATTTCAGTGATTGACAGGCGAAGGGGTGGATCTAGGAGGGTCTTTGCGGTTGTACGTCCCAGTGAAAGCCGCGATTGGTTAGAAAAAAGACTCGCTTAAAAAACGCCCCTCCTATCAATAAGAAGCCGCCCTCCTGCTGCACCGGAAGAGACCGCCACGCTGCTCCCAAAAAGCATGGCCCAGCCGCACGGAAGCCGCCGCTACACGCTGTGCGTCCCGCCACACCGGCACGGGTGTGCATACCCGCTCGTGATGGGGAAGGTGGCCTGCTGGCTGACATTCTACTCAATCTCTACACAGCTTCACTGGACGGGCTAGTTTCCCTGCCTATGTGTGACGGCCTTGTCCCACGTGTTCTTAAATCTTCCCTGAGCGATACCCATCATACGCTGCATGTAAACAGACAAAGTGCGTGTTCATGCGTGTACACGGCTGCGAGCTGTGTATCTCGCCCTGGTATGGTGCGTTCTCTGGCCCACTGTTTTCTCCCCCGCCAGTGCTGCTGCAGTCAATCCAGCCTGCTCCTGTAAAATCCGGACTCGGGCGCCGAGGAGGGAGCTCCGCCTGCCGGAGAAACACCGAGCAGCACATGAGTGAGCGGTAGCCCCATGCGAGCGGGTTATTGGAAGTGGGGCTCTCGTTAGTCTGCGAAAAGGTTACCACAATACTCTGTCGGCAGTAATACTGAATTACCTGCTCCGTGCTTCTTTTTTTACCCATCCAAACCCTTCTGGGAGTGCGGCTTTGGTTTATTATACTGTAGTATCCTGGACTAAATTACCACATATACCCAGTGCTTTAAATGGGCCGGTACTGAGTACCGGCACTTTTTTATTTTGAGAGGGAGAGTACCTGTAGTAGTACTACTTCTAATTGGAGAGTACCGGCCCTGCTCAGAACCAAGCAGGTGCTCTGTCGCAGAGTACCTGCGCTTTTATTTTTCCACGTCAAGCACTGATTATACCAGAAACAAAAGAAGTACAAGCGTGAAAATGACAGTTTGTAAAAGAAAATCATTGATGCTTGCAGCCATAGTTACATGGATTCATCTTGCATCCTTGGCTGAGAGAAGGGTGTGGATACCTGTCAGGGCTGGCATCAATCTAGGTGGTGCCAGTGAGGGCAGTCGGCCAAGGAGCACTGCACGCACTCCCTGCAGCTGCCCCTTCAGAGCTGCTCAGTGATGGTGTCCAGGTTAGTATAGTGAACTGGCCCCCATTAGTATCATGGATAGCAAATGCAGAGTCAGTAGACATAACCTTGAAACTGCATAGTCGCCTTTAGTTGCAGACAGTTTGCCAACTTCATAAGTCATCACCATAATTCAACAATTATTCACTGAGTCTTTAATAAAACTGTGGCTTCTTTCATTAGGGGCCCGCAGAGTTTGGTGTAGCAGTTAATCTGGAGCACACATAGTCGGAGTGATCCGTCTTGGTCAGTAGCTCAACTCTTCCCAGCTACTGCCCTGCATGCATAGTATCCCTGCCCCAGGGTGAGTCCCGGAAACTCGACACCACACTGGGAGAGGCAGATGGGCCAGAGAGCTAGAGGGTGCACATCACTACAGTTAGCATATCAAGCTTGGGATACCAGTGTCCAGCAGCAGACTGTGAGTTGACAGATATGGCATTGTAAATGGTATGTCACTGTCTGCTTGGGATCTGAAGAATAATACGGCCCCATCAGCACCCTGGGCTTTGCCAGAAACTGTAAATATTATGGGGCAATGCGGTATCCCTAGGAATAAGGGTACATAATTATGAAGAAACAACGGTTCCCTTGGGAAAAGCTTTAAGCCTAGGGTTCTTTGGCCAAAAAAATCTTATACACTCCTGTGTATGATTGAACAGTATTTTAATCAGTGTATGGTCATGAAGTGTAGGAAAACCTTTCTAGTAGGTGCTTCAATGGATGGCACAGTAAAAGTGATATTGGTGGATACAGTGCGCTGGAGATCATTTAAAAATGAAGAATCTATTAACAATGCTTGCTATTGTTGCCTAACAACTCTTTGATAAAGAATAAAAAATTCCAGTACGGTTCATTCGTTACAGTTTTTTGCTCAACATGTTTTGACGTTTCAACCCATTGTGTAATTTAAGAAAGGTTCTCCATCAAGACAATAGAGGAAGCAAGCTACTGAAATAAGAATTCTAGGAAATACAATTACCTTGCGATCTAGGCAAAAAAGAGGAAATGTTTTAAATTATTATGTGTAGCCTACATGGAAAAATCATAACTCCCAACCATGAAAGAATTAGCAGAGATCTCTTGTATGGACTAAGAGATGTTTTTTTGCAAATCTATTAACCAAGATAAGAAAACTGGAATTAGCCAAAAAATGGGCCAGAGAAGTTGCAAACTTGTATCATGTGTCCGTCAGTTGTAAACGTGCTGTGCAACTTGAATTGTTCAGCCAATTAGACAGAAACATCAGATTGCTTGTCCATTAAATTGGCATGCTGTCAAAAAACAAATATTAACACCAGGAAATCAACATTTTATCGAAGATTGTTACCAACAAACACAACATGTGACTCAGACTTAGTGCAATTGGAAATCTCCAACTACGGAGGCGGGTAACACGTTAAATACGTAGACTGGAAGTGCATTGAAACAATAATTGTCAAACTCATCAAGCCATAACGGCTCAAGCGATATTGTGTACCATATTATCGTTAAATTTATATTGAAGGAATATAGATGGCCCCACTGGCAGGCACAAACAATGAACTTATTCGCAAACATGGAACCAAAAATGAAATAATGTGAGTGGGCAATCAACTGGATCCTCTCCTTCTTCTCTGGCAGAACGCAACGAGTCAGACTCCCTCCATTCCCCTCAGAACCGACTCCAACCACCTGCGGAGTCCCACAAGGATCCTCCATCAACCAGACCCTGTTTAACATCTACATGGCCCCGCTCGCATCCATCGTTAGAGCACACGGACTCAACATCACATCGTACGCAGACGACAGCCAACTCATCCTCTCCCTATCCAACGAACCCAACATCACCAAACGCAAATTCCAAGAGGGAATGGAAGCCGTCGCAAGATGGATGAAGAACAGCTGCCTTCAACTCAACTCGGATAAAATCGAGGTACTCCTCATGGGCCCACACCCCGATGCCTGGAACGACACCTGGTGGCCCTCGGAGCCCCCCCTTCCCCCACGGACCAGGCACACAACCTCGGAATCATCCTGGACTCCGAACTCAAAATGGACCACCAGATCAACGCCATCACCTCCTCCTGCTACCACACCCTCTGCCTCCTCCGTAAGACCTTCAAGTGGATCCCCCCCGAACACAGGAAAACTGTCACACACGCCCTCATCAGTAGCACACTGGACTACGGCAACGCACTCTATGACGGGATCAACAAGAACCTTACCTGCAAACTCCAGAACGCCACCGCCTGACTAGTCCTCAACCTACCACGCCACTGCCACATCAGCCAACACCTGCGGACACTACACTGGCTCCCCGTCGTGAAGAGAATCACCTTCAGGCTTCTCACCCACGCACACAAGGCCCTCCACAACACCGGACCCGCCAACTTGAACCACCGCCTCGCGTTTCACGCTCCCCAGCACTCTCTCCGCTCGGCCCAGCTCTCCCTCGCAACGGTTCCTCTGATCAGGAAAAACAGAACAGGAGGGCGCTCCTTCTCCCTCCTCGCGGCCAAGGCATGGAACTCCCTACCCCTCCACCTCTGACAGAATTCATCGCTCCCTAAGTTCCTAAAGGACCTCAAGTCCTGGCTCTTCGATGGAACTCAGTGAACTACCAGAACCTGCGGAACCCCTCCCCCCTGCCCCCCTTTCCCTTAGCGCCTTGAGACCCATTCCGGGTGAGTAGATTGTGCTTTAAAAAAACCCTGATTGATTGGCAATCCTCGCTTTGAGCAACATACTATCTGAAAAATCACCACCGGCGGATGGAAGCAGCAAGTCAGGACAACGGTGACACGTTGTTGATCTGCTCTCACACAGACAACGAAAATGAAAACAAATGTGCGCGGGGATGGGAAACTTTCACCTAGAGCAGCTTACTTTTTGAAAAGCGGCCACTGCCCGATACAGACATCAAGCCAAGAAAGCGGAGTCACGTTACTCACCTGCTCTCATGGACCATCAATGGTTCTTGCAAGTATTCGTTCTTCAATCTGTGGAAGAATGAATGGGAATAAATGAATAATATTCATAATTCCTACGATGGCTAATCTTGCAATCAAGCTGGCAGTTACCGTACTTACAGGTGCCGATGCTGAGTCATACAGGCGCCGACAAATGGGAGGAGTTCTGCAGCCTTTTTTCAGATCGTATGTAGCTCTAGGTGAGGATACCCTGCTCAAGTTATTTAATTTTTGGTTTCCAGTTTTGGGGATAAGTTCATTGTTTGTGACTGCCAGTGGGGCCAACTATATTCTTTCACTATTAATTTAATGATAATATGGAACCATTATGCCCTGTTGAGTTTTCTACAAATAATTGATTCCATGCTCTTTCATTCTACTTATTTGGCTGAGGTCAACCTCCTCTGTAGTTGGAGATTTCCATTTGCACGAAGTCTGAGCCACATGTTGTGTTTGGTAACGATCCTTGATAGAATGTCGATTCTGGGCGTTAATATTTGTATTTTGACAGCATGCCCAATCCATGTTCAAGCATTCTAATGCGCAAGGTTGATGTTTTCCATCCCATTGGCTGAACAATTCAAGTTGCATAACACATTTCCAACTAACAGGGGACATATGATGTAAGTTTGTAACCTCTCTGGCCTGATTTTTTTGCCTAGTTCCAGTTTTCTTATCTTTGTTAATAGATTTGCAAAAAAAAATCTCTCTTCCCTTACAAGAGAACTTCCACTAGATTGTTTCAGTGGTTGGGAGGTAAGATTCCTCCGTATAGTCTAGACATAACAATTGAAACTATTTTCCCCTTTTTTTGACTAGACGGCAAGGTAACTGTTTTTCCTTGAATTCTTATTTCAATAGGCTGCTTCCTTTATTGTCCTGATGACGACATGTATAGAGGGGGTGGGGGGGATATTTGTTATTCCTTTCCTATAAAATGGAATTGTTGAGATGTAGTATTGAAAGGTAACAAGTGAGACTCAAAACCTTTTAAACAGTCTGCAGGTTTGCTTTAAGTGTTTAGGCTGCAGGACAAGATTTGTGATATTGTGAGGAGATTGTGTTAGATAACGGTTTCCTTTTTTCTTATTATTTAAAGAACTGTGCTCGTTGATGAAAACTAATTTTTGACAAGATCTTTGTGGTCACTATTACAAATAACCTTGTCCTGCACTTTAAAAAGTCAAAGTAAACCACTTTCTCGAAGTTGAACTGCTGGATATCAATCTCTTTATGCCTTGATGTTGGCCACACGTAACTCACTTACATGGTGAAATGTGTCAGCAAACCATTAAAGTGGAATAGAAGTAATTTAACTATCAAATGCAATGAAATATTCAGGATACAACTTACAAAAATCTCCTTTACAATAACATTTCTCGCCATTCTGTTTTCAAACAAAATTATTTCTTTCCAAAGATATCAAATTCAAATAAATATTGAAGCTACAAGTGCCTCATTTTATTATGGAAGTAACAAGGTGGAAGGAATACTTGAATGAATCTCAGCCACACAAGCAAACCAGGACTAGTTTTGCCCTTGTTATGGTTCCACCAGCTTGGTTACAGTGTGCACAGGACCCACGGGGTCTGGCCATACCTGTCCTGCTTAGGGCAACATATTAAAGTATACAAAAAGTAATGGATGGAATGCTTTAATTAATCTCAGCCACTCGGGCCACATCGCAATGCATCCTTATTTTGCACACCATGCCGCCTTTAGTTTGGACCCAGCTATATGCAAATCAGTTTTGAACCTGCTCCAATGGGAACAGTCCAGCCCGAACTGCCAAGCCAGGTCCTACCGGAACAAAAGCAACCCAGGACCGGTTTCGTCCTTATTAGGGTTCATCAGCCAGGTATAGCTTGGTTCCAGTGTCACAGTGAGCCTTTGTTTGGGCATACCTGGTGCACTTAGGGTATCAAATGTAAAAATAACTAGGTGATGGATGGAATACTTGAATTAATCTTTACCACTGGCAATCCATCGTTTTTCGCCCACCATGCTGCTTCAGTATGGACCCAGCCAATTGCAAATCAGTCTTGAACCTGCTTCTCATTGAACAGTCCAGCCCGTACTGGCAGGCCAGGTTCTCCCTGAACACAAGCAACCCAGAGGAGGTTTTTTGATGCTGTAAATGTGATGTGTATGCCCAAACGTGGATCCTGTGCTCATTGTGCCTCTGGAATCAAGTTATACCTAGTTGATGAACCCATAATAAGGGCGAAACCGGTCCTGGGTTGCTTGTATTACAGTTCAGGGAGGACCTGGCCTGGCAGTTCGGGCTGGACTGTTCCCAACGGAGCAGGGTCAAGGCTGATTTGCCTATGGCTAGGTGCAAACTAAGGTGATATGATGGGCGAAAAACAATAGATGAGGATGCAGCCCTCAGCGATTGCCAGTGGCTGAGATTAATTCAATCATTCCACCCATCAGTTTGTTTTTTTATGTCCTAAGTGTGACGGGTGTGCCCAAACGTGGGCCCGTCCTCACAGTGCCCCTGGAATCAAGCTATACCTGGTTGATGAGCCCATGATAAGGGTGAAACCGATCCTGGGTTGCTTGTATTCCAGTTCAAGGAAGACCTGCCTTGGCAGTTCGGGCTGGACTGTGCCTATTGGAGCAGGGTCAAGGCTGATTTGCATATGGCTAGGTCCAGACTGAGGCCCAAACAGCGCGAACCAATTGAGCAGGTCACAGTGTCCTGCTCCCCTTACTGCCTTGCCTTGATTGTTCTTTGGAGTTTTTGTGTCTGTCTTGCCCATAGTGCGCTCCATTTGCCAGTTTTTGTTTACTGTGCAGATTTTGCCTGATTGTTGCTTTTACTACTCTGTTTCCCTCCCTCCCGCCGGCCCTGCCCACAGCCTCCCGGTGACCCTCCCTCCTCCCAGGACCTACCTAATGGAGGTGGCATCGTGACCTCACAGCAGACGCATGCAGCGGGCTTGTCGAAGGCGCGCTAAAGGCAAGCCCGTCTGCGCCCATCCATGCCAGGACCACGCCCAGACCGTGCCCAGCGCCAGGAACCCTGGCCTTCCAGCCACCCACAGATACTTTGCAGCAGAGCTTTTAGCCCTGGACCCCAGACGTCGCAACAACAGCTGCTGCATCGCATCTCCTCGATCAACGGTGGGACCTTTCACCTGTCGCCGATACCGCTTCGCCTGTAACTCAGGACCTCCTGCCCTCACGGAAACCCTTCCCACACCCACCTAACCGACCACCCTGGAACTACTCCACTGCCTCCTGCTCAACCCACAATCACTCTGCAAACACACCACCGAAATCTTGGACACCATCATCACCCTCACCCCAACGTTCTCTTCATCACAGAGACCTGGCTGAACCCCTCCTCGACATCGCCACAGCGACACCCAATGGCTACAAGAGGTTACACGGGACTGCACCAACAAACACAGAGGAGGCATTGCCATCATCCACAATGAAACCATCTTTTGCACCGCCAACAAAGATGGCACACATATGTACATGTATCAAAAGACTTCTTCCACCCCTCCCCAAGTTCTATAGAGGTCTAATCAATAAAACAAATATGCAATTAGAGTTCAAAGTAAAATAGTTTATGAGATGCAGAGGCGTGAGAACTGCTTCCATTGCTGGACAAGCATGACAAGTCACAGGGGTTTTTATACCCTTTTGATAATCTCTCCCCATTAACACAGCTAATGCGGGCATTTTACCAGGCATAAAGAGATGGGGGTTTCCAATCATTAATCAGCAAAAGACTCTGAGCTATATTTGGAGATGATATTATAACATGTGCAACTGTAGCAAAGCAGCAGAATGACACATATAACTCATAATTTCCATAGTTTCTCAAGGTCTTGAAGTTACTGCAAGCTCACCAAGACCTCAGACGTTTTGCAAGCTTCATATTAAGTCTCACAAAATGTTATCTGGAACAAAATGGATTCTACACTTCCTTTGATGTTACTGTACATTTCTGTGAATGAGTGGTCCTTTAGATGGTTAGTTAATCTGCTGTTTAGTTAGATCCTGCCTGTCTGAGTTCTAGGGTTCACAGTGCACTTGTGCCTGCCCTTTTAGCACAGTCTTTTCACCTGATGTTTTCTTTTCTTCTACCCCAGGATTATGTCTAAGAGATGCAGCTGTGGTGTAAGTTCAGCGAGATCCCTTGTGGTCTTATTTGTGTGTGAACATGTTGAGCCTGAAATGTTGTACATGCGTGCAGCTCCAAATCATACGGTTTAACAGAGAGGACTCCAAGCTTTGGAATGTGTTCCTTTCGTTTTCATCCTATTGTCATCCCATTGCTAATGGCTAATCATTGAGGGGTGTTTCTTAAATTCACTTGTTCCCTATAAAGTTTCATGTTGAGTGGAAATAATAGCTAAAAGTTCGCTCCATGGGGCCATTTGATTATAGTGCACTTGACAAGTCCTACGTACATTAAACGTGCAAGAAGCAGAGCTGGATCAGTGTAGCTTTGGTATTTTATTTCAACACCTGTTCTACGGTCAACCAGTGCCCCCACTTCTGGAGCTGTATTATGGAAATGCCCCAGGTGCTCAGAGATTATTTACGTCCATTTTCTGTGCTTCAGTGCATTTTTGACTTTACAGAAGGTGCTGTAAATGCTTACATGGCCACTTCTGTAATATGGATCATGCCAGCACACCTTTTGTGCTGACGCGATAGCAGTCAGGCATTTTCTCATTACATGGGGGCAGGCAGTCAGGCATGTTCTCATTGCATGAGGTCATAGCCTTGTGCAAACAATGTAACACCTTTGCTCTTGCACCCGTGCCACATTACTGACATGAGTGGAAGGGCAAACAGGCTGTTAGGAGGGGCACTGACTGTGCACCCCTGTGCACCACATCTGGCACATAGTGCGCCCAAGGTTGTCCCTTGGGACGCGGTACAGGTGGTGCCAGGAATCCCATAGATATCCAGCAGGTGCAGATGAACACACTTTATCTACCTGCACGGGTTCTCCATCCCCTCTTTCTTCCCAGACTGGTTCATCTGCATTGAAAGAAGTACCAGCACATTGAAGCAGCCTGCCCTTCTTTCAGTGCTGTGATGTCCACAGTGCAGGTGCGAGGCCTCACCTGCACAAGGGAGAGCAAATTCTTTCTCATAATTGGACACACTGTCCTGGTACTGTGTGCCCAATATGCTTGCGTTTTGTGTATACTTACAGGTCCTATGGTCATTTATCCTCCAACTTCCACCTGTTTTTTAGAGTCTTGAAATTAACTTTCTGCTCTTATCAGGACCATTACTGCATTCAGGATCCCCAACGCAGAATGTGCACTGGGGAGCACAGAATCCCAAGTCTCTTTATATACCTTGATTAGTGCCTTGTACTTGAGGAACTGGCCCAGTGGCAACCAGAATCCCATCCCACAAAAGCATTCTGTTAACTTCTGAAAAGTCCAAGGACTACTCACTGATGTCCTTAGCTGCTTTCCTAAACTGCTCCCTGCCCACAAAGTAGCCACAGGGTTTCATAGGCATCCCATCTTCAACCTTAAGCTCTTCTATGTTCACTGGGTCATGGCTGCCACACTTGGGATACAACTAGTCACCCTGTAGAATACATCCCATTGGTAATGGGTGCATTCTTTCAGCTACTACTAGTTTCTATGCTCACTCTTGTATCACTGAGAGCCTTGTGGCTACTTACATGTTTTAAAGTTACTCCTTCCATCTCCCCTCACACCAGTTTGCGCAGTGGTCTTTCCAAATGCCCTGGGGCTCTGTTGATTGCCTCATTGCTTGAACTGCCCAGAGCAGGCTATGTTTCAATAAATTGTCATCTGATCAATACGTCTTTATTTCCATATATGTAAAGGTTTCATTTGTTCCATTAGCTGCCAGTGGAGCTGACCCATAAATATGATCCCTGCCAGACTGAATTCATTTTCACCCCAGAGACGAGGAGACGAGCTTAGAGCTATTTTCTGCAGCCTTAATAAGATTGTTTCTGCCAAATCACCTTTGTTTTTTTTTTTGCTTTTTGGGCGGGGGGTGGGGGGAGGGATGGGGTGAGGTGTTTGTGTTAAAGCATTTGATACCACCCAATAGCAACGAAAGAAATTATATATATTGTAATTTTTAGCTCTTTGGAGTGGGCCTAAGGTTTATTTGTTTTAATGTTTTGAAAACACTCTCATCCTTTGGAGTTGAAAACTTTCATGGCATCCAGGTATGTACTGCTAAATATCTTAGTCACTGCCATCTTCTACCTTTTATGGCAGAGACCCATGACAGTGTCCTTTATGTTTCTCCCACTTGTAAATTAGGACTTATCCAAATCCCCTAAATCAGCACCCTTCCATGTGTTCTAGCTGCTGTTTCTCTACTGCAGATTTTGAGATGCAAAGCGAGCATGGATAGAGGTATATCATACTCACTCTGGCATACATCCATTTATGGTTTCAAACGTACTGCAAGTCAACCAGACTTAAAAGAATGTCTGTACTGCCTTAAAAACTGTTTGAACAGATAATGTTTGCAAGTATCTCATTACTTCCTGGTGTTTTTACGTTCCCCGTGGAGTCAGTGGCTGCTCACAATGTATGTTTTGATATGGGCTCCTCTAGGCAACTCTAGCTGGGTCAGTCAGCTTCCACTGATGTGTCCAATAACTATTCTATATATGGAAGTTGTTTTTGTGGTCTTCATAATAATCTTCAAATACCTCTATTATCTCCTCCTTTGTGAGGACTAGGGTCACAGCCCCATAGCTAGTTCAATTATACTGCATTTTTCCTTCACGTTTGGTCTGCCACACCAGATACTGCCTGAATTATCACTGTTTGTTAGAATACATATTATTGGTGAAACATTTTCACAATGCCAAAGACGCCTTGATTTGTACTGTTCTTTTCTCAACTAATTCAGCCTCTCTGAAAAGACCTTCCACAATCTGTGTGCTCCAACTTCTTTATCACCTTAATCTTTCCTTACCACATACAGTGTTAACATGCATATTTCTGTCATAATTACCTTAAGTGTCTCCCTGGTCATCCCACCATCATTCTTGCTTCTACCTCAATTGGTTCTAGTTCATTTTCCTTGCTCTCCCTCCTTATGTGAAAACTTGAAGTATTTCTTCCTGAATTCTTCATAATATTATTACATCACACTTAACAAGCGAGAACGAATCGAGATGGTGTACCCTCATCCTTGTCCTTCAGGGAAACCTGAGGGTCCTTTGTCATATCCTGCGTTTGCTGGGCAGGAATTGAGCTGGTGAACCTACTTTCCACATTCTCTTTCGCTTGCCCTCTCTGTTTTATGAAAATGAGTGATTCCTTTTTGTATGAAGGGTTCCTGTAGCTTTATTGAGGGTCACGTCTAAATCAAGCAACTAGGGTGTTTGTTCAAAGAAGGCTCTTCCCTCCTTTAAATAAAGACATAAGTCTCATTGCTATCCACCAACATTTTACACTAGTTACAAACCTAATGCTGATGGTTTACACACAATTTGACCTCTGAAGAACGCCTGAGCATTTCAGGTTATTTGTGTTTTAGTTTTTAAAAAAAGATTAAAGTGGGTTGTGATTTAAGTTAAAATCAAAAAGTCCAATGTATCTGGCTGTATAGTCTTTTAATGTACCAACTGTCAACCTATAATTCACTTACTCACTGAGGCTCAGGCATACAGAGGCGATACTAGCCCAGCTAGTCATGGACCAAGTAGGCAGTGGCAGCTGTACTGAACTTTAAATACCTATCACTGTTTAATATAGCGGTAGCAGGTCTGGATGTGCTCCTGCTTCCCCGGACCCTCTGACATCTTGATAGCAGGAACACAGTGACAGTCGGCCAGACTGCGTGCTGCTTACTTGGCTACACCACTGACATCCCACTGCAGGCCTGACCGTGCACCAGGTTCCTTGGCCATCCTTCAGCAGTGGGGAGCTTGGCCAAGTCAGACGTTCACTCACAGTGGCACAAATATCACCATGTGATGCCTATCTCAGTGTTGGCATGCTGCTGCTTCTGTTTCCCCAGGTCCTGTCTCCTGCCTAAGCATTCTGTTAACCATCAAACAGACCATTTGATTTGCTTTTATCAATGGGGAGAGAAGGGGCTATGGGCTTAAAGTGGGAGAAGGTAAAGTGAGGTATGTGGAAGTTGGGGGAAGCTATACATGGGTCATTGGCAACCTGATTGGAATTACGGAGCCTGGGCTCCTGGCCACTATAAAGGAAAAGCACACACACAGACTAGAACACTTACTTTCACTTCAATAGCTCACAAGGCCAGAGTTAGTGACACCTAGCGGCGGGAGGCATTATTGCATGACACCCCAAATCCTATACATTCATTTTTCTTTGCATGTTAATTACCTTTCTAAGATGTCTTCTTTACTTCTGGGTTATTGAAGGAGGTGCTGGACTTAAAAACACTATATTAGGTGGCTTACACTTGAATGAAGTGCGTCGCAACACTTCATGAGCCTGCCTCTTTCGTGCACAACACCCCTCGCACTGCATTCCCTTGTTTCCTGTGGGTGTTTTGTTCTACCTGAATTATTATTTTGAATATTTTGTTGGTATTTGTTGTTAGTGCTGTATTGTTTATTGCCTGTATTTGTTGTTGTTCTTGAGAGGTTTTTTTTCTGATTTCTTTGACTTTTTCCTCTCTTCAGGAGCCTTTCTATCTTTTTTACCGAATTCTATGGTCCCCTAGTTTTTGGCTCCCTAACCTTGCTCCACCCGACCTTCTATATTGTTTGTTAGAGAAGTGTCTGGGGATGGTTGCCATTATCATCCCACCGAATAGCAAATGTTCAAATGAAGGGCAGACTGGAGACCGCACCACGACACACACTAGTCTGCAGGTTTTTAGATGCCAATCTAGCAAACAGTCAGAGGATAAATACCTGACTGTGTCCTTTCCTTTTAAAAAAACAGACTTTAAGTGACTTTAAAAAAACACCATGCATTATGTAGGAACTAACATTACCCAGTGAAACAGTACAAACACTATACTCTTTATACTACATGCTTCTCCTCTCAGGAACATTCAAGGTCACTCAGAACTTGAGAGCATGAAATATAATAATCCTTATAGGTTTGTTCAACATTACTTCAGCATTCATCTCTGGACTGCAGTCCAGTCCCTTCTTACCCTGCACTTATTTTTTGCATATATTATTTGTCCCTGGGGCCCAGGCCTTCTCCTATTTCTTAGGGCAGCCATGACCCTCCTATATAATTCTTTCAATAGTCATACACCAATTCATCCCTCTTCTCCAAATGCGAATTCCTGGGATCAGTGTATTGCTCACTCACATGCAATGCCCCTCCGCACCAGCACCAGACCCAGGATACATGTTTTTTATACTCTAGTAAGTCATTATCATCCCACGTTCTGAGAATAGCCTTATGTGGGTGTTATCAGGACTATTTATAACTCTGAACGTACCCTGCAGCAAAATGTGAATGACTTTACAACCCTGTAGTGTGTGAAAGACGGATCCTTTGCTCCTTCTACATCTTACACAGGCCGGATCAGCAATGAGTCCCATTGTAAACAACTTATATCTCTGATGGTATACCCTACATATGATTTTCTGTAGTACAAGTTTCAGCTTGGACTGGAAAGACACTTCGCTGGCACAGACAAGCACCTCATCCCCGTGGATATGCTTGATTAGGCATAGGCCAATTGCTAACCTCTCCCTCAAACTACCCAGCAGTCCAGTTATTTTGATGACAGTAGTGCCATAAATAATAGAGGTTGCCATATCCACCAACTCTTTTATGAAAACGCTTTCTTCTAACGGGATGTGGTCCTTGATTTCAGTCCAGTCCAGACTCCAGCACGTCAGTGCATGTTGGATGCAAATGTATTTGTTGTTCTGTCTGTCAGTTCAATGTCATTTTGCAATTGGGTCAAGGCCTTTAACCAAGTTTCCTTCATTAAGTTGTCCAGTTTGGATACTTTCTCATGCTCTATATTCCTCCAACCCAGAGACCTCCAGAAGTACCTCTCCAGACCAAAGAAGTGTTTCCTGATTGGTTTTGTCTTGCTAAGCATCAAACGTCCTAGCAACATACCGGGCCTTAATTACTGTTACGATTGCAGATGAGAGCCAATCACGTTTTCTGCTGTGGTGTAGGAAAGGCTGCTTCGTCAAGCATCACACGTTCAACCTATCCAGCCGAGTGCACCCACTCATTTACAACCACCAAACTAGGAAGCTCATATAGCTGCACATATAGATAAATACCACCATCACTGAGCAGCACAGTGTGAGAAATGTGACCCTAGAGTAAAGTGTAGATACAGTACCAGAGAAGTCATACTGCACCAGTTGACAGGTGGACCAATGCTGGACCAGAAACAAAGCTGACTTATCACAGCTGACCCTAAACACAGAATTTGAACAAGCTCCTTAAACGTGGCAATTACCTGTGGAATGTCTTGGCCGGGGTCAGCAGCTATAAGTAACAGAATGTTGTCAGCATATAGAGGACTATGGTCTTCGGTGCCGCCCACCCATCTATATCCTCTAAACTAGATTAAGTCACATCTGATTCAACACGCAAGCGTCTCATCAGCCCTTAAACTATTGCCCCTAAGAGCACGTGATGGAGCATTCAAATATTGACTTGTACTCTACGCTTCTGCACATTGAATCATATAAAGACAAGTGTTAAGTGACCAAATCTTTGATGAAACATTCGTTGGCTCTGGAAATTATACTGAATGAATAATTGGCTGAGAACTGATAGTGAAAGATACATTATAGTTGAGAAGATTATATTTAATGAACCGTTCTCACTGTAATTGAAATGGAATTGAATTTTTTCAGCTGACAAATTGCATCACAATACAGTTCCTCCTTAGTATTGGAACACAGATACTTTTCCAAAAACTGGATTAGGATTTAATTTGTAATAAATTAAGAGACTGTTTATTTATAATCAAGCCAATGTGTCTTCAGTTCTTTGAACTTTGGTGACACTGTTTGGTATACTGTGATGTTTTACTGAAGAGTACCTAAAAAAACAGGCCCACATCTCCTTTCCACTTTGCTCACTAGTAAAGGAAACATACTTTTTTAGACGAATATCCAAATTGTAGGATTCATAGCACATATAGGTTGCATGAAGCATTAAACCAAAGGTACTAAAGCAAGATAAAATATGTTTTTTTAAAGTTCAGTCATTTTTATTGATTTGTTTTGTTACATAAAACACATTACACAGTGAGATTGTCAGCAGCCATGGGGGAAGGTAAAAAGGTGGAGAGAAAATGGGGGTGACAGGAGAAGAGGTAAGTTCAGAAATGATGAGTCTGTGAGTGTGAGGAGTAAGTAGGATCTATAGTGAAAATTGAAAAATATTGGCAGATTCAGAGATGAATCAGCAGGTTTAGAGTAAAAACTGTGAGGTGGTAAGGGGAAAACACAAAATGCATTGAAAGCACAAATTGGTTGTGAGTAGAGTTGAAATGTCTATGTTGTCTTCCGTTCTTCAGATTTCATCGTCTTCAATTATTTCTTTGTTACTCTTTGCTATTCAGATAACTCAGAAACAGGCAAAACATGCGTTTGACGGAAATGCTTTGTATGAATTTAGTATTTTTTTCAGGAGCTAATCGTTGCTTCATCTTTTGGTATATATTATGCCTCGGTCAGCGTCCAAATGTATATGCATTTGTGAGCCTCTTCATACCTGTTCAGTGTATGTTGAACCTGTATGCATTCTCGAATCTCTGAGTAGGGTTTGGTCTTTGTGTATAATTTTCTGAATATAAGCTATCTGATTAGAGCAATGTGTTCAACAGAGGACTTTCAAGTCTTTTATGTAAGTTCAGAAAGAGGCTGGCATCCCCAAGCAAAGATATTTAAATATCTGCAGCTCTAAGGTTGCATCTCCAGAGAAAAGGGCATGGATGTAATTACGATATTGTGCACAGCTACTAATTGCTTCCTTTCATGGTCCGGGTTGCCTAGAATCAGAGAATTTTGTTCAAACTATTGGCGATGTAGATAGCAAAGCACTGGACTAAGAAATTGGAAAAGGCAGTTAACAGACTGCCATGTTATCTTTAATGTTTGCTGGATATATGGTTAGGCCTTATTGTTCTATCTGTGAATTGTACTATGCACACAGGCACATATTTGATAAAAAAAACTTAGAGGAGATTCCAAATGCCCACAATGTCAACAGAAAAGGGCAGTGAGTCTTCGTGTTTTTGCAAAACGTCGTGCCATTCACAGCTACTGTGGCTTATAATAAATGCTTTATTGCTATGGTGAATGGAAGGATGATAATTGCATCTCTAGGTTTGAGTCCAGATTAGTGTGTGGAATTAAAGTCCACATGCATTAAGCAGTAATAAATGCACTGTGCTCAATTCAAAGACTTTCTCAGTACTTCACAGTATTCTTCATGCTAGTGAAAGGTTATGCTGCAGCCCACAGTGCAGAAGGTTCCACGCACCCCTTTCCACTACATCACAGTCGTATGTATAGAAAAGGTGGCGATTTACCTTAAAGAAAGGTATAGCCTTTTCTGGTGGTAGACTACATTCATATCCAGGTTGGCGAACCTTTTTGCCACAGTGGAATCATGTGACATGTCATCAGTTCTTGGGTTGAGGGCTACTCTCATTTGGTGGCTTTGTTCAGGAGGCACGTGTCAAAACACGTGCATATTCTGTCAGATTTTTCAACTTTTTCTGCTACCGCAATCGTGGAACCAATGGTGTTGGGACCTGGAACTTTTTAATAATGCTTCTAATGTTTTAGTTTATTTAGTTCCTATTCCAACTTGGCTCAGGATCATCGTTTCTATCTAAAATATTAATTCCCTTCAGTTCTTCCTTGCTTCACAGCGAATTCAGCTGGAGGCTATGCTCTCAGCTCTGCTCTTGGGGCTGACAGTGGCGTGTGTTATGATTGTGCTCAGTGTAAGCTCTTTTAAGTAATAAACCTTGGCCCACCATAAATATGAGTTTGGAAGGGCACTCTGCGACCCAACAGGGGCACAAATAGAATCAACAAACGTCGCCACTCAAAAGTTATTTCCTGCTGAAAGTTGGCACGAGCGCAATGCTAAATAGCTTTTCATCAGGTTGCGCCAAACCCCTGATCATACATGTAAAGGAGGTGCAATGGGAGGGGAAAAGTGGGAACACCCCTAGGATTCCCCACAATCCCAGATATATTAAAGAAACATGAGCTAGGCTTGCATGGCATCTAGGGCCAAATGAAACTTGGCTCAAACAATGAGCAAGTGGGATTTTGTGTGATATTTCCACTTTGTGACATGTAGTTTCCACAAAAATACAAATTTTAGGCAACTCACATAGGCGGTACCTCAAGTACAGACGTCATGGAAGATGCGGTTAGCTCACCATTATGCCCTGGAACAACAAGTAACACTGTTCGAAAATGGCATTTTGTGCACAAGTGCAGCCAATGACATTATCGCCATGTTACCCTTTGCAAAATGCAGCGCTGTCCGACTTTTAGTAAATCTGGACCTTGCGTTCATTTATCCAAAAAGAGACTTCTGCAATTGTAAGCTGCTGATTAATTTTAGTAAGCAATTTTATTATTTACAGTGATTCATTTTAGAACTAAGTATGGGCTCTTGACATTTTTGAATTGTTATAGTGAGTGTAGCTTCTCAGCATCTACACGGGCTCTACACAGGTGTGAGGTCAGCTTTATGTAACGGTCACATTACTATTGACAGCATTGAAGAACAGTACTGGTTTGACCTGAATGTTTGACGAAAGTGCTGCACGAAAGCAATGTAAATCTGCATATAGGTGGGAGGTGTGATGGATTGTATACTGACTTCAGGATCCAGTGGCCTATAGGGCAATCAGCAGTGCCCGATGGGCTGCTCTAACAGATCAGTGTGAGGATTGGTTTTCTAACAGTTTGGGCCAGTTTTATGGCCAGGAGTGCTGTGTTTTACTGTTTATTTCCCTTATATTACCACTATATGCTTTGCTAATGTGGGCCACTTTGATTTTGGTACCGGTGCCTATTTTTTGTCCAAGTTCGACCCTACCAATGTCTTTACAGCTACAGAAGTACACTGAACCTTTCTACTTAGCCCCAGGAAACTCAAGGCTTGTGATCCAAAGAAATGGAATGGCAAACACGAATGCTTGTTATCACAAAAATAAATTTAGGACCAAAGATAAGGGTAATGGGCTCTTTCCTTGTTTTACCAGAAATAAACTGAAAATCAGTAACTTTGCCGCAAAGTATCTTATTAGGAAATGCTCCACAGAGCTGCTCTGCTCTCACACGTTTTATGTTGATGTGCTCTACACTTAGGCCGGGATAATTCCTGTATGAAAATCTGCCCCGCCTGATCACAACTGGCCCAGGTTCTCAGGCCCAGTTTCCCTGGGTGATGGAAACACCAGACCCAGTTTAACCAGCTGATAATGTATTCCAGTAAAATCATATGAGGCTATGGCCTCTACAGCAGCCAAGACTCGCCCACCGGCCCCTGAAAAACTTTTGCTTTAGGAAAGGGGAAGCGTGCAATGCTCCCCTCTGCCATACCTATCATTCCCCTACCCTCCCAGTCCCCAAGCTTATTTACCACCTGTTCAGAGTAGGTGGTAAATGGGAGTGGTAAACCCCTCACGGTGGGGAATACCATGTGGAATTCCGAGTGCCAGTTCTTTGTCTGCAATCAGAAATACGGCCAGTGATGGAAATTCCGGCTGCTGGGAATCCACATGGAACTCGTTCTAACTCGTAAACAGGGCATGAGAGATGTTCCAGTATGTTGATTTTGTCAAGAATTTCTTAATTACACAAAAATCTATCAAGTCCATGCATACATGATTTAAATATGATGAAGAAGCAGCTGCTAAATGATGGAGTGCATAGCTTAACTGACCAGCAGAATGAAGAACAAATGAGATATGCTTTCTGCATTTCTTGTTTTTTCTTATCCACACAAAGCCTTTCTCCTATGCTTCTTCTTACTCATCATGTAGTTAGGGTTCTTTCTATAGATATGTAACACAATTCCTTTTCTTAACCTTCTCATTTGCTCTTTGACAACCCTTCAGAAATCAGGAGCGTATCCTCTCGCATGTCTCCTGCTAAAAATGTTTCACTGCTTCTTTGACCACTTATCACATGTCAAAGTGAGCAGGACATTGGCTTTCACCTCTCCTTGACCACAAGTGCTACCCCAGTCTCTGTGATTAGAAGGCAAGGAGTGGAATGCCTTGTAAACTAAAAAGAGCTATTTTACTCAGAGGGAGATCAGACGCAGTAAGGAGTTGCTTGCTTCCAAGTTTTTATGTCTTCTTGTAGGACTTCCTATCTTTTTTATAGCATTCGCAAGCTGGCAGCTTTAGTTTTCCCCTTCATGACCACTAATTTTAAACTACTATTATAAACTTCTTTAATCTGATTAGGGGCATCACGTATACTCAGCAAAAAGGGTAACTCACTTTACAAGCCCCCTTGACTTTCAGGTCTGCCGTGGGTTTGTCCTGTTTGCGCGGAGAAAGCCAATGGCGAGCATTCCACTTCCACTCCGTTGCTGGCCGCCATCTTAGAGGTTAGCGGTCCAGCTTATTGTGCCTCAGGCGATAAATACAGATGAAGGACCGGGCACGCAGCGGAGATCAGACACAGTAAGGAGCTGCTTGCTTCCACATGTTTATGTCTTCTCGTAGGACTTCCTATCTTTTTTATAGCATTCGCAGGCTGGCTGCTTTAGTGTTCCCCTGCATGCCCACTGATTTTAAACTACCAGTATAAACGTCTTTAGTCTGATTAGGGGCATCACGAATTCTCAGCAAAAAGGGTAACTCACCTTACAAGCCCCCTTGACTTTCCGGTCCGCCGCGGATTCGTCCTGTTTGCGCGGAGAAAGCCAACGGTGAGCATTCCACTTCTGCTCCTTTGCTGGCCGCCATCTTAGAGGTTAGCGGTCCAGTTTACAGCGCCTCAGGGGATAAATACAGATGAAGGACCGGGTGTTCAGCGGACTCGCTCAGCGGGCGCGCTGCTGGCGTGCAATCTGGTCTGCGCCCATCCGCGCCTGGACGGTGCCAGTCCTCCTGCCCCATCTGTAAGGTACACAAGAGAATATCTTCTGGCACTACAGGATGCAGGCAAGTCCAATCTCTGTCAAACCCACAATTGGTGCACCAACACAGATTGTTACAAATGTCAAGCATGTAATTTTGTTTTTAACAAAGACTTCAATGTTCAGCAAGGTCAAGCTACTCTCCCGGCAGTCCCTGCAGGGATAACAGTTAGGCAGGATCCGGGGAGGTTGGTTTCCTGTGTATTACTCAACTCAAGGTCCCTTATCAAAAACAAATATGAATTTGATGATTTCATGATCCACGATAATCCAGACATCACATTTCTTATAGAGACCTGGGCAGATAGCTCCTCAGACCCAGATCTCAAAACTGCCATTCCAATGGGCTATAATATCGAAAGACTGGACCAAATAGACAAGAAAGGCGTGGGAATTGCGATTGTGTATCGGAGTTCGATCAAAGCTAACTTTCAGCCCATACTCCACCTGGAATGTAAAGCACTTAGTTTCAGTTTGAAACTGAACAACACACACACTTTTCAGGGACGCTTCACTGACAGAATATCGACACCTAAAATATCCCCATACCACAATATCGAGTTATAAATAGCAATGTCAAAAATATTGACATCCTATATTTATAATGGTAATTACAAAAATACCGGAAAAAAATATCGATGTTATAAATATGGTTGTACCAATAACGTTTTTTATATATATACAAAATTAATTAATTAATATTAAATATATTAAAGAATAAAAATAATTAAGAAAAATAAATTAGATTTAATATACATTTTAACAAATATAACAAATAAACTTAATTTTAAAATGTTAAACACATATATAATAATTAATATATTTATAGATATATATATTTACTTTAAAACAATTATTAAACTAATAATTTTAATGTATTTTCTAATTTTAAAATTATATAAAAAAAAATATAAAAAAAATATATATATATATATATATATATTTTATCCAACAAACGCCGAAGCTTCTCAAGATGCACTTGACAGTGCGTCTGCCATTCGGCATCACGGTTCAGCCCGCCCCAGCCATCCAAGTTCGTTGTATTGCCTGACGCGTTTCTGTGGCCAATGTACCACTTCATCAGAGGCATTTCTCCTGTACGCATTGGAGCGCTCTTTATACTGCATGTTGATTGGTTGAAAAACCCCTCGTGGGTTCAACTACGTACTTGGTTTCTTCATACAGCATGCTGGGATGTGTAGTCACATCGAGCTTTCATTAAACACCTACAGTAGGTTCCAATGCTTACAGATTTCAGAGAGTCAGTTAAAATCCTTTGTAGGATCTGGATGTGATGGGAGCAGACACTTTTCATCAAGACGCACTGTGCTGGAAACCGGAGCAGGAAGGTTCCTCTCCCTCAGCCTCTCATTCATTCGAGATGGTGCATCTTGCACGGGAGGGCACCCGTGTCATAATTTTATCCAACAAACGCCGAAGCTTCTCAAGATGCACTCAACAGTGCGTGTGCCATTCGGCATCACGGTTCAGCCCGCCCCAGCCATCCAAGTTTGTTGTATTGCCTGACACGTTTCTGTAGCCAACGTACCACTTCATCAGAGGCATTTCTCCTGTACGCTTTGGAGCACTCTTTATACTGCATGCTGATTGGTTGAAAAACCCCTCGTGGGTTCAACTACGTACTTGATTTCTTCATTCAGCATGCTAGGATGTGTAGTCACATCGAGCTTTCATTAAACACCTATAGTAGGTTCCAATGCTCACAACCCACATCGAAAATAAAAAAATGTATTTGCATAATTAACATAATTAATTATCAATTAAACAAATACTATTATTTAAAAAACAAATTAAAACACATAAAATGTAATTAACTTCCCACCCTTTACACCTAAATTCCCCATAACCCACACCTAACATTAAACTGTAAAAAAGTTAATTACACAATTAAAAACAAAATTCAATTAAATAATTAATAGTATTTAACAACTAATTATAAATTAAGTAAAATTAATTTACTCCCCACCCTTCACTCCTATAAATTCAAAACTCACACACCAAAAAAATAATTAAACAATGACCCTAATTAATTATCAATTAATTATTTAATATTAATTATCAACTAAATATTAATTAATTAAAAATAAATTACTTCCCACCCTTTACCCCAAAACACCTCACAACCCACAACTAAAATTAATTACACAATTTCCATATGTAATTGTCAATTAATTAATTAATATTAATCAACAACTAATTATTAATTAATTAAAAATAAATTACTTCCACCCTTTACCCCAATAAACCCCACAACCCACACCTAAAATTAATTACACAATTACCATAATAATTGTCAATTAATTAATTAATATCAACTAACTAATTATTATTTAATTAAAAATGAATTACTTTCCACCCTTTACCCCTATAAACCACACAACCTGCACCTAAAATTAATTACACAATTACCATAATTAACTATCAATTAATTATTTAATATTAATTAACAACTAATTAATAATTACAAATAAATTACTTCCCACCTTATACCCCTATAAACCCCTCAACTCACACATGAAAGGTACCCAAAAAAATTAAAAACACAATTAACATTATAAAATCTCAATTAAATAAATATTAATAAATGAAAAATATTCATTAATTTATTATAATTAAATTACTTCCCAACCTATTTCCCTATAAACCCACAACCCGCTACGGGAGTAAAAATGCAAAATAAAATTAATAACTACTAAAAATGTAACACATATATTAAAAAACATAAACAATACTTATACAAAAAAAATACATCACATACATTTAAAATATATACTAAAATGCATAACACCAATTAAAAAATCGATATTTTAAACAACTATATTTTTGCAAACGATATTAATGACCTATATTTTTGAAATCGATATTTCTTACCTTAAAGTCGATATTCTTGATCACGAAATTCTTGCTGTCGATATGTCTGTGTCATGATATTTAAAACTCAATATTAGTCGACATTTCCAACTTGATATTTTGACTGAATACCTTCAGGGACTACTAATCTACCGACCACCCTGCCCCAGGGTCAACTTTCTCTGAAAGATTCAGGACTAAATGAAATCCTGTGTAAATTATTCTAGCTTCACGATTGTGGGAGATTTTAACTTTCACCTAGAGCTTACAAACAACTCTGACACGGATCCTTTGGTGGACATTCTTAAGAGTTTTGACTTAAAGCAGTTAATAGGGGAACCCACCCATCAGGCTAACCACACTCTGGATGGAGTATTTACAAATAATCAGGAACTAACCAGCGAAGTATCGCAAAGTATGGGGCAAGTGGGTGGGGGTGTTAGACGAATGACAATCCACTTATACATCTATAACCACAATGTAAGAATTTACTTTGTCCTCCCTTTCATTTCATGCCTTTCCGGAGGGGGGCCGTTCGATGCTGCGATGAGGCCATACGTCTGCTGTATATTAATGTCTCTACTTACTGCTGGTCTTATGTTTATTCCTGTTTTAACAAAATCAATAAAAATTAATTATCAAAAAAAATCAGGAACTAAGAGTGGACAAGGTCCTGCCAATAGCATGGTCGGACCATAAGGCCATTCTTTTTTCGATTAAGGTTCCCCCCAACAAAGGCCCTTATAATAATAGACCTAGAACCCTCAAGTTTCGGCCCTGGAAAAATCTCAATGTTGAGGAATTGAAGGACATCCTCTCAAATTCGAACCCATTCCCAGATAACTGTGAAAAACGCAGCAATAAACTATATTCACTGGTTAGAATCAGCAGCCCTTAGACTGGTACCAGAAAGAATAACAAAGAATCATAGGAAAATTCCATCAGCCCCATGGTTTTCAGAAGAACTAAAAACCTTTCAATTGAAATGTAGGCTCCAAGAGCGCAGGTGGAGAAATGAATATTGCCCGGAAGAAAAGATTTAGGGGTCGATTCCGATTCGGGCCGGAAAACGTACCGACCGACTCGGAGCCGGAATTAATTCCGACCGACACGTACCGGTGCAGCCCGACCCGCAAAGTACGATGAGAAGCGTGCAAAACCCGACCGACTCGTACGGAACACAAGCCGAACAACCGAGCCGCACGGAAAACAGCAATCCGGCCGGAAAAACACGCGAATCGAACCGACCGACACGCACCCGGAACAATCCCGAACTAAACGTACCCGCGAACTCCTACCCGCCAAGTACGATGCAACGCGTGGAAAACACGACCGAGTCGCACGGAGGACAAGCCGTACGACCGACACGCATAGAAAACTGCGAGCCGAAGCAACCCAAAACACCGCGACCGACGCGTACGCAGCATAGAAAACAGCACAAACACAGCGTGAACGAATCGGAGAAGCCCGTACGAGACAACTGCAGGGTCCGACTCGGTCACAAGAACGTCTCCTACATGCACAAAAAGTACAAAGGGAAAATACACAAAAAAAGGCCAAACAAGCAATTACAAAGCAAATAAATAGTGGGGGGGGCAGGGAACAAAGACACACCCACAACTCCACCCATATAAAGGACACAAATCCCTACCATGATCCTTTGCAAATTCAAATTACCTGCCAGCACTCAACAGACAGCAACCACACACCCACAGCTCATCCATCACACAAGCCACACACCATCAGCACCCCAACAAATAGCAACCTCACATACACCCAGCAAAACACACACTCACACACCTTCACCTGCACACCAACACACACATCACTCACCATCACCATGCCCCCAAAGAAGAATCATAAGTTCCTAGATAGTGAATTGGAAGTCCTGGTAGATGAGATCCTCAGGGTAGAGCCACAGCTGTTTGGTACACTGGTCCAACAGACACCCATGTCGCAGAAAACCAAGATGTTTGAGAGGATCGTCGACAGGGTGAACGCACAATCACCATGTTTGCGCACAAAGATAGACATCCAGAACAGGTGGTATGACGTGCGCAGGAGGGTCAGGGAGCTGTTGAAGAAGGACTACCTCTTGAGCCAACACACCGGCAGTGGCCCTCCTGCCAAGCCAGTATACCTCAGGCCCTGGGAGGAGAAGGTGCGGGCCATCCTACCACCAGTGAGCGTATATGGACTAGAAAACATCCCAGACCCTGGTGAGTACACAACAAATGTACACAATATTGTGCCACAATACACACACATCACTGTCAAGGGGAGAGTCAAACCATGCACCCTTAGCAAATACACAGCAACCAGAACAGAACCATCCCAAAATGTGTATGTCAGTCAGAAAAACACAACACATGCCATCTCATAGTGACATGTAACTGTGTCATCACATGTACAAACACAACTACAACTACAGCTGGGCAGTGGCACAAATATAACTAACAAACACATCCAGACATGTAGCCACCACTACAACACCACCACACAGTGAAGCCCACTGAAAGGAAGGAATACTGTGTATGCTGGGCAAGTCAGTGTAGCCAATAGCACCATGGGAGTGGTAGTCACAGATATTGGTCACCCCCACAACTGTCCCATCAACACCACCCTGAACCATGCGCACATCACAGGGAGTGGAAAACAACTGACAAGATGGCTGGCACTGGCTACTGCTGTGGGAAGCACAAGGCCCTGCTGGCAACTGTGCACCAACCAACAGCAGGACACCACTGACTGACATCCTGAAAGACAACTTGCACTCCCTGCAATGGAAGCACGTTCCATGGTGGGATATCTGGCTGGGTGGGAAGGAGGACTCACAGCCCTGACCATAGTTACCAGCAGCGTTTCTCACACACACCCCTAACACAAACTCCACATAACTCACCTGGGAGAATGCATTGCCTCACACTCCAAACAAATATCCCACAAAGAACCACAACCCTGGGTCATGCTCAGTGAAACACAGGGACACACATGGGACTTGTAGCAAAACTAACCCCAGGATAACACTGTCAGCCATCTTGTCAGCACAGGCACACAACCCCACAGGGAAGCAGAGTCAAAGGGAAGGAAGCATGGGTATGCTGGGAAGGGGGGGGAGGCAATAGCATGATGGGAGTTGTAGTCACAGCTCAACATCCCCCACCCACATGGCCCAGCAAGCTCACACTCAAGCATGCACACGCCACAGAGAGTGGAAAGCCCCATCAAAGATGTCTGACACTGGTGCTCTGTTGTGGGGAGCACAAGGCCTTGCTGGGAACTGGCCACCAACTAACAGCAGGACACCACTGTCAGCCATCTTGCCATTGCTCTCACACTCACACACAGTGAAGTCCACCCAAAAGCAAGTAAGAATGGGCATGCTGGGAAGTGGGGTGGAGGCAATAGCATGATGGGAGTGGTAGTCACAGCTCAACATCCCCCACCCACATGGCCCAGCAAGCTCACACTCAAGCATGCACACCCCACAGAGAGTGGAAAGCCCCATCAAAGATGTCTGACACTGGTGCTCTGTTGTGGGGAGCACAAGGCCATGCTGGGAACTGGCCACCAACTAACAGCAGGACACCACTATCAGCCATCTTGCCATTGCTCTCACACTCACACACAGTGAAGTCCACCCAAAAGCAAGTAAGTATGGGCATGCTGGGAAGTGGGGTGGAGGCAATAGCATGATGGCAGTGGTAGTCACAGCTCAACATCCCCCACCCACATGGCCCAGCAAGCTCACACTCAAGCATGCACACCCCACAGAGAGTGGAAAGCCCCATCAAAGATGTCTGACACTGGTGCTCTGTTGTGGGGAGCACAAGGCCATGCTGGGAACTGGCCACCAACTAACAGTAGGACACCACTGTCAGCCATCTTGCCATTGCTCTCACACTCACACACAGTGAAGTCCACCCAAAAGCAAGTAAGTATGGGCATGCTGGGAAGTGGGGTGGAGGCTATAGCATGATGGGAGTGGTAGTCACAGCTCAACATCCCCCACCCACATGGCCCAGCAAGCTCACACTCAAGCATGCACACCCCACAGAGAGTGGAAAGCCCCATCAAAGATGTCTGACACTGGTGCTCTGTTGTGGGGAGCACAAGCCCATGATGGGAACTGGCCACCAACTAACAGTAGGACACCACTGTCAGCCATCTTGCCATTGCTCTCACACTCACACACAGTGAAGTCCACCCAAAAGCAAGTAAGTATGGGCATGCTGGGAAGTGGGGTGGAGGCTATAGCATGATGGGAGTGGTAGTCACAGCTCAACATCCCCCACCCACATGGCCCAGCAAGCTCACACTCAAGCATGCACACCCCACAGAGAGTGGAAAGCCCCATCAAAGATGTCTGACACTGGTGCTCTGTTGTGGGGAGCACAAGGCCATGCTGGGAACTGGCCACCAACTAACAGCAGGACACCACTGTCAGCCATCTTGCCATTGCTCTCACACTCACACACAGTGAAGTCCACCCAAAAGCAAGTAAGTATGGGCATGCTGGGAAGTGGGGTGGAGGCAATAGCATGATGGGAGTGGTAGTCACAGATATTGGTCACCCCCACAACTGTCCCATCAACACCACCCTGAACCATGCGCACATCACAGGGAGTGGAAAACAACTGACAAGATGGCTGACACTGGCTACTGCTGTGGGGAGCACAAGGCCCTGCTGGCAACTGTGCACCAACCAACAGCAGGACACCACTGACTGACATCCTGAAAGACAACTTGCACTCCCTGCAATGGAAGCACGTTCCATGGTGGGATATCTGGCTGGGTGGGAAGGAGGACTCACAGCCCTGACCATAGTTACCAGCAGTGTTTCTCACACACACCCCTAACACAAACTCCACAAAACTCACCTGGGAGAATGCATTGGCTCACACTCCAATCAAATATCCCACAAAGAACCACAACCCTGGGTCATGCTGAGTGAAGCACAGGGACACACATGGGACTTGTAGCAAAACTAACCCCAGGATAACAC
Source organism: Calotriton arnoldi (assembly GCA_963921515.1). Taxonomy (NCBI): domain Eukaryota; kingdom Metazoa; phylum Chordata; class Amphibia; order Caudata; family Salamandridae; genus Calotriton; species Calotriton arnoldi. The sequence goes on from CAWUFW010003599.1 coordinate 1,768,985, forward strand.
TGTCAGCCATCTTGTCAGCACAGGCACACAACCCCACAGGGAAGCAGAGTCAAAGGGAAGGAAGCATGGGCATGCTGGGAAGGGGGTGGAGGCAATAGCATGATGGGAGTGGTAGTCACAGATATTGGTCACCCCCACAACTGTCCCATCAACACCACCCTGAACCATGCACACATCACAGGGAGTGGAAAACAACTCACAAGATGGCTGACACTGGCTACTGCTGTGGGGAGCACAAGACCCTGCTGGCAACTGTGCACCAACCAACAGCAGGACACCACTGACTGACATCCTGAAAGACAACTTGCACTCCCTGCAATGGAAGCACGTTCCATGGTGAAATATCTGGCTGGGTGGGAAGGAGGACCGGATGTCAACCAAATACAACCAATGCAGACCATGTACACACCCCAACATTCACATAGAAATGCCCAAATAATGCAGGACAATGTGCTACACCAATATCAACCCCTGACTGTGACAACTTAGGACAATGCAATGTACAGGCCCGCATCCAGAGGCACAGTCACAACTGTCAGGTGTGTCAACCATTGATGCCTTCAGAAACATAACATACATTGTGTGTGTCTCCCAAAAACAGGTGATGATGGGGACACAGCAGCAGACGCTGAGGAGTCCCCGTCCCAGGCTCAAGAGGATACGGAGCTCACTGGTGTGGAACAGCCTCTGCCCTCCTCGGATGAAGAAGACCCACCTGGCACCTCCGGAGCAAGTCATCATGCAGCACCAGCAGGACCACCAGCTGCACCCTCTGCACCCACCCCTCCAACGACTGTCAACACACATACCACCCCTGCCGACATGGACAGACCAAGGAGCACCACCACCACCAGCACAGGGACCCTGGACCAACGTGGGGCCATGGACACCAACACCACCAACAACCCCCAAGGGGGCCAAGGGTCACCTGTGCGTGCCACCTCAGGTACTGCACGTGTCGCCAGGGGTGGTGGGAGGGTGGGAGACATAGGTCGCTGATCGCAGAGGGTCTGGACTGCATGATGACCCACAACTGGCACGCATAGCCGATGCGTCCCAGTCCAGCACCGGAGAGCTCAGCCAGGTAGTGGGGCTCCTCAGGGACATTAAACAGCAGCAGGCTGCCCATCATGCCCGCTTGTACTCACACATGTCCCGCGTGGAGTCCAAGTGGGACACACTGCAAGAGATGACGGCGTTGCATAGGGACATATTACAATGCCTACGCCAGATGAGCAGCAACCAGTCAACACCTCCCTGTGTGCCCACAACATCTGCTGCTGAAACAACTGCAACTGCCACAGGGAGGCAGGATGACTCTGGCGGAGAGTCCCCTGCACCGCAGCAGCCTGCACTTGAGGGTCCCCCCCAAAGAAGAGGGGTCGTCCGAGGAAGGACAACTGAGAGGCTGATGGCCATGCACAACCCCCAGGAAGCCAACACCTGTTCTGGATAATCACCTTTGTGCGCAAACTGTTCACCCTGTTGACTGCAACACAACTCCCCCACATGACATGGGGAGTACAAGTTGGACCAATGTCTCAGATGACTGTGGACTTGATACAGGACATTTCTGCTACCAGGACTTCCAATTCATCTAGGAACTTTGGATTGCAATCAAAATGTACAGCACTCACCATCCTGTGCACTATTCATACATATGTATGACAATAAACACACTAATACACCATACCTGCCTCTGTCGTGATTCCAACGTGGTTTCTGTCATGGAGATGATGACCAGCGAAATTACACTGTGCATGCTAACTGCTACAGCAAGTACAACACAGGCATGTGAGTCATGGCAACGTGACACATATGAGGGAGACACACCACCAGGGCTACACAACAAATACACACCTAGGCCATCTGACTCATTGTCTACACTGATGTTGCCAGGAAATACGGTGCAATGCACAGACACAACACCTATTCACAGTCTTAGTCAACTAGCCCACTGGTGCAGTAAGCAAATGTCAGTCAAATGTGTGACCACAGACAACGCACATCACAAAGTGAAGCACAGGTTTATTACACATTTGCAACATGTTGTAACCACTACAGATGCAAGGTAATCCCACCTGGCAGCGGGCACACAGTCAACAAGTGTAGAAGGAAGGAAGTCCATGGGTGTGGCGCACATCACCTGTAGGGACACGACAGCTACCACCCTGGAAGTCGAATCATGGTGTCGGGGATCACAGTTGACCAAACGACTCTGACAGTACCCTGTGAAGGACAGAAATGACACACAGTCAAAAGCACTGAAGAACAGGACAGAACTGCAATACTCATGCCCAATACATGTCACAAGATACCCACCCAGAACCAAGTTAGCATGTCAACACTGTTGGGGAGTACAGACTATCTGTAAGGACACATCGCTACACGCATACAGTCATGTAGCCCATGGACACACTCAAACAGCACCAGAGCACCACCAACACATATCATGCAAACTCACATCATTGACATGACATCTCTGGATACTCACATTCAGCTGAAGAAGTTGGTGATGAGCTGTGTGCGGACATCACCATCATCATCATCATCATCACTGGCATCGTGGTCCAGGCCAGGATCCTCCACAGGTGGCGGACGTTGGTCATCGTCATCCAGGATGAGAGGCAACTCCTTCCGCACTGCTAGGTTGTGTAGCATGCAGCAGACGATGACAATCTTGCACACCTTTGCTGGGGCATATGGGAGGGACCCTCCTGTCTTGTCCAGGCAGCGGAAGCGGCTCTTCAGGAGACCAAATGTCCGCTCAATCACTCTCCTGGTCCGACCATGTGCCTCATTGTAGCGCATCTGGGCTGGTGTCACAGGGTTCCTGAGGGGCGTCAGCAACCACGGCATGTTGGGGTATCCGGAGTCACCTACATACAGACAATTGCACATTAGCTGAGTTGGAAAAGAGGGTGGAACACTACATTGCAGAACACACACAATGGTACAAAGTCAGTACACACCAACAAGCCAGGCACGCTGGTTCGGCATCTGTGACATCATCCTCGGGATGCGACTACTCCTCATCACGTAGGCATCGTGTGCAGAACCGGGGAAACGGGCACACACGTGTGAGATGCTCATATCTGCAAGACAGACCACCAGTGCATTGACCGAGTGGTAGTGTTTGCGGTTCCTGTATGCCTGCTCTTGGGCCTGTGGTGGTACCAAAGCCACATGTGTCCCATCAATGGAGCCAATGACATGCGGCATCCTCCCCAGGGCATAGAAGTCACTCTTCACGTCAGTGAGTTGTTGGAGTCTAGGGAAATAGATGTACTGGTTCAGGTATATCAACATAGCCTCCAAAACATCGCGGAGCACACGGCTGAACATGGTCTGTGACATCCCACCAGCAGTCGCCAGAGTGTGTTGAAAGGTACCGGTGGCAAAGAAGTGTAGGGCTGCCATCACCTTCACCTTGGGGGTCAGCGCTGTAGGGTACGGCCGGCCAGGTTGCAAATGTGGTGAAAAGCGCACTGCCAAATCCTCAATCAGCTGCCTGGTGAAGCGGTACCGTCGGATGCTGTCACGTTCCACCATCGTTGCCAGGTCAGGGAATGGTCTATGGACAGCTGGTGCCCTGCAGTGCATAGGTGAAGAAAGAAAGATTGTCAGTCACCCCACATATGTGGCATTGAACACACTCAATATCACATGATACATCATTATGAGGCACAAGTACATGATGTGTGCAGTTCCGTAAGGACATGTATGGCACATACATGGCCAACATCTAACATCACAGTTCAACAAGTGGCATCAATAAGTCCCAGGTTGTGCCATTGGATATCATGAGGCCGTGTCACAGTTCCCATCTCCTGCTGCCACGTTACAAACACACCCCACAGTGACATGTGAGGACAGATGTGCCCCAGGCATCACAGCTCAACGACAGGTAGATTCCCAGGGACCCTGTATTGCCACATGGACACTGGCATGACATGGTGTATCATGTATACACCACAGCAAAACAACCATGACCCCCACAGGTAGTGGTCCCTGTTGCCTCGGCAGGACAGACATGGACGTCTGTGACACACACACGCACAACATCAAAGTCCATGCACAAACAACGTGGATGTGGAGATTGTCACCCATTGTGCACATGAAATCAGAGACATTGTAAACACAACATGCACACA